>CM025785.1:17343708-17500536 GCA_014636745.2 Centella asiatica
ATTTATTATTTTTATAAATAACTTTTATTTTTGTCAACAATATTTTATATTTTGGCTTATTTTCTAAAGTTAGATTCTCTATAACTTTAATTTTAGATATATAATGAAAATTTTATTATAATTCTTTAATGAGTTTATCTTGTTAGAATATAATAATAATATATTATTTTTATATATTTTTTAAATAAATTATAGACAAAATGATATATTTTATAAATTATAATAAGTTTAATGGTCAAATAAATTATTTTTTAAAGTTTAATGAGTTAAATTTTAAAAGTGATATATTATGTTATCAAAAAGATAACGTCAGTCTATTAAATTTAACGAAATGATCAAAAACTAAAATTATATTTAAATTAATGAACAAATTAATATTTTTTAAATTTTAATAATATAATGAGTGTTATAGTTCAATGATCGGGGGTTGGGGTGCGTGTGGGGTGGGGGTCAAATGTGGGTGTGGGTATGAGTAGGGGTGGGGGGTTGGGATAGGGAGGGGGTTGAAATGGAATGATCATGGGTTTAGGTTATTCAAAGAGAACAATGACCACTCCTCACGGTCCAATGTACGTTCTGACCACAATCCACTCCGTTAGTTGTTATAGGACGTCCCTTTGTCAAATCCATCATGCAGCAGAAAGATAATATTCTTGAAATAAGTTTTGACTTTTTAAGTTAAATAATTATAAATTAAATTTTAATTATTATTAGTTAAATTAATTATAATTGATATAATTATTATATTATAAAAATTTATAATAATTTTTTTTATTATAATATAATTTGTATTCAAAACTTTTATAGATTAAATAAATTCTAAAATTTAATATGTTATGATTTGATAAAAAAAAATTAAAACATATTTTTAATTTTAAAACGGAAAATAAAATACTTACATTTATAATACGGAGTAAAACATATTCTCATCTCTTGTAGACTTGTACTGCACATTTATGGTGATACAGAAACACTTCCTATGTAACATAAATATGGATTGCATGAGATAGATAAGTTTTTGATAGGAACTATTACTTGCATATTGTTTTCTGTTATTGCCGTAATAAATTTCACTTTTCAGTTTTACCAATTCCTTGTTTTGATATATATTTTATTAAAAAAATAATAAAACAAATTTTAGAAGTCCATTAATAATAGTTCAGCCGATAATTAAAATTTAGAAAATATTTTCATTAGATTAAGAAATTAAAATCTATAAACTACCACTATAAACCATCTTTAATGAGCCTTCCCACTCTTAAACTCTTTGTAAAAAAAAAATAAAAATACAATAATGAAAAAATAACTAAAATAACAAGTCACGTTTAATTTTCTCCACATTATAGACTGCAGTAGTTCAAAAACACTTATAATGATTCTTTACCATTCGTTTGTTACATCTTTTATCAGAACAAGGAGTGTGAGTACATAAGTTACATTTATTGCCTCGAGTAAAAGAATATCCTGACCATGGATGATCTAAACTATTCTAATATATGTCTCATTTAATGTCTTATTTTTTTTAAAATTATTATGTGTTTTTTATGTTGTCATTGGTTATATGTTGGAATGAGAATGAGAGTAAAATGTATTTAAAAAAGAAAAAAATAGTAGTAGAAGAGAAGGATGTCAAAAAAATAAAATGAGTTTGAAATGAAAAATATGATGAATATTGGAATGATCATTCTTTACATTTTAGTTGGTATTACACATTCCAACACTCTATCATGATATTCATTTAAACTCCCTCAATTTTTCGTTATCCTACTCTTTCACTATTAATTTTTTTTTAAATTTTATTTCATTTTTATTTTCATTCCAACGAATAACTAAGCAAGCATTAGAGTTTTAATTTCTTCCATAGCAACAATATAATACAAAATCACTTGTCGGTTAAATAGCAAATCGTGTAAAAGATGAGACATATATTAAAATATGTAAATCACTCCCTCGTACAATACTCAAAATTGACAAGTTTCATCTGACTACATCATTTTCTATATTCAAAATATGAATCGCATAAATTGCTTTTATAATTTCAAATGAAAAAATTGTAACGAGTAGTAGTTTACAAATAATACTCCATATGTCATCAATAGAATGTCATTATATTAATTTTATTTTAAAAATAAAGCAAATTAAACGTTGCTCCGTGTGTAATAGCAATGGTATAATATACGTCTACTTAATTTTGTGGAAGGGAAGAATATATATGGTGCAGTGTCCGTACTAAAGAATCACGTGAACCAAACAATCAATCCCATATCTATCTATCAATCATGCAAACAGTAGTATACTCTTTTATCTTCCTATGCATGCATGTGTCTTGCCTGCTCATCTCATCTCTTTCGTCATGATCACCATCATTTTTATCACTTGCGAATCCGAATCATGCGTCCCATATCATGTCATAACATTACATATATATATACACACACAAGTGTGTGTATTTTTATACATACACTGCTTCACATGAAACATGAAGCTATAGCTATACTTTTACAACTAGTAACAGTATTTTCGGTAGGTGTAGTAAGCAGAAGACCAAAGATTCTTAGATTTTGACGGACATGGGAGAGTGAAATAGATACTTAGATTGAGAGAGTAGAGTTTGTAAATTAAAATAAAGGTTAATTAAAGACATATAAAGGTATCTTCCAAATGGGAGATACTCCGCAATCATCAAAGTAAGTTGCGTCTTTGTGGCTTTACTAGTAACTACAGAAATAGAGTGTTACTCTTTCTTCATTTCATATATTTTCTTCATAATTGATTAATATATATAATCATTTTTTTTTGTTATTAAGAATTTAGAGTGGGAAGAAATTATTTCATTCCAAAATAAGGACATTGTCATAATCTTTTGTTTATTTATTATTTCAAGATGTGTTTGCATTGTTTACCAAAAAGATTATTAACAGCCCGATTCAAATCTAGCCATTAAAAGTAAAATATTCAAATTATATGAACGAACCATTAGTTATCTTTTGTGTTACCCTTTTCCTTCCCTCGGTATCTCATGTTTCAAACAAGAGTCAAATGACAAAAAAATATAATAAATAAAATGGAGATCAATATGATAGTTGATGCTAATATATATATATGGACTTAATAATATGATATGTAAATACTCCGCCCTGTGGTACAAGAATTTAAAAGGATATCCCTTAGATCACGAGTACTTAATCACAAAGAGAAATTAATATTATAACTAAATGTATAGTAGGAGAATAAATTAAAGATTCAAAATTAAGAAAACATATACAATAAATTTAAAGAATCAAGAAAACAAAAATACTAGTACAGAGCAAGCACAGGGTGGGTGACCCCACATATAATAATCATGACCCGAGCCCGAACAAACATCTTTGGAATATTGATGGATTCGATCAATAGATTCAAAACATCCAACAAGAGGGATAAAATAAAGACTAATTCATTTTATTGTTTGTACATTTCTTAATACTCTGTCGATGTCCATATAAGTCTTTTAAAAGATTTTTTTTGTTCTATTAAATAAATTATTTTTATTTTTTAAGAGTAATATTAATGTATTTATTCTCAATTTATTAATAATGTCAATTTATATGTACTTTTGAATTTTACACATTACATCTCTTTTTTTTTTATTGACTACATAATTTTAAAATTTTCATAAAAGATTATTTTAGATACGTTATGTAAATCATACGCGTCAATTTGTAATTTCTTAACATGTGTGAAAACATCTAAAAAAAACTTATACAAAGGGACATATGAAGTATTTTTTTTTTAATGCCAAATGTGTGTATGTGTGAGAGATGAGAGAGAAGGAAGAAAAAAAAAAGAAAATTAAAAAAAAGGGAAAAAGAGAATCAGATCGTCTAGAGATTGGTGTGAGTATTAGTTTGGACAGAGCGGACGACCACCGCTTTCCAAAAGATGCTCTCTTCTCTATTCGCTTGCTTTGTAAACTACGAACCCGAACAAACATTCATCAACCCGAGACTATCCCTCGTCGCATTGCGTACGTTTCCATCACCCACTATTACACATGACTTCCTCTACGCATTTCTCTCCTCTCTTTTCTCTCACTCTCTCTTTCATCTTCTCTTTCGTATGCCGCGTGTAATCAACGCTCCGGATTAGGATTTGGTAAAAGTTAAGAGTTTGATTAAATTTTTCTGAACAGTCTCATCAAATGCCAACAAAAATTCTGAAAATTAAGAACTCCCATGATAGATCTGTTTATACTCGCTGTTTTGTTATTGATTGGATTGGATGATCCTAAATCTAAATATATACTCCAATCTTACTATATAAACCTGTTGGGGTTAGTAATTAGACTCAGATTATCACCATCTTCGAGGAAATAAGTGATGTGCTGTCCTCCGTATGTATTTAGCATTATATTTTGAGAAGCTGTCAATAAGGTTGAAGAGCACTTATAATTTTGCCCAATTTCAATTTTAACGTCATTCGATTATTTTATAAATTTGTATAGTTTCACCATCTTATCTCGTTTCTGACCAGAACATATATATATAATATAATTTATATTAATTTTAGAATACTTTGTATAAAATAAAATAAGAAAGAACAAAACAAAAAAAAAACTAAATTAAATGATTATTTAAAAAATATATAATTGAAGATAACTGGGTGAGATGTCAAAACAAGTTTAGGTTGAGTGTTGACGAAGTCAAACAAATTTGGAGATTTTACATTTTTAATAGTTAGAGTTTGGAAAAGGCTCTGATCTCATACACATTCAGTTATCATGCCTACAAGAGAGTTGAGTCTACGTGCGATTATTTAGTAGTTTAGTTAGCTCATTGTTGTTGTTATTATTATTATTATTATTATGTTTTGTTGTTGTTTAGTATGAGGAGACTTCTAAAATTTAGGACTAAGTTAGGACAACTGATAGCACTTAATTCTCAATTTAATAAAAATATTTGTTAAATCTTATAAGTTAAATTAACATTTTTTGATAATTAACTCATTATCAAATCGAGTCTAATAGAGCTTAAGGAGTTACTATTACAATAAAATTAAGTTTAAATTTACACACTTTGAAAATTGAAGTTAGATTGGGCTATATATATTCTAAGATCTTGACAAATTTCTTTCAAAGGAAGATTTAAATAAATCGAATTTAATCGAGTTGAAATAAATAAATCCTTAAATTTCATTTACGTGCAGTTAACTGTATAATTGTTTTTACTTCAAGATTACATGCGTGAATACAATAAATCCAATAAATACGAAGTACTTTTGAATCAATGCGTTTATTTTATATATATCCAACTCCTATATTCCTATCAAATGTAAAGATATTGAAGAGCTAGTTTGTACATGGGTACATTTATTCGCTTGACAATGATGGTGTTGTGTGGGTCGTTGGATTTTGTGGGCCCCAAGTCAACAAAGATTGCATGCAAGATCGTGAAGTATCGTATCCACCTAGCTTATGTACAACATATACAAGGCCCAATAAAATTAAAGGTTAATCATTACCACTAATTGACGTGCCAAGCTTAGGATGCATGCATGCATTACTAGTTGTAGTAATTAAAGAGATAGTGATAGCGATATTAATACAAGTCACGAACAGTATTGAACTCCTAAAAAACACATTCCTCAAAAGCAACGACCATACAACTGGAATGAATCTCTTGAGAAAAAGAATAAAAAACACATATTCTCTCTCTCTCCAACTTTCTCTCTCTAGAATTTGAGAGAAAAAAAGGGGGATTGGGATTGGTCTAGCTGCTGCTACTACTACAACTTTTTAAAAATATTAGTATATTTGACATGCAAATAATGAGGTAGTGTGATACATAGTAGCTATATCTGGATAGAATCATGAGACTAAAAAGGAGGAAAAGTAAGTGGGTTGAAGAGGACGGGAGACATGAAAAAAGGGAGTTAATAAGGAAGGAGAAGTCTCCCAAATAAGCTAGCAAGTAGATAGTAACAACAAACAAGCAACGCCTTATTAAAAAGTTGGGATTGGATCTGGTCAAATGTAAAAATTGGCATCGAAGGAAAACAAATGAAACCCTCTTATTGTCTCCTCTATGGGTGTCTAGCCTTATGTCCAAAGCAAACTCTCTCTCTCTCTCTCTCTCTCTCTCTCTCTCTCTCTCTTTTCTTTCTTTATTGTGCTTCTTTTCTAATTCTTTGATTTTTTGTTTGGCGCATAAAAATATAACGTATATATGCATGAGATAGCTTTAATTTTCCAGGATTCTTATATATTCCTTCATTTGAATCTTCTTTTAGAGGAATCGTATGACTTAAGGAGACAGATCGAGGCAAAAAAAAAGTGCTATCTCTTGGAAGGTGTTACACAACCATATTACCAATGTAAATTCTTCGGCTTAATAGACTCCCCTTTTAAGCTATATCCCCTCATCTCAAAGTAAATATTCGAATTAACTTTTACACGTTATTTATGAACTTAATTTTTCTCTAAATTTTCTTTAAGTGCAATTAGTATGTTTAATTTGAATTTAACCATAAAATTTTGCTATTGTAGTTATTTATTATTTTTAACAAGTTGGTATTCCTATTTTAAACACACCAAAAAAAAATCGAGGTAAAATCTTTTACAATTCCAGTTTTTTATGTTGAAGTTCTTTTTAATTTATTACATTTTCAACTAATTTTCCTACAAAAGTTGATTTAGTTGGCAATACTCACAAATTTGACACAAAATTTTTTTTAAAAAATCAACTAATTTAGTAGTATTATTTTAAAAAAACTTGGTAAGCTAACTAAGTTATAACTCATATTTCAAATCTCACCCACTAGTTTTATATATAAAAATCTGTAATCTATTTAAAAATTGAATCATATAGATTGAAAGAAAGTAAAAAAATAGAGAATTATATAAATTTTCTCATCTTTTTTCGGTGTATAACAAGATTTTTGTAACCATTAAAATTTGTCCATTTCCAAGGCTAAGATATATTATCTTTACATGATTATAAAAACTAAAAAAATACATATTGTATTACTTTTGTATGTTATTTTAATCAATGCAATTAGATTTTTCTCATATACTTTGTGGATTGAAGCATAGCAGAAACATATAAAATTATAAAAATGAGTTATAACTTATTTCTTCCCTTATTTATAGAAATAAATCATTTGATTTAAATGAACCCGGAGTATAAGTTAGAACATTAAGTTTGAGACAAATTGAGTATATTCATAATTCGTTACAACATCACTTTCAAAATATAAAAATCTTTAAAGGAAAAATGGTGCTGATCATTTGCCCTTAATAATATAGATCAACCCACGAGCTTGTACTAAAGGGGCTACCCGGCTAGGCTCTGTTGATGCATATTTTCTGTAAGATATATTTGAACAAAATAATTGGGTTTTATAATTAAATGTTTATGGAGACAAAATATAATAATTCAGGCTCCAAAACTTTTACTCCACTGTCCCTCATGTTTAACACAATACTACTGCCTTCCTTCTGAGGTTTTTCGCCCTTTTCTTTTTCCATTATTTTTTCTTTTTAAATACAAAAATTAATTAATAGGGTTCAGAAATGTTTATTGAACCTCATATTGCATAAGTCATGAGAAAAGCTAGCAGTTGCTTGGCCATGGCCTGACAAATCAAAGTACTTGTCGGATCAAATCCAGTGAATAATATATAATTAATTCCCAACATTTCCTTATCATCCTCTAAAATTTCTCGAATATCATGATAGGTTGCGACTTATGAGTTTGAATTATTAGTTTCTGAAAATTTTTTTTATTAGCTGACACGTTGTGAGCTAAAGTGGTTCATTTCTTCATGTATAAACATTCGACCTTCTTACACAATCTTTTTTTTTTCTTGAATTATTCCTAGTATTATTACTATTTTTTAATTATTGAGGGTGATATATATATATATATATATATATATATAAACCTTCTTACATAATCATCATTGACAGTGAAGTGATATATACACGTTTTAAATTTATTATTGCGCAAATTATTTTCTGAACGTTTTATTCATTTAAGATTGTTCGGCCTATAATGTGAACAACATACTTTCCTTACTATGTTTAGCTGAAGAAAATAAACATAAAATGTGTTAAATATCATCACTTTTATTGTTTAAACCGCCAAGCCACACCCCACAATTTTAAACAATTTGGAAATTAGTATTACTCTATTTGTTTTCATTTTCCAAATAGTTCACTAGCTCCGCAGTTTCTGAGTTAAACTACATATATTCAGCATCCTCAAAGTAACGGCTTCAGATGACGGAGCCCGTTACCAAGACAATGGGCCAGTCCATCTGATTAGTTGGGCTAGTCCTTCCTACCTTATTCTGTCTCCTTCCAGCATTGAGATATATAGAACTGAAAAACTTAACAAAGATCAAGCAATATTTAGAGAGAGAAAGAAAGAGGATGGTCTAGCTTATAGAAAGAGAAAATAATGAAGAAATCAATGAAAAAGAAATGCAATATGAGGAGGAGAAGATCACATCAATTTTATGTTGAAATTGCTGTTTAATTTGGTAAGTATACTTAGAGACTTATATATTCCATCTCAATTTTCTCCAATTTCTCTAATGAGGTAATTAATTCTTCAATGTTTTTAAAGTTTTATTATATACTTATCTTGCATGTAGAAAGCAATTCAAATGTTGAATAATGACAGTCAATCATAACACCTAATCCATAAAGTTTTCAATTTAAAAAAATGAAAAAAGAAGTAGACTAATTCTTGATATCAGTTATATTTGTTTCTTATATTAATAAATCATATAAGAGTAGAATTATACGTACGGAGTAATTTTTACTTGCAATATTTTTATTTAAACTTGTCTACACACACCTTGCATGAGGATGATTACTATCTTGATACTAAACGTAAACGTGAGCCCCCTTAAATAACCAATTTATCCTAGGATAATATTAATTAGATTAGCTAGAACAATGATAAATGTTCTTTCTACTGCAAGTTGCATATCATCGTCTAACCTAATTCCTTCATCTTTATTCTCCACCATTTTTTATCCCAATTTTGCTCCTCTCCATTATACTTTTCCCTAATTTCTCTTCAATGCATTTTATAATTTTGAATAACTTATTATATATAATTTTAACCATACAAAGGCATAAAAAAAAATAGAGAGTGTACCAATTTTTATACAATTTTACAATGTGAAATATATTATTTTAATAATTAAAAATTATCAATTCTCAATCATTTAAATTACATCAAAATTCAACTATTAAGATAAATATATTTTATATTGTTAACCAATATGAAACTTGACACGTACACTCTCCTATTTTTTTTTTTTATGTTAACTCAATTAAAATTATGTAAAATAAATTTCATTCAAAATTATTAAATTATTAATTGAATTAAGGAAAGTTGAGGGAAATGCGAATTGGCGAGGAGTCAAGTTCTTTTGATCCAACCCCTAATACCTGTAGTAACTGATATTTTTAAATTATTTTTAATCAATCTAATTTACTTTTCTTTCTTTTGATAAGAAGTTCTTGAAAAAAAAAGAGTTTTTTATCAACTTTCTTAATTTGTTCAACTTCGAATTGCAACAACTGCAATAAAATGGAACATACATATAAGGACCCCAAGTTTTTATTCTCCTAAGATTAACCTTTCATTCTGTTTCAAAAAAAAAAGAGAAAAAAAGAACTTTCATTCAAACATTCAGAGAACACCATGCGATAAGGAAACGGTAACTCGGAAGGTTTAAAAGCGCGGGAATAAGCAAACGGCAGTTAACGTCAGGATCAGAAACTAACGGTTAGCGTTAGTGCTCCGACCTCTTACGACCGACGTCGTTTAAATTCACTGCCTGGTCTTGCAAGTTACAATGATCACAGTGATCGAAGAAGCAGCAGCGGGAGGCAAATATGGTGCACACTGCCTACGACGCCTGCTTCGAAGTGCTCAGTAATTGTTCGACTAAGATCGATGCCTTCGAATCGTACGGTCCAAATCTTCTCTCTAGCTCTTCCGATGGATGTCTTTGTATCTACTATCCAGAATCCTCTGCCTCCGTCCCATCTCCACCGGCCGATCGCTATTCCCGAGCCCTAGAAGTGAGAAAGGAGCCGTATGTGCTCGAACGGACTGCCAATGGCTTCTCGAGGAAGCCTATGCTGGCAATGGAGGCCCTAAGATCGAGAGAGCTTCTACTTTCTCTATCTGAATCGATTACGTTCCATCGGCTTGGGGACATTTGCGGATATTGCGAAGGCCAAAGGGGCGAATGATGGGAGAGGATTTTGTGCTTTGCTAGACAAAATAGGGTTTGTATCTTCAAATGGTAATTCCTTGAATTCCTGTTAATAATATTCGTCGTTAAATGGAATTGGAAGTTGCTACATGTTATATACAGTTTGCACTTAATATTTAATGATATTGTACTTTTGGTTGCTTATGGTTTGCAGGCAGAACTACTATATTAGCACGCCTTCTTCTTCTTTTCTAATTTTGAAGTTTACTCCGTTGATTGTGTTTTGTCTATAATCTCACTTTTGGATGATACTGCGGATGATCCTGAATATGGATTCATCAGATATTCATTGAACTGTGCACTCATTAAAAAATACTCCCTAATAAAAATCGTTAAGGGTTTTCATTTCCTGTTTGTTGACACTGTGTTTTTTACCTTTCTTTTTTCCTTTTATTAGATGATAATTAGTATGCAGTAGTATTCATTTGGCATTATAAAGCAACCAGATCAACTAAACCGTTCGCTGAATCATAGATTCTTTCCCTTGACACATCGTGCAGTGGACATTGTATTCGTTCATTATAAGAAAATCACCTTTATGATAATAAAACTACTTATTTGTGTAGGGGGAAGGGTATTTGTTTGAGGTGAAAGATTTTGGTGTTCCAGATACAGTCAAATCAATGTCTTGGTGTTGTGAGAATATATGTTTAGGAATAGGACGACACTACAAAATTCTGAATGCCACAAGTGGGGAATTGTTTAATGTGTTTCCTTTTAGGAGGATAGCCCCACCACTTGTAGTATCTCTTCCATCCAGAGAACTTCTTCTAGGGAAGGTATTCTCATCCTAATGGTCTAAAATTGCAAAATACATCTTGTCTGCCTGACTGCCTCAAAACAAGTTCATCGTAAAATTGTGATATGGGGCTTGCACTTAAAAATACACTGTTTTGCTCCTTGTGTGCAGAAGGTTGTTGGACATAAACTTGCTAGTCCCGTCAGTCATTCACCAACCCAACTACAACACATTGTCTTTTGGTGTTTCCTTCTGGGAGGATTGCCCCACCTCTAGTGGTGTCTATCCCATCTGGAGAACTTCTGGGGAAGCTATTGTAATTGTAATTTGGTGATTTGTATGTACATAATATCTGTGTCATAACAAATTCATCATAGTGGTCCAAGACTTACACTTGAAAACATACGTCTAGTTCCTTGTGTGCACATCTGTGTGTGGTAACATGCATGCTCTTCCCCACAGAAAGTTTGACATCTTCTTGTGCAGTATATGAAACTTCTACGTCATTCTGTTGTTTACTTAACCTCAGTAGATGCCTTAGTGAAGATATTGAGTCAATATCAGATGATTGAAATATTATGACGTGAGATTAAGTACTTCTCTTTAAGCCATTACTGAATTTAAGTGCTATCTGTTGTGATTTCTGATTTGTGTCTCTGCAGTTCTGCGACTCTTCAAGTTCATCATGGTTGACTAGTTTTTTGTAAACTTACTACATATACTTTTTAATGTTTTAGGTTCTTGTTTTTTCTCTTAGGAGAATATTGGAGTGTTTGTAGGCCAAAATAGAAAGCCTATTCAAGAGGGTACTATTTGTTGGTCTGAGCCACCTGTGACGTTTATCCTTCAAAACCCATATGCAATAGTGCTCTTACCAAGACATATTGAGGTGACCATTTTAGCAGTTTAAAATTATTCTGAGTTCCGATCTCTTTCTTGAACTGCAGTTATGCATGTTTTACTATTGAATGTTTTCAGGTACGGTCTCTGTGAGTTCCTTATCCATTAATACAAACCATTGTTCTCCACAATGTTTGCTGTCTTCTCCATAGCAACAATGCATCAATAGTTGCACTAGACAACTCTGTGCATGAATTTTTTGCTATTCCACTTGGTGCTCAGGTAATCTAAAATTCTCAAAGGTACATGCAGTTAAATCTGCATAGACATTGTTGCACCGGATTCCATTTTCCTTTTGCAGGACGTAATTTTATAGTCTAGTGTCTACATTGTCAAATTGAGCGGACGTTCTGTGAGTTCCATCTCAATCTATGTTTGTTCATCCTTTGGTGGGAGAGTTCTCTTCTTTTATTTATTTATCTTTAAATCAAATAATGTTCCATGCCTGTTGTGTTATGCTAAATACCGTAACAGATTATGCCAAATAAGGTTAGAATAGAAAAAGATACCTAATATGGGAGCTGCAACCAGACTGCTCAAACATTTCACATTTTCTTTCTTTAATTTGAGGAGGAGACTCAATCTCGAGTGTGTATATTTGTTTTGTCTTTTTGGTTACTATCATGTATGTCTATGATCTTAGATTCTCAGGTTCCTGCCCTTTCCAAACTTCCCTCAGTTACCACAGAAAAAGATAAAATTTTGACAGGAAAAAGAATGTATAATCATTACTACTATGCTCAGCAGGTAATCCTGTAATAATAAGTACTCCCTTTGTTCCAACTAGTAGAGATATATTTAAAAAGCAACGGTTTTGAAGACACTTTTGAGTTATAAATATATCCTCAATATAATATTCCGTAATAGTGATTCCATGTTATTTGGTAATGGTAGCGGTGGTGATGGTGAAGACCACAACAAGTACTGAATTGATAATGGTGGTGCTAAAAATTTCAGGAACTTTATGTCATTGTATTGTATAAAATTCTCTAATTTTAAAACAAACGATAAACACATTTTTTTCTCCTACTTTAGAACGGAGGGAGTAATTCTAGAAGTAAAGTCGGACAATTAAAGGAATGCCTTAAAAGATTTCCAGTAAAGGGCACTATTAACATCATGAAGAGAATTGTTAGTTGCAACTGTGACATTGTTTTGCAATGCAGATTGTACAATTAGCAGCATCTGGTGATTTTGAGGAGGCCTTGGCCTTGTGTAAGTCACTTCCACCAGAAGATTCAAGCCTGCAGTCAATTCATACACGGTGAGTATGAACTAGATTTTTTCATCTTCAAATTTATTCAAGGTGGTGCTGGAACATTGTAAGATACTGCTTCAGCCAATAAGAATCAGTAAATCATAAATTGGTACCGTCTATAATTTTAGTTGCATTCCAGCTCGGAGAAATGATTTTCACACTCCAATTTTTAATTTTCAACTCTTTGCAAGTATCAAAAATCATTACCAGTACGTTATTGTCACAAAAATTACATCATTCAAAACACATTGTTTCAATGCCCATTTCATAATTATGTTTCAAGCAAGATCACAAATTCAATCAAACGTAGTCAATATGCATTTTGCATAATCAACAATCAACAATTTCCTTGCTACTACCACTACTCGTCATCATCTTCTTCTTATCCTTACCTACAAAACTGTAAACAACCACCCCAACTCTGTTTCCATTCATTGGAGCATCTTTGTGTAAAATCTTAACATCAAAATCTTTATTAGCTTTCTTAAAGAAAACACTTTCCTTCTTCCACCTTCTCAAATGAGCCATTACAAACATCACCACCTTCTTCTTCTTCTCCTTTCCTTTGTTTAACAGAAAGAATCTCAATGTCTGAAGCAGAGGATCGAATAGGTGATCGTGATACACTACATCAGACCCCATTATAATATCATACTCTCCATCTTCCACAACTGCTTTCATTTCCTCCACCTCTCCCCACCCCAGCGCCGCCACTTCAACCGATCCCCCGTTGACCTTAATTACCTCCGCATTTGCTTCGGCATTGAATTTGAGGTTGGGGAGCACGTGGCAGAGATCCGTGATGGTGACTTTAGCCCCGAGTATGGCGGCGGCGGCGATGCCCACGAGGCCGGTGCCGGACCCCAGCTCAAGAATTCGGAGTGGGGGGGAATGGCGGCATGAGTTGAGTAAGGCGGAGAAAGAGTTGGTTGCGGTGGTGTTGGTGGGGGGAAGGTCGTGGTGGTGGTCGAGGAGGGACACGAGGGCGGCGGCGGCTGGCCAGAGCTGGAAGGAGAGACCCTTAGATGGGAGCTGTCTTATTATGACGGTTGATTTGATGGAATGGAGATGGTAACTTCGGTGATGATGTAGCTGATCTTGTGCGACTGCAGCTGAGGGATGTTCTTCTTGTTGGAGTAGTAGCATAGTGATGGGGTTGATTTCTATATCTTCATCGTCTTCTTTTTCTTGGTCCTCGGCGATGTTCATAGAAATATGATAGGTGGCGGCGGTGCCGCTCGCTAGTTGGGATGATTTTAGGTTAGATGGTTATATTTGGAAACCCCTATCAGGTGAGATTGCTTTATTTGGAAGTTGTACCGTTCTATCCTAAGATTACCCAATTGGCTGTCTAAAGACAAATTTGTCGGAGCATGAAGTCAAAACACACCCGAATTATTCATTTTCAACGATATGGCATTGATACTTTTTTTTTCCGGGTAAAAGTGGCTTTTAGTGCATGTAGTGCTGCCTAATATACTTGGAAATTCTTTAACAAATTAGTAATCAAATTAAAATTTATTAAATTCTGTTAAAAATTAGGGTTCCATCCCATTTTTAAATATCACGTAATGACATGAATTCTAATTTAACTTTTAAAAGTCTAAATAAATATTTGGTACATGTACAAGATCTCAACGAACAAATTGATTGCTAAACTAAATGATATTACCATCTATAAATCTATACTAAAATTCTAACCAAATATTTTATTATGTATATTGTCAAATAATTTTTTTTTAAATCACATTAACTAGTCAGTGATCTCCCGTTAATAGAAAAATGAGGCAAAACCATTTACAACTTAGAAAATAATTGTTATCCCACAAAACAAACAAAATTGAATTAAATATGACACATCTTATAAATACAAAAAAAAAAAAAAAGTTATTACAACCAATGATAAAAAAATTCAATAATAAAAAGACCCAATGAATCATTTGATGTTGAAACTCTTCTTTATTACTTGTCACTATTCACTTGTATGATCCATATTGAATGCTTGAAAATATACATAAATATAAATTAAAAACTAGATCAACTCTTATGTTATATTACTAGGATATATAGACATAACAATTTTTTTAACATTGTATTAATAAATTTCAATTTAGGTACCAAATTGTTAAGAAATTTTAATTCATGTGCCAATTTGTTAATACAATTTCAGTTGTTATTCCCGGATGAGTAATTGTAGAAAGATGGTTGAATACAATTCTCAGATTTCTCACTCAATTTAAAGATCTCAGATATATTTTGTAAATTAATTGTGAAATTAATAAACAAGATAAATTATATCAATCAATAAAAAATTACTTTTATTAATCTTGAATCTAAAATACAATCTGATAATCAAAAATTATTGATACCAACTTTTTAAATTTGTTCAGCGATTAACAACTGTAACCCTAGAAAATAATTTCTAACTACTCAAGTTAGAGATACCAGAAATTATTTTGTAACAAAGGATAACATTGTAAACACATGGCATACACATAGCATTTTATTTAACTTTTCTAACTATGTTAATCACGTATACTCCAATTTAACGATTTGTTAAAAAATTGTGATACAGGCACACTGATGTTAATAAATTATAGTTTGGATACCAATTTTTTAAATAGGTATTAATATATGTACCAAAAATTTATTTCACCCTTTTTTTTCTTTCGAAGGAAGTGAGAATTAACTTTAAAGTTTTTAGACTTAACATCGATCACTATCGAATTTTTTGACAATTTATTTAAGTGAGACAATCCGAACTTAACGGTCCCAAAAAATAAAAGTTACTTATTCACATTATATTACTATATCCGTTCTAAAAATAATAATAACGTTTGATAAAAATAATAATAACGTTTGATTTGAGAATGAGATTTGTTCTAAAAAAAGAATAATAGTACTAAACTTAAAATAAGATTTGAGTGAGTGAATATTTTTCATTGATGAAATTTATACTTATATCACAAATCATTTGGATCATCTTTTTAGAATAATATTTAACTCATATTGATTTTTTTAAAATACGTAATATTATATTCCATCCATTACAAAAATTAAGTATTTGAAAATGAATTTTGTTAGGCAAAAAAGTTACATTTGTATAACATTTTTATTATCATGTTACAATGTTTCAAGTTCATCATTATCATTTTCTTAATTTATCACTAGTTTAATGGGCACACGACTATGTGTGTGCTGTTTAAAATAATCCATATATATCAGATCAGCCATGAACTAAAACAAATTAAATTATTAAAAATTAGCAAGAATCTCCTAAAAAAGAATTATCCATAAAATATCATAAAAGTTGAGCGAAAACTTACCTTCTCATTGAAACTTGAAGATGATGCTGACGGCAGTAAGCAAATTGCATGAAGATAAATATTACCTATGCTAAAGGAAGGAGTTGAGAAGAAATAGATTTGATTAGATATGCTGGTGGTTTTGTGCGGTTATGCGGGATGACTCATGTTATTGAAAACAGGTGAAAGAATGGAAGTTATCACTTCTATTGGATTATCCGTTGCTATGTTTTCGGATGCTTTAAAAGAAAATTAAAATGATGACCCAATTACACCATACAATTATTCTAAGGGTCAAACTCTTATAATACAGATAACGTTTTTTCATTAATAACAATTATCATAGGAAAAGTCTATTATTTTAATGTAAATTCAGACATGCAACCTTAATGTCTTATCAATAAAATTATGACTACTTCTTCTTCTTTTTGGGTGAATTGGGAGAGCAGTAAATTAGTCATTAATTTAAGGATACTGAGCCTTTGATCACTTAAAAAAGAGAAAATTTTGTATTATCAATTTTTTGTAAAACGGTAACCATGTTTCCAAAGAACTAAATTATTTCATTGTGAATTCATTTTGACAATGTTATATCACCTGTGTACATATTTTTATGCTTTTATTGCAGTTCATTTAATAGGTTTTCAATATTCCAATTATGGTGTATAAATGTGAGTATTTTTATAAAGAGGAAAACACCCCTAAAATTGACCTTTAACAAATTTATCTAATGTCACATTTGATTTTAAATGTTTTGATAATCTAATAAAAAATCTAACCGTGTGGATTCAAAGAATTGGTAAAAATATTAGAGTACACAAAATTTCATACTAATTTTGACACTTTTTATAGATTCAACAAATTGAAAAATCTAAACCATCGAATAATATACATAATTGATTCTATTAGATAATTATTTTCCACAACTTCAAATGTAATAAAATTTTATACAATAACTTATTTTTATATGTTTATTTTATTGTACGGTTAAATCATTAAATAAATTAACATAACATGTTAAAATCGAATGTGACTTTAAATAAATTTTCTAAAGTCAATTTTAGGGACATTTTCTTTTTTTATAAATCTAGTTTCTTTATTCCCTTTTCCCCCCACTTTTAGGAGAAGGTCGTAGAAGATCTTCATCTCTTAATACAAGAGTATTAATTGACACGTGTGATCTTATTTAATTTAATGTAGGGAGTTGAAAATAAGAAATTGTAACCTTCATAATTTTACTCTTTATATCAGTGGATGAACCTATAATAGAGAATGATCAATCTTTAACACAGAGTAATCAATCTAGTTACCATGTACTGCCATATGGTTTACTTTCTTACGAGTAAAATTAGTATTTTCATTGTAACCCAAAAACGACTTATTTTCATAGAGTTATTCTCATATTTTTTATAGAAAAAAAAAGAAGGAAGAAGCAGAAGAAAAATAATTTGTACCGTATGCATTTAGGAAGCAACTTGTCAATGTCTGATTTATCATCTATTATATATATTAAAAAATTATTAAATGTTTATTTTTTTAAATTTTTTATTAATAAAAATTAAATTCCTATTTGTCGCAGAAAAACTTAGTAGGTTGCAACATGTTATGAAACACGTTCGATACAACCGATCCCATGCATGATCTCCCCCATAATTGAAAAACTTGTCGATTCGCAATCTAGGGCATGCAGGCTGACCCGAACAAATAACCAAATTAGCCGGTTTCAGGCATGCTTCTTATGTAACTAATGTTGTGTGGTAGTTATTTATGTTATTCTATGAATAATAACAATTAAGTCACTTCATCTTTCTCTTTATTGTGTTTCATTTTTTTTTTTCTCCTTACTAGCCTTATTACAGTTATAGTGATGGAGGCTAAGTCCTTTTAATATGTATATATATTGTTTCCTTTTGTCTAGCATTATTTACAGGTGATTGATATGGAGGCTAAGTTCTTTCGTTTTCTTAAGATTGTGGGTGTTGGTTTTAAAGCAAGAGCTGGATCAGAAGGGCGTCTCTTGTACCTCAAACTTGGATACAGCCATGAAGTTGAACTTACTGTGCCTCCAGCTGTCCGGGTATTCTGCTTCAAACAAAATGTAGTTTGCTGCACGTACTGGAATTGATAAGCAAAGGGTACACCAGTTTGCCGCTGCAGTTCGTAGTTGTAAGCCTCCTGAAGTTTATAAAGACAAAGGTATAATGTACACCGATGAAGTCATCCCAAGTAAGATAGGAAAGAAGTCTAAATGGACTGCAGTCTTGCACAATATTTTGCCTAGTGAATTTTTCTTCGTTGGAAGTTGGAGTTATTGCGATTACATAACAAAAATTTTGGTAGTTGTCAACATCTCAGTGTCAGATCTAGAGCATTCATTGTTTAAGGTTTTTCATCTGATAAGCTCTCTTTATATGTATTGTGTTTGTAGTTCCTATGATCATTGCTACATTTGATTATTTCAATTTAAATGCCAAGCTTGGAATATACTGGAAAATTCTGTATTCGATATTTCTGTACGTATCAAGACAACCAAGTGAAGCACTGTTTTAGGGAAGAGCTGCACACTAGGCAGAGGCAATTGGTGATAACACCTTCAAGTGCCTAGGCAGAGGCACCCAGTCGGGTTCTGAACGAATTGTTTTTATATTCTTTTTTATTTACAGTGAAATTGTTCGGTTGAAATATAAGTGTACAAAATTATAGGACTGCAGTTAACTTTATGTACTTGTATTAATAAACAAACAATTGATTTATATTTCTCAAAATATAAATTATTCTATATGAAACATATGTACTTCTATACTATCTACCTATACTACTATATTAATTCACAGAATCTTTTATGAAGTGTGCTGATTGAGATAGCAGGTTCATTTGCAGACTAAAATTGCAATTAACATTAACTTACAACACGAATTAGACCAACTAAGAGAGAACTTATTTCCAGTTTAGATTGCAATCAAATTAATCATGATAAAAGTAATTATTAATTAAATCTATGTAATTAGAATAATAATAATAATCAAATCGATAATCACAAATCATAATGTGATTTATTATAACCGATCAATAATAATTAAATTAAGTTACTATAACCTTGTGCAGCATGAAGTAGGAGCTATGTTTTTGTGTTCTTCAAGTCAGCGGGATCCCCTCCTTAAGTAAATAAATTTACTCGTTAGGCGTTTAAGCAACTGAGTAGAACAAATACTGATTCGAAAAGATCTTTAAAATTTGCTTTGTATAGAAATTGTAGTACAAACAACCTAACTTTGGAGAAATTTCTATTCCAATCAAATTATTTTGAAATTTCTATAAAATTGATTATCGCGTATCTGAAATTTCATCTGCGTATTTTTTTTTAATATTTATATTTAAAACAAATAAACGTCTTATTTAATTCGACTAACTTACTCCAACCCTACTAATTTGGTATAATTCAATATTTATATAAGGAATATATAATGACATCGTGTTCGGTTAAAATTTTTAATCAGAATCAAATTTGAATATTGTGCTTGCAATTACGGAGTATATATTAATATCATCTTTTACCAATATAAGTATGAACATAAATCAAAATCATACTTATATTAGGTTATACAATCCATATCAATTTATATAAGGAATATATAATGACATCGTCTTCGGTTAAAATTTTTAATCAGAGTCAAATTTGAATATTGTGCTTGCAATTACGGAGTATATAATAATATCATCTTTTACCAATATAAGTATGAACATAAATCAAAATCATACTTATATTAGGTTATACAATCCATATCAAATTAAATAATAATAATAATTAAAAAAATTTACATATAATATAATTAAATCATTTAATTATTATAATTTAAGTTATAAAGCAACTGCAATATATAACACAATCAGTTAAACAAATATCAATACGAGCCTAGTTAAGCAATCAAATTTGTTTTATTATAATCAAATCTTTTAATTATACTAATGACCATAAATTTTCTCGTACTATGCACGGATTGTTAGTCAAAACTGAAGTTATACTATTTCCTTTAACCGAGTTTGAATTAACACTGAAGTTGTTATAAATAACTCAAAAAAAGTTGTTGTACGTAGAAAAATCAGATTCTTGTAACAGCCTATGTATTTAATTTAATTAACTATTAATTTTTTTTAAGAAAGAAAGCAGTCATCTGTAATCTCTATGCGTCCCATGCCATATATCCGAAAAGTTTAACCGAACTCGCATACACCAACAAGGAATGGTAGACCGTAGACGTAACAAACACACACAAAAACTAAAAATAATAACACAAAAATAAAAAATGTAGAGGAACTTTAAGTATAGGCCATAACAACAAATTACTGATTTTTAGCGAATGACAACAAACGTTCATTAATTAATAAAAAAAACTTAAAAGCAAGGTAGGGTATATACGCATGGAGTGGGGAAAAAACAATAATCAATTAATTGGTTAATTTTGATTTTAAAAAATTGATCGTCTTATCCGCAAACAATATAGACGGTTGGAAGTTGAGATTAATAAAATGAATGAAAATACTTATCCAAATCCAAATAGTAAAAGTAAAAAAAAAAAGCTAGTAAATGAAGTTAGAGTTCCAAGCTAACTCTTAGATTTCCAAGCTAACAAACCCTCGGTAAGATAGGATAGGATAGAATAGAATACTAGTAATTAAAATTTTATCCATTTATCATAATCCCATTCCAATTCACATACATTTATATACCTATTTCTTCCTTATAAGCCTCTATCTCTCCCTACTACTTTAATTTGTTACTCTAGCTTTCTATTCATATTAATATCAATATATTATCATCGTCCTCGCGAGTAGCTGCTACTATATATATATATATATATAATCCTCGCTAACCAGCAGTAGTTTCATTAAATTTCTCCATCCATTATCAATCATCAATCATGGGTGGTGGTGGTTTTGTTGCTAGTAGTGGTGGTGGTAAACCTCGTAATTCCGATGAAGAATATCCCGGAAAAATAACCAAATACGTTGTTTTCACTTGTTTGGCCGCTGCTATGGGCGGTTTAATGTTTGGCTACGACCTTGGTATTTCTGGTACGTATTTAATAGTAGTTACTTTGTGTCATTAATTCTCATCGCTCTTTAATTCTTCTTTTCACTTGGGTTTTGTCATATATACCAATATCATCGATCTCTGTCGTATATATAATAATAATAATAATAGTATCTGATACTCTCTATATTTTACTCCGGCCGCCTCATGCATTATTAATGCGGAATATCCTTTAACGTGCACACGATTATTTAATATGAAACAGGTGGAGTAACATCGATGGCGTCGTTCTTGAAGAAGTTTTTTCCATCGGTGTACCATAAAGAGGCAGAGGACAAGTCTACCAATCAGTACTGCAAGTTCGACAGTCAAGTCCTAACCCTCTTCACTTCATCCCTATACTTGGCTGCCCTTGTCGCCTCCTTGTTTGCTTCCCACATTACCAAGACATTTGGTCGCAAACTTTCCATGTTGACTGGCGGTGCTGTTTTCATGGCCGGTGCTGCTCTTAATGCCGCCGCCGTCCACGTCTCCATGCTTATTATTGGCCGTATTTTCCTTGGTTTTGGCATCGGCTTCGCTAACCAGGTACCTACCTGTCTACTACAGATTCTTTGGTTGCACGTGGATAGTTTTATTACACTCTCTCTTACCATCTATTTAGTGTCTTTTCTGTGTTTTTCTTATGATTTATTTTGTGTGTGTAGATTTATTGTTTATTCATATGTTTGTAATTAATGATTTGTAGGCTGTTCCACTGTATCTTTCGGAGATGGCGCCTTACAAATACAGAGGATTCTTCAATGTCATGTTCCAATTGTCCATAACTTTCGGAATCTTATTTGCTAATTTAGCTAATTATGGATTTGAAAAAATTGAGGGAGGTTGGGGTTGGCGACTCAGCCTTGGTGGTGCTGCAGTTCCAGCCATTATCTTTATAGTCTCAACATTGGTTTTATCTGATACTCCTAACTCAATGATCGAGAAGGGGAAAAAGGACAAGGCTCTAGCCCTACTCAGGCGCGTTCGCGGTGTTGAAAGAGTTGAGCCTGAGTTTGATGACATGGTAGCTGCAAGTGATGCCGCCAAGAAGGTTGAACATCCATGGAGTAACCTCTTGAAAAGACAATACAGACCCCAGTTGGTTATGTCAGTTCTAATACCCTTCTTCCAACAATTCACTGGTATGAATGTTGTCACATTTTACGCACCAGTGTTGTTCAAAACCATTGGATTTGGAAGCAGTGCTTCACTTTTATCGGCTTTAATCACTGGAGGAGTCAATGTTCTTGCAACATTTATCGCGGTCTTTGGAACTGACAAATTTGGAAGGAGACCGCTGTTTTTATGTGGTGGCATCATCATGTTCATTTTTCAGGTAACTTAATCATCATTCTGAACTAATTAATTACATATATGTTTGCGCGCGCGCGTGTGCCTTTCATCTTCTGAATTATCGATGTTTTATCATCTTACTTGGTTAATAAATATTTGCAGATTGCAGTTGCATCTCTCATTGGTGCAAAGTTTGGTTATTCTGGAGCACAAACAGACATACCATTTGGATATGCAGTACTTATTGTGCTGTGCATCTGCGTGTTTGTAAGTGCGTTTGCGTTTTCATGGGGACCTTTGGGTTGGTTAGTTCCGAGTGAAATTTTCCCTCTTGAAATTCGATCAGCAGCACAAAGTGTGACGGTGTCTACTAACATGCTTTTCACCTTCATTGTGGCACAAGTGTTTTTGAAGATGCTTTGCACTCTCAAGTTCTGGTTGTTCATCTTCTTCGCGTGTTTCGTTTTCATAATGACTGTTTTCGTATACTTTTTCTTGCCCGAGACGAAGAACATACCCATTGAAGAGATGACAACTGTTTGGAGACAACATTGGTTCTGGAAAAGATTTGTTCCTGAAGATGATAACAAAGTCCAGCCCGCAGAAGATATGATTTGAGTATTAGTTTTTCTTAGCACTTATCTTAAATTCTTGTTTGTGTGGTCTTTTGCTTAGTATGTTTTTCCCAACTAGTTTGGTATTTAATTAGTTACAAACAGCTTTTATGTTTTGCTACTTTTCAATTTTGTGGAATGCAATTTACGATTTATCAGTCATATTTATTTCTGCTTTTACATTTTGCTACTTTAGTCACTTTTGTTAAATGCAATTTACGATTTATTAGTTATGTCTAATTCTGTTTTAAAAGTTTTTCATCTAATAATAATTTTTGGCTTGAAAAATCCAAAAAGCCTACTTGGATTAATGTTTCTACCCAAGAGGGTCAATGGAAATATCACACTATATTCATACTTTTCCCCACTTAGTAATCTCTTCTGGTCAGCTGCTCTTTCAAGCGCTGCATTTTGCTTCTTTTTCTTTTTCTTTTTTTCGATTACCTGAGACCTTTTCGCTTTTCTCATAATTGCACATGTCCAACTTTAACATAGATTTCCTTTTATGAATTAAAAGACCTACAGATAAAAAGACAATAAACTAATAGTCAATGTTGATTTGAAAAAATTATTTAACATAAGATATATAGCGTTGATTTAATTAACAAATCGCAACAAAATCAAATTATGTTTGAGTTGCCTATTTCTTTAAAACTTTTCCCTGTATTAGTAAAAGTACATAAGAACTAACGTAATTGTTTACTTTTTCAATCGAAGAGAATCAAGATCAAAACAATAACATCGATAACAAAACCATATTAACGAAGCTAATAACGTTCGAGAATTAACGTATACATAAATAAATTATAACCTTGATCTAATGAAGCACAAGACTAAAATCTTGTTAAGGTATCACATATGTAAGAGAAGAAACAAGAGCCGGAGAGACGATAATGTGCAACTAAAAAAAGGATTATATTATATATGGACGCACGACTAAATTATGTTCCGGTCCATCGTAATTTTTCTTTCTTAGAGGGGAAAAAAAGAGTAATATTTTCTTCTTTATACAGAACCATTACAATATTGTTCCATAATACGAAAAATACATTGAACTTTATCACTGGAATAACTATAATTTGTGAAGCAGCATTGCTAGATCATCTCCTCAGGTACAGGTGACTACAATGTTGTGTTGGAGATAAGTCGGACTTCATATAAATTCTCTTCACCATTCACTGTATTCAGAAGTTCGAAGATTAGTTCTAAGAAGTTCTGCAAGTAATCATCTCATCCTTGTACTGGCCACCCTCTGTGTGTCACTTCCACATTGACAATTTTTCAGGTTTAACTTGTTAATTTGCTTTTTATGCAAAAGTTTGATTATCTAAAATACTTTTTATGTAGTATGAATTGTACAAGTATCATCCACATACTGCATAAAGAAGCAATTATACTTACCAACTTCAGCTGTGATCCCTGGTCCAAAGAACGAAGCAAATTTTGCCTGTGTATGAAACCATATTAACTTTTAGATACGTTATCTATTATTCTATGATTAATATAGGAGAAATTAGCACCATCACTTAAGAAATAGATTTCAGAGAAAGAAACAAGCTAACTATGGATATCCAAGATATATGGAGAAATGCACGTTCGAGCTTTATCTTACCTGTCTTTTCTCAAAATCCGACAATTGCAAATCCTTTGCTTCAAAAACTAAGACTAAACAATATTTACCATCTTGTGTGACCTGGGACAATGTTTTCAAACATAAGGCGATTGCAACCATAGATGACAATTGAATATAGAATCAATCAAGTAAATCTCAAAATCATAAGTTGCTCCTTGTATGATTGCTAGGGAGTACATAGCAATATCGAAGCAAACAATTTATAAGATTGCTGGTTTTCCCTCAACGTGGAAAAAGAAAAGGTGACAGAAGTGTGCGCCCTATATCATATAGGAAGTACACCAGTTTCCAAGACAAAGTTCCAAAATGTGAACAAATTCAATAATGCTTTGAATAGCAGAAATCAAAGGTTGCTATAGTGCTTTACTTTTTAGAAACTAAAACAGGTTTCAGAAGCATACCTCTTCACGAATCAATTGTAGAGTTGGGGCACTCCTTCGCGGGATCCCTCCACCCTGGATGTATGAAAGGGAATATTCTGATATTAAATACGAAGCTTATGATATATTCACTAAACTTGGATGAATGTTCCAAAAAATCTTTATAACTTTGATAGATCAATATTTGTCATAAATTGCTGTGATGATCTCCAAAATAGACTGTTGAATCTTGCTACTAGTATTACCACCCAAAATGGCATAACCAACACAAATCAATATACCGACACTTTCAGAGACGGTGCACTATAGTTTCTTAACTTAAATACTCTTTCTAAACACACAGTGATGCCCAATCGTGTCTTCAAGAGAATCAAGACAAAAAAGTAGGCAAGGTCAGATAATTAGATAATTTGCCCAAGTCACATCTTCCCTACAGCACTTTTGCACTGCTTATCTGGCGTGCAAGTTGTATGGTGCCATATACACACACTTTCAGCTCCCATCCAACACATACGCATCCCAAAAAAAAGGGAACACCTAGATGGAGCCGAAGGAGAGAAGTCTCCTTAAATTACACATTAGTGATTATCAATGAAGATGGAGCTCAGTCCTGCTTTTGTGAGATTCTTCATATTCTCAACTAAAAAGTAACATATAAAAAAAGGTCAACTAAAAAAGTAAATAAAAGGGGTGGGATTATACCTGACCGTATTGGAAAATACGTTTTAGTGCCTCCTCTAAATGTTGCTCATCACCATATCGATATCTTATAACATCATCCCTGACCTATAAATGTCAAAAACATAAAAAGTACAAAAAATCAGAAGCTAATTGACTATGCAGATATGTGCATCCACATGAAACAAACAAAAAAGTACCTGCTTAAGAATTGGAGTGGCACATTTTTCCCTCAGCATCTGAGCATCTGAGTAAGTCAAACATGGTACGGGTTTAAGCTCTGCATACTGAAAAAGCATAAAATCAAACACAAATGAAATAGGTGTAGGAGATGGTTTCTTTGGCATTATCAGAATCCTAGGTTCTAAAAATTTAGACTTATCATAAATAGATCCTAAAAATAATTGAACGAAATGGTCAGGTTCACCTTAAGAGCCATGCCAATGATTGCAAGAGGAAAACCATATGTCAGCATTATCGCAGACCATTCGGAGCCAGGGAGGATGTTGAAATATGCACCAAAACCATACCTGTCGTGATCACAAAGTAAACCAGAGATTATTAATGCCCAATTGTCCAGAGCTTGAAAATAGGAAGGACACAGAAGCAACCATAGGAGCTTAATTTAAACTAGCAGGAAAGAAAAAACTATCTGCAAAGACATCTTTCTTTTTGGCTTCTAAGTCCATTCCAAGAACTAGAAAAGGGTCAGAACTGAAATCACTAAATAGTTACTCACGCAAGGAGTGAAACTCCACCATAGAGTCCAATTACACCAAAGGATACCTGCAAAAATAGGCAATAAGTTAATTTGCCATATTATGAAAATGCACATCCAATATATTACTAAAAATGGCACATCGAATATAATCAACTATCATTATAGGTTTTGTTTGTACAAAAATTCATTCCATCACTGTCAAAGAATTTCCCACCTCTAATGAGGTCAAGATTTATATACGCACGGAAAGCCAGCAAAATTAAAATCAACTTATGCAAGTAAACAAAAAGCCTTTACAAGTAGGTTAGACAGTTGTGGCTATACTTAGCCACCCTGCATGCATAGATTTCATGTTGCATGACCAATCCCTCCTATGTGGAGACCGCCTCGAGTGTTTTCTTTGTCTGCTAAGTTAGTCTCAAGAGAATAATACTTTGACGCTAACCTGGTCTGTCTTTGTTTGTTCAGACGAATCAGACCATAATTGTCCAGGAGCATGCCCCTTCAACAAGGGGTACACCTTAGATTGTGAGGGGTGAGGTATGAGACCCCTTTGAGGCACACCATATTGAACCATGGTCCTCTCTCATTTTTTTTTTTTTTTTTTTTTTGTATTTCACAAAGTGATGCAGTGCAATCTTTGTTTGGGTACCTGATATATTTATTACCCAGCATTACTACTCAGTCCTTAATATAGTCAAGCACTAGCACTTAGTACTCATTACCTTCAAAACCTTATATTTATTCATAAATTAATGCTACCCAATTTTTATTTGATTATCAAGCACTAATAGCAATAACTACTCAGTAGTTTGTTAAATACCAGTTATTACTACTTAATGTTGTACCGGACTATCAATATTTTTACTATTATAGATAAGTATTTATACTATATTACAGTTAAAATATGTGCGCCTCACTTCAATAAGGATGTGTGCTTCGCCTTGCGCCTAAACCCAACAAACCTTTGTCTGTTACTATGCCTTAAACAACTATGGTCCGGACATGAGATATCTGGAAAAGAAGCATATTCATTGGTGTAAGAAAATTCTTCAATGATCCAATTTGAAATGCAAATATTATTAGCCACTTAGAAAGTTCAGCAATATTGAAACTTTTGGGCGCTATTCCCGTTTGTAGTGTTCTCACTCTCCAATGTCAATAACTGGACAAATAAATGAATAAAATTCTATTGAAGTATTGAACGCACCACAACGAAACATATAATATAATATCAGAAGAGAAATATTGCAGTACTAATATTCACTGTTCTCACAATCAATTCTGGACTTTGGAGGAAACTTTAGAGAATCAATATATCAAATAAGTTGTCATCTTACTTAACAATAGGTTAGCATTATTGAACTGAAAAATCTATTGCAATTTGACTAAGTTCTAATAATATTATATATAATGCTGTGGACTTATTTGGGAAGGGATGAACAGAACATCAAATAATGTTTTCAAACAACGCACTTACCGCAGACAAATCAATTAGAAACAAAGAATAGAATACCTTGGCGAGTGAAAAATCTCCATCGGGGATGAGTGCCTTATTGTCGACGGCGGTGGCTGAGGAAGGCTGAGATGAAGAATCGGCAGCTCTGGAGATGAAATCGAGGTTGAGGTTAATACTATTGGGACCAGAAAGAAGTGGTAATTGATTAGTGAATAGAGAGGTTCGAATATATGAGGCAGAAGCTCGTTTTAATGATAGGAAATGGTTTGTGTGGTGGTGATTGCAGTAAACACCCAAACGCTGCGAACATATAATGGTGGTTCCTCCTCCCAATAATCCTACCGTTGCGGCGGTGGCGGCATTGATCGGCATCGGCTCTCTTGCTATTCGAATAGTGATGTTCGTCTTCTATCAGTAGAATTAGAAATGGTGGAGGGAGGAAAACAATAACAATATCAAGAGGCTCAAGTTGTATAGCCCCAAGGTAGAAGAAAAGCTAGTCCACTCGCTCATTTCCGCTTACGTGCCTCTATTCATTTCAAGCTATATTTTAAACCTCTATTTATATTTTCCTCTTCTTCTCTTTTTTTTTTTTTTTAAAAAAAACACTTTATTTTATACACCACTTTGTTACGGAATGAGATGTATTACTCTACTACGTCGATGGCTGCCGGTTTATTTGACAAACTAATTTCATTATCCGTGACCAACACCGTATTCTATACTTTTATACTTATATATAAATATAAACTAATTTTAAAATTAAGCTATTTATACTAGTTTATAATTTGTATAAATGTTAGTTATCATTATTTTGATACACTTTTTAATAAAATTTTATCACAATAAAATGTTAAAAAATTTAAAACTCGAAATAAATTACTTTTATTATATAAGAATCGTAATTAATTAAAAATTAAATTTTAATTAGAAAAGTAATGAGTGATGTTAAACTAAATTAAAATAGTTGAAAAAATTTTGTGGATAAGATTTTGATTTGGCTTTTTATAACTTTGGATTAGTTTTGTTGAATATTGAACCAAGTTAAAACAATCACTGAGTTAATTTAGGTTTTAGATAAAATTGTTTGACTTTTTACATACAACTATATATCTAAAAAAATAATATTTTATTTAATTTTAAAAATAATAATAATAATAATAATAAAAGACACCACCTAAACTTACGTGTAAAAAATTAATAATAAAAATTTAACATATAAAATATACCGTCCAAACTTATATGTAAAAAGTTAAAATGACAGTTATTGCGAACCGGATGAGATACTATTTTGTTTACATTAAATTACAAAATCAGAAAAATAACAAAAGTTTAAATTAAAAGATTTTATTTTGTTGGAATTTTTTTTAAAATTTCATGCTATGATTCATTTTATCTTTAAAAAATTGAAATCAATTGAGCTTTTTTTTTTTCTTAGGAGAGACTAATTCATTTATTAGCAAATGCATTTTAAAAAAAATTCGAACAAACTATTTGTTTTTTTCTTTTTCTTAAGAGAGATCGATTCACTTATTAGTATAAACTAGTTTTGATATTCATGCCAAACACGAGTTCAGTTTTTTAAAATTGTAATTATTTATATAATTGTTTATAATTTGTATAAGTATTCGTTATGATTATTTTTTAATAATTTTAATATTGATTTAGTAATGTCATTTGTCGATCAATAATTATTTTATTTATATTTTCAATTATTAATATAAATTATTATATAAGAGTAATATCGCAATGATTTTTTTACAATAGTAACAATAAAATTATTGTAAATAGTAATAATTTTTGATTTTTTGATTTAGTTTTTTTTTCCAATTTTTCTAAGTCTTTTTTTTATGTATATTTAATGAGTTTCTTTAGTAGACATTTTAATAAAATTATATTGCAATAAAAAATTAAAAATTTTAAAACTCTAAATAAATTAGTTTTATTATATAAGAATTGTAGTTGATTATAAATTAAATTTTAGTTGAAAAAATGATAAGTGCTGTTGAACCATTTAAAATAAAATTGAAGAATTTTTAGGGATAAAATCCTGATTTGACTTTCCGTAACTCGTTCATGATCGATTTTATTAATATTAAATCGAGTTAGAACGGTCATGAAATGAATTTAAATATCTATTTAAGAAATTTTTGATATGATTTTATTTGATTTTTTATATACAAAGAAATATGTCGATTTGGGATTGAAGAGACAAAATGCCATCTGGCTAGGCCTTGGGCCATCCGAAGGCCCATAATCAGAGTAGATTAGCGTTGAGCCGTGGACTGGTTAATAGGAGGTCCTTTGTTCTCTACGCAGCTTGCTGGAATTAAAAGAACGACACCAACTATTATCTTCTGGTAGGAGTTGAACAATGTACCATATCCTACAAAATGCTAGCTATTCAACTCCATTTGATTGGTATCTTATTGTCAGGTACGATAACTACAGCAGATTAATATGTGTAATGATACAATACTAAAATGTGTTCGTGTTTAAATTGTCTAATTATCACTCTGTATAATTGTTTAAATATTTTTATGGGCATTAAAATTTATACAAAAAAAGATTTACACCAAAAATCGTACAAATGATGGAATTAAACATTTAGATGAGAGCTTGGGAATTTGCCCAATTAACTAGAAACTCATATTCCTCCTCAAGTGATGGAGATTCAATTCTCCATCTCCCATTTGTGATGTAATTTCTTAGTAATATAGGAAAAAATATTTAGATGAAAGTACCGTACTAATATTTTGAGTCTATCACACATCAGAATAGAACTCTAAATAAACACAACGGAAGAAAAATGAATACAAAAGTCTAATAAAAAAAGTATTTTAGTTTAGAACAATTTTATTTGAAAACTGAAGGATGAACGGTTAAAAAACGTAAGAAAATCAAACTATTGCTCGATGCGGACATGATCGTGCCTGTCCGTGCCCAAATCTTGCAACTGCCGTAATTTCGACATGGGTGAAAGCATGAACATATCCATGATTGTGCAAAAAATTCAAATATCGGAACAACATTTTTCTACCTTATGGGATGACTCTCTTGCTCCATCAGTCTGGTGAATAGACAATTAATTTTCTCTTTTACTTATTTTTGTCCTTTTCATATATAGTTCTATGCTCATCACTTGTTTCCTATGTGCTTTATTACAACTTGTTTTAATTAATGTCATATATACTGAGAGCGCTTAGCTATCTAAAAAAGAAATGAATAAATAAAAATAAAATTAGAGCAGCATATAATGTGTGTATATATATATACACAGACTATTGAGTTGTATTTAGTTGGATGAAATTGAATGGGTGGACAAAAAAAATGATGATAAAAAAAAGGATAATAAAAATTATGAAAGAAGTATGAGAATTAAAAAATGATAAATTGTGCGTAAAATTTTGATTATGATCGAATGGACAAACTATATATTTGAGGGTGAATTGAGAAATACACATAAATTTATAAAAATAAATAAAACAAAAATGAGTTTTACATATAAATAAGCTAACAAATAATGTAAAATTTATTTTTTTTACATGTTATTCAATTTCATGGAATGAAATGCAGCCTTAGTCTCATTTGAGTCAACAGTACCGTACTAGTAAGTGTTGGTAGTATTTACTGGTTTGGACTTTGGATCATTCATTTTCTTGGCAATATTCGTTGAGGATGGATAACTATCTTGTTTTCCTTTCCTAGCATGTGTATTACTTTCGGTAAAAGCTGTAAAATGAGTATTTGGTACTACCTCTTGCAGAACGTACCAAGACAACGATGGGATCAGAACCATTAGTGTGTCGTACCTTCTTTTATCAGAAAATGACCATCTCACCTCCATCACAAAATAAACAGAATAAGTCTTTGCATTTCTAATGAATTTTAATCTTTTGTATGTATATCAAAGCAATGATCGAATTACCGACAAATTTTAGTGAGCTTCCAACCCCCCCCCCCCCCCCCCCCCACCCCACTTGAATTTAGGTTTTGTCGGTACACAAATTTTAGTGACTTTTATCATACCTTGAAAATCAAAAGAAAAATACCACTTAAACTTAAAATAATAATATCCAATAATTTTAAGAAAGTACAATAAATTAATGTATGAGTTATTAAAATGATTTATTTACCCTTATTTTAAAAGACAAAATAATAAAACCAACATCGCTGTTAGGAAATTTCAAACTCAAGACTTTCAAATACAAAATATACAAGTTTATAACTGAATTACTAAACAACTTAGTATTCTCATTTTTATATACCGTCTTATATCAATTACATATACCGTCTCTTATTTAGATCCGTCCCTGTACCAATGTTAATTTTGCTTAAAAAAACTTAGATCAAAAGTTTCAATCCTCCGTTTATGATCAGCTTTAAGTACCTAAAATTGAAGTAAAATTTTAAATATTAAATTGATTTGGTTTTTATAAACTTGAGGTTGATATATATATATATATGTGTGTGTGTGTGTGTGTGTGGCATAGACAAGTAGGCACTATTTGGTCCTACACAGTTACGTGTCTATTTTTGTTGTATGCAAGAAACCTGAGGGTGACAAAGAAAAGTGGTCGATAATAAATTTGTTTATAGTGTAAAGAAATAAAGTAGCAAATGAAAAAGATATCCACGTGAAACTGAAGCTGCCAACAAAAGCAACACTGTTATAAAAGAAAAGCAATGGCAACTGCTTAATAACAAATAAATACAAAAATATAACATGTTATATTTACAACTGCCATCCATATATCATAACGATTCAAATCTATGTATTGCCTAGCTTTCCTTCTGTCCACATATGATTCTTCTCTGAGTCTCTCCAGCACTTCAGCATTTCCAAAGTAAACAGAAAAGGAGAGAAGCTCACAAGTTTATACCGGTTACTCACGCCACAATGTTTCAAAATTAAATATATATTTTAATTACCCGTAAAATATATTTGTGAAATCTTATAATTTGAAATAAAATAAAATTTTTTATTTTTATTTTTAATAACTTTAAAAGTAAAATATTATAAAGTATATAGAAAATATTCTTAAATGCAAACTTTTATATATATTTTTACGAATTCAGATTACAAAACAAAATCATTACATTTACAAATAATAGTATTTTTTATCTCTAATTTTAGAAGAGAGAATATTACAACTTAACCTTGTCAAGTTTTGCTCTTTAGTTTTATCTATATGATCCAGTAATAATGCTATAGTTATAGAATACAGCTAGAAAGACAACCAAATGGATAGCAAATGTTAATTTAATGATATTTAATCTTCAATTAATATATTCAATATTGAAAACAACATTAATAAAAAGATTAACATGCCAAAGGGAAGATATTCTTATTTTTATTCTTGTGCTTTTTTGGCTTATGTTTAACTCTGCTACTCATCCACAAACACCCAACTTGCCACTTGCACTTCCACATATTTCCTTGAAGCTGCTCCCCAGCAGCTTTCTTGCTCATCTCCTCTCCTTTTGCTGCTTCTTTCTCATGGCTTCTTGCTTTCATTTCCCCCTACAATATAATGCTCATGAGAGGGCAGGATTAACCACACACATATATTTGTGATACTTCAATCTACTCCATATATATATATTTGTGATACTTCAATCTACTCGATAAAATTTGGCACCTAGTATTGAATTAGTACAGACACATACACGGGTAGATTTTGTTTGAACTTTCATTTATCTTACTCTCTCTATTCCAAAAAAAAAAAAAAAAACATTTGATAATAAGATTTGTTCCAAAAAAATAGCAAAATTTCTATAAATTTTTTTTTATTATAATGCTATATTTTTTTAAATTTGTCATTACAATCACTTAATCTTATCTTTAATTAAACATTCATAACAAATTTCATGAGAAAAATTTATTATTTGTGCATACAATTGTTAGGCAAAAAAATACAAACTTAATATGTGTCAAAAGTCTAAATATTATTTTTTTTTTTTGGAACAACAGCAGTATATATTATATATATGGTCCATAAGTTTTCCAAACAAATATGGAGTACAATTGTAACTTCTTATAAAAATAAATAAATAATTAATTAAAACTGACGCAATAAATGAAAATATAAAGTATTAATTTGTGTACAGTGTGAGAAATTTCTCCTGTTAATTTATACGGAGTAACATAAAAATATGATGTAATGATATATAACAGCTGTTCTGTTCGTGTTATTATAGTGAATAGGACTGCAGGTCCATACTCAGGGCCACCTTTCTACATCCGGCAGTCATCCTCACAAGATAAATGAACCTTTCTCCCTCCGAGTACAACCACGCTCTGTTGTTTCAAGAACATTATTTTCTAATTTTCTCAAGAAAATAATTTTTGGTGTTGATTCCTTAGAAAATACTTTAAAATTTTTTATTTTTCGATGTTTCATTGAAATCTAGAAAAATCAATGAACATTGTAGTTATTTTCTAATCAAATGTTTTCTTCTCTTTTATTTCAGTAAGTCATTTTCCGGGAAAAAATTAAAAAAAAAAAAAGACAAAGAGACTAAAAAATATTTCCTCGCTTTTGAATTTTTTTTATGGACGCACCAAATGTTAAAAGACGTAAAATATTTTCACCCCACCAAACTACAAAAATAATTTTTGAAAAATATTTTACATGAAACAAACTCAAATAATTTGTAGCACATATTAGTAAAAATCAAAAATAAATAACTGTTTTTTATCAGCAGTCATTTATTTATACTTCTTATGAGATCTATCTTTTTTTACCATTCTCTCGTATCAAGTTAAATTTTGTAATTTTTTTTGTTGGCGACCACTTACATCCCGTTACATCTCATATAAAGTTCATAAACGTGACTAAAATAAGTTTGCTTTACCTGCAGGTAAAGTTGTTCATGGAGAAAAAATTAATTAATCAGCGAAAATGAAGACATGGAAAGGCTGGGGCAAGTTTTAACGGGGACCATTAATGATTCCCGACCATGAAAAGGCTACTATCTTTATTTCAGATGATTTGAAAGACGGAGCATAAAAAGGCCATCTCTTTTGTTTTGTGTATTTGCTTCAATTATACCCCATATATCAAATTCAATTATTATACTATGAACACATAATAATCTGACAAGAGGTCTTTTGATCGATCGGTCATGATTCGTGGTCATATATACTAGGCCATCATTAATACGATGTTTATTTAATTAATAAGTTAATCTTTTCCTTTTTAATTAAAAGATAAGAACATGTAAGCATGCCTTTAACATCTTCTTCATACTCCTTGCATGCCTCTTATCTACGGTCTACCAACGAAGAATTAAAAGACAGAATCATGTTAACAAAAAAGTTGATAAAATAAACAAATGAAAAAGGGGCAGAGAGAGAATAAAAAACACTGACAAATATAAAATAAATGTTAAAGACTTACTATAACAATATAAACAATTAAAATAAGAGATTATACAAAAAAACTAAAAAGAGATTTATCACAAAGATTTAATTTCCAATACTAACCTCTTCATTTTTGAATATTGATTTTGGAATAAAATCTGTTGAATTTGGTCCAAGTGTAGAGTTAAACTTATGGGTCATCTCCAGCTTGTCTTGGGCTTGAGGACTCGAAGCAGATGTAGTACTGCTGGAACTAAGGTCTGGTGGTGTGCTTTGGACTCCCACGTCTCTTGTCATATTATTTCCTGTTCTCTTCTCTGCATTAAGATTACATAACCGGCCGATGAATACCTTAATTAAAAAAAAAAAAAAAAAAGTAGAAAAATGAAGTACTCCGTAATTAATATATCAAAGACCTTTGATAGGAGGGACGTTATGGATTTGATAATGTTCATCAACATTAATGTGGGGGTCGATATATGTGGGAAAACATGGCTTTGTTTGGGCAAATCGGGAGTGAGAATTAGGATATATTAGAGGCGCAGACATTGTGATTCTGTTGTTGCGGAAGGAAGTTGTAGTGCCGAGTAGTGTTTTTGAAGACAAACACTCCATTGGAACTTCGCCTGACACCGGGTTGCATATGTATTTCTCTGCTTCACTCCATTTCGAATTCAAAGCAATGTTAATGCAATTCCCCTCCGGTGATAAAAACTCCCACGTATTCACAGATCTCGCCTGCAATTCTGCATTTTATTTCGTACATTCATTCAACACCTCGGTACGTTTGAATATATTTAGGCAAACAATACTTCAACATTAACAAATAAAAATAAAAAATTTGATATATGATCGTAATTCTTCAATATATCAAACTAACTGCATGAATTGATCGAGTTGAGATTATATCATATTCTTCATATTACCTTTGAGAGCGGTCGTAAACGAGTACGTTGAAGGATCTATTTCCTCTGTAGTTAAGACAAGTACATAAAATTAAGAAAAATTCGTTAACGACAAAAGATTTAATTATTAATTTACAATCGTCCGTCCAACCAACCAACGGTACGTTCAAATTAAGAAAATATTATATACTATACCTTTAAAGTTGTAGCCAGGAGAGGAAACAGTACTGGTGGAGATGGTTATGTTTGATGTAAAAGAAGACCTAATTAAATCTTCTCTTAGAGCACTTGTTATGTATGAAGATGAGAACCTTCTGGATTTTGTGTTGTCGCGGCTGATCATTCGAGCCTTCACAGTCCATTCTCTGAGCTTCGACGACTCTGCTGCTGCAGGAGGCTCATCTCGCCATGGAGAATTTAGAGGATTTTGTTCCATATATATATATATATATATTATTGTTACAAGCTACGCACCCTAGCTATAAAGGATAAGCTACCAGCTTAATTAATACTATGTATTATTAACAGATCGAGCTTCTATTCTTTCGCCCTCTTCTTCTTCCTGTCGTTAAGTAGACGCATATCTGTCCGGTTAAGTTTTGAGTCTTTTGACGCAACATTATATTTCTTTTCAGAACTGCCATAAGATGCTTATATATGTGAGAAAGAACCAGGAGGCAAAAGCTGTGGATAACTTTATGCAAATTAGTTACACTGTGATAAAAACAATCCTAAACGACGACGTTGTTTTCATCAAAATGTATGACTATTAAAACTTCCCAAAAGTGATCAACTGCTGAAGTAGGCACTAATTTTACTCCCGCGCCACGCACACATATACATACTTCTTCTATTATTTTATAATAGACACTTATCGACTTTTTCTAATCAAATTAACTATTTTTTTACTTAAATATTTATTTTTTTTATAAATATATATGTAACAAAATTATAACCACAAAAAAAAATTTATACAATTTAAAATGAAATTTAAATTTTATAATTTTTAAATTGTAAATATATTTGCATACTTTTAAGGTTAAAATATATTTGACCTTGAAATTAATGCAGGTAAGTGGTAGGACATGACAAGAACCAGAAAGTTGAGAAGAAAAAAGAAAATGGCAGGTGAAAAGACTAATCCAACATTGTTAGGTTGCATAAAAAATGCAATGAATGACTCCATTTTATGCCCTGTTTCGGGCGAAACAATTTATAGAGAGACGAAAACACATACCGTAGTAACTCTTACCTTCCAAGATATAACAACCAAATGTTGGTAATTGTAGCCCGTGTAAATATGAAGGACTCAAATAGTACATGTATATACACTATTTTCTTTTCTTTCTCCATATGATACCACTAATGACTCGCTCCAAATATATCTGCAAACTGCAAACACTAATGGGGGTGTTTGGTCCAACCCAAAAAAAATGAGAATCTTTTATATTATTATTCATTCTTTTATATAATGAAAATGAGTATTATTAAGCCCTTCTTAATAATCTTAAATATTAGAATCAATAAATTACATAAAGACATGTATACATTTATCATTATATTATTATTCTTATCATCATCAAATCATCAAATGTTAATTAATATATATATATATATATATATATATATATATATATATATATATATATATATATTATTTTTAAGAAGGACATTCTAATAATTTTTCATAATATTATTCTATTTCAAAATATTTTTGAAATAATATACCAAATATATTAATAAGAAGATGCATTTCAATTTCATTCTAATTTTCATTTTATCGTAAATAATTTTGTTAAATCAAACTGCCACAAGCTAATGGCCCACACTTACATGTTCAAAACTTCAAAATTTTGAGTTATGATCAATGTTATCATAACCAAATCGAATATCGAACCGGTGAAATTACTGATTCACGGTTCAACCGGTTCGACCGGGTTGAACCGGTGGTTCAACCGAATTATTATTTTATTAAAAAAAATATTATATAAATCATATATTATTATAAATTCATCAAATATAAGTTTTAAATTTTTAATAATCAAAATAATTTCATCAAATATTCTAAAAATTCATTAAACTGGTTCACAAAAGGACAAAAGACACATTTTTAAGGAACAAAAAAACAAAACTCACTTACAAAAAAAAAAAAAAATCAGAAAACCCGGTTCTAACTGGTTCCCGGTTCGATCGGTTTTTTCCTGAATCGATTTTTTTAATTGAATCGATCATATCAATAACCAGTTTACGGTTAAACCGATCGAACCGACCGGTCCGGTCTGATTTTAATAACATTCGTTACGATGCAGCAGCAGCTTCGTGCTCTTCTTTCTCTGCCTATTTTGAATGTTGGACCCGCCTGGTGACTTCACTCCTCTCTTTTTTTGTTGTGATACGATCTTGGACTCAAATTTGACTCCGACACAAAAAAAAAAAAAAAATTATTGGAAATGGGATAGAGAGGATAAATATAGTGAAAATTAGAAGAGTTTTAATGAATGTAGTGGTGCAAACAGGCGTGGGAAAAAATTGAGAGAGAGAATTATAATAAATAAAAATAAATAATTTTTTTTTTACTCATGAAATAAAATTATACTTATTCTCACTTATGGAATAAAATTACATAGAGGATTTATTTAACTACCATCTCCTATATGAAATCATAAAATTTTGTGATATCATTCAGTAATTATTCTTGGATCAAATTTATTTTTCATCTCATACACTCTATTAATTGAAATGTAACATTATGTTGTGTTTGGTAGTACATAAAAAAATGACGTAAGAATGAAATTGATTGATAAAAAAGAAAAATATAGGGAAAAAATAAAGATCACAAAATAATGAGAAAAGTATAAGAATAAAAAAATAATATATTATATATAAAATTTTTGTTATAATAGAGTAAACTACATTATTCATATACGATGGTGTATTTAAAAATATGCATAATTTTATGCAAAGAAATGAAAAAAGAATTGAGCTCACAAATCAACAATCAAACAAATAATAAAATTGGTTACATTCCATCAAATGAAACACAATATTGAGCTGCATTAGAAGAAAGACAAATGAAATGACATAACTAGTAACTATGAGATAGATGTCAAAATTTTAGTATAATTACGAGAGAGGTTGGGGAATGACTAAGGTGCCGTGCCAATGGTTCAAATGTGATAACTAAGGTGTTGCAAAAACTAAGTTGCCAATGGTTCATAGTCGAAATTTGTTGGGTTATTCGTTTTTTACGTAGAAAGTCTAAGTCGGTTCATATTGTGTTAAGTTCAATTGGAGGTTACATAATGTTTCGTTTATTTTATTCTCAATAGTTACAATATCTAAGACATAAAAATTGAGAAATTAAGAGAAAAATTTAACATATCTAAAATAAAGTAACCGCTTCAAGTATTCAGTCAGAAGATTATTCGTAAACGGATAAAACAGATTTTTGGTGATAAATTCATCACATCCCTCTTCAACAGTATCATGTATCCCCTTCACGATTTAGCAATAACATATCTTACAGTTATTACTTTACTACTGTTGTCTTGATTAATGAGAGTTTGATCCCCTCCCTGCGCGCAGTAATAATGTTTAAAGGTACACAAAAATTATTTCGAGAAACAATCGGTGGGGCATCCAAATTAAATGTGTAGAGCACCTCTTAGTGTCAAAGCCTAAATATTTGCACATTAAAGAATTGCGCTACGATGTTGTGTTTGGTAGATTGTATCAAAATTACTTCAGCGTATGAATCCAATGCGAAAATAAGTAGCAGCAGCAATGATAATAAGCACAACAATAATGTCAAAACAAAATTATGGCTGTAACTGAAGGAGAGACGAAAGAATCATTAAATAATAAATGTAGAATTCAGTTGAACGTTCAAACCTGAAATAAGTTCGATAATGGGTCGCTGATCTCCATCCTAAGCACTGCACTGTATTTCTAAGTTCTTTACAATGAACAAGTGATTGTGAATCTGTAAATGAATCGTGTGGAGCTGATATCGGACCAAACTTATTTGAGTTTATTTATTAAACGAGTCGAATCAAGTCAAGTCGAACATGTATTATTTAACAAATAAAATATTATCTTCGAGATCGACTTATTTAATTAATCGAGTCAAGTAATATAAATAATCGAGTCCAATCGAATTTTTTGAATTCGAATCGTGTCGAGTCAAGTCTAAATTATTATACAAATAAAAAATTATATTCGGATTCAACTCATTTAACAACTCGAACCGAGTTAAGTTGAAGTTTAAATGAATTTAATCAAACCAAAAACACAAACGGGTTAATTCGTTTCCGACTCTAAAATATGTGCGATACTCGTTGCAGAAGTACCCAAGAGGAGAATAATTAGGTAGGTCCCCTGATCGGAACTAATCGTGGCCGTTAGTTTTGTTTTATGCTTCTACACCCCGAGGGGAAAGAGGTCAGTCATTCTTACCTCTGACCAGATGATTCCCTCCTCGCTGGCTTTTATTTCTTTTTTCTTACTCCGTTCTTTTCGACCTCATCTTTTTAATCTTTACTTCTTTAACCGAGAGGAGAAAACTTTGACTTTTGCTAATTCTTTTTCTCAGAAAACTAAAATGAAGGGAGAGAAGTGTTCCTTTTCATTTTTGATAATTAATAGTCATCATTTACTATAATAGAGGAGAAAAGATTTGAATCTTAGTCGAGTCATAAGATTTACCATGGAGTTAACTCTAAGATGAGAAATGTTTGACATCTCAGAGATGGACAATGATGCAAGTTGGATAGTAATTATAATCAAAATAAATGGTAAATAATTATTTTATCCATTTCACAAAAAAAAAAAATATTTAGATTTTTGACAAATTTAAATATTGTGTATTTGACTAAAAATTATATGTACAAATAATTATTTTTTTTCATGAAATACATTATAAATGTTCAATTAATAAAAGATAAGAAAATTGTAATAACAAATTTTATAAAATATAACTTTATAACAAAAAAATTATACAAATATTATTTTTTAAAACAAATTTTATTGCCAAATATCTTTACTAAATCATTTTGAGTTATCCATAGGATGTAGGTATATAAGAATTCTTTGAACGGCTCGCATTACAGTACAGTAATACTTATCAATAAAATCTTTGAAGACGATCTTCTATTGATTTTATTCAGTCGAGTTAGTACGACTCAATTAATCTAGTTACTATTTGTGTTCTATCTTTTATGACACAAAATTTTTTCTTTATATTTTTCCAACTTGAGTTATGCAAATAATTTTCGTACACCAATTTTTGAGAACAAATTTTAAATAATTAAATAAAGAGTTCATCGGTTTAAATCCATTAAACATTATATAATGCTTATATAAGCCAATTATATAAACACAGACAATTGAAGTAAAATTATAACATTGAAACTAATTATTATAACAAGTGTCATCAATTCTATTGAAGCTAATTATTTTTTACTTTCTATGAATTTTATTAAATTTGTTGTTGAGTTTAAATAAATTATAATAAAATAATATGTGTTTACACGGAGAACGAAACTAGCAGCAATATAGTAGCTCATAGACCATCGTCCATAACTCGTAGCACAAGGCTATTACTTTCGTCTCTCTCTGGCTAACCCACAATTACGTGTATATGGACAATATATGCGTGTATGTGGATTTTCTTTCCCTTCACAATTGCAATAGACCACCAAAACATAAGAACTATGACCCATGGGCCACATTGAAGAAGGTCCAGTACTCAATGTTTGTATAAGTATAATGATTTTGTAGATCGACTGTACAAAGCAGTGCCAATATATCATCTAGGTAATCTAAGGATAGAACATAATAATATATGAGGGGATGAGAGAAGAGAATAACACAATTAGAGGAAACGAAATAATATATATATATATATATATATATATATATATATAAGTTATTTATAAAAATTTTATAAAATTCTAATTATGATAATACAAATTTTTAAAAATCAAAATGGGCATCTGCCAATTTCTATCACTTGTTAATTCCGCTTAGTAAATCAAATAATTACTTTTCCTAGAGTTATGAGCATCCTAATTTGATTGCCCATGCTTTCTTGTCTCATCATTTTATGGAACTAATATTTACATCTAGTTTTATTTATCATATTTAATATTTGAATTTGTCCAAATATAATTGTCGCATGGAACTAAGAGAGTAATTCCATTTAGGCGAGACAAAATGGACGATCTAGTGTCTAGCAGCTGCTAAAAAATTGGCCTAAAAATTGGATAGCGGTCAAGACGTTGTCGGGCGCCGATGGTTGATTCAAGTGCCCCCGAACCGCGTGAAATGGTCGCCTATTACATGGCTCACTAACTCTATCTGGCTGGACGATGAAATTTTTAGTTGGTTTCTGACAATATATTCAATAAGAATCTACAAGTGTAATTATTTATGTTACATTCTCTAACATTTAATGCACATCTTTAATTTTAATAATTATAATATTTGTTATAGTAAAAGGTAAATAAATTATTTTACATCAACTTTAATTATAAAATTATAATATTAATATTATTTTTTAATATGTTGTAAGTTTCTAAGACGATAAATAAACCTGGACGAATGGTGTAATTTTTTTTTATATATATTTTTGGTTTACGAGTAATATTAGTTGATATGTAAACGAGAAAATGTTGAGTTGCTAAATATGGTTTTGAAATTGAAGAGTCGTGTTAACTTTATATGTGACAAAAAAAAAAAAATTTGCGTGATGGCATGATCATGTTCATAATTATTGACTTTTCTGAGAGTTACGCAATCATTGGAGTTTATAGGAATCCAATTGACTTTCTTATTTTTATTATTTTATTATTTTTCTTTAATGTATTGTTATGGTTTGTATTTATCAGCATCTTTCCAATAGCTAGGAATTCAAAAGATTATTCAGGCTTCGACCAGTACGAACTCCGGTTTGGTACCATTTGGTAGATCACAAAAGTCTTTGAAACTCCTGTAAGTCTGGACAATTAGTCATGTGTTGGTTGAATTAATGTATTATATATTTATATGCGTAAAGAAATAAAACACTAGCACATGGTAACAGAAAACACAAAACTATATTATGTCCGGAGCAAATGCTGCCGAGTTAAATATTCAGATGGTCCCGCCAATTAAGAACTAAGAAAAGGAATAAAATCATTTTTATTTAGCCAAGACAAAAAATAAGATATTTGAAGTTTTATGTCTTTAGTTTGCAATTTGCGCAAGGTACGAGTCAATTTTATTTTATTATTTAATTTAAATACTTTATTAATAAATATAATATCATATTTCCTATATTTTAAATTAATATAAAGTATATTTAATTTTTGTTTACTATCAAATTTGCATAAATTACCTTAATTTTAATCGTACTATACAAAAATATTTTAGTACATGTATTAAATATTACTAATTTCATTATTTTACAAAATCAAACTGATTTTGTAAATTCCAATTTGATCTCATATATTTTTATTCATATTTAATATATATCTTTATATACTTTATTATTAATATAATACTATCACATTCATTAATAATTTCATCGCATAAAACTTATAATATCAATAAAAAAAACTTATAATTTTGATAATAGAATTTAAAGGAACAAAAAGATAATAAAATATAATACTTAAGAATTGCAATTAACATGATGTCTAACACTATATTTTAGATTATTTATTAATATTTCTTTAAGTTGTGTTAATTTTTTTTAATTAAATTGAAGTGAATCCAACATAATTTATAATTCAAACTCTAATTAAAATATATTATCTTATGCTCACTCATATATATTATAGATATTATGTTAATTATAAATTTGAAAACGTATTCCAGACATCCAAATATTAAGTTAGAGATATCATACAAAAATAAAACATAAAAAGAATTTGAAACACTTATATCATTAGAGGATATGTTTTTAAATCATATTAAAAATACAAACTACTTAGAAAATAAAATTAAAATATATGGTAAATCTTAACAATTATTAACTAAAAGAAAATAAATATAACAAAATCCACTAGAGAATTATTAAACGAATAAACCTAATCAAGCAAATCACAATTTAATTGATTAAAGTTGAAGATGTTAATTAAAATAATTATAACAAAATAATATTGATAAATGTCAGTAACCCCAAAAATATAATAACTGAACAAAAATAGCTCAACTAATAAAATAAATAATATTTTGAGTCAAACAATATAATTCTAATCGAAACATAAGTTTTATTTGTATAATTTATAATGTGTTTATATATATACTTCAAAATAATTAATTATGATAATATATACTTCAAAGTTACTTAATATATACTTAAGAATTGTTGTACTTATTTATGGAATTAATTTTAAATATGTATTATAATTATGTTAATTAAATTATCAAATATCGCATTTAATTTTTTTGTCCATAATTCCATTAGTCATGCATATAAAGTTATTTATTATATTATATTCATATATTTTATTTTCAAATTCTCGAACAATAGATTTCGTTACTCCTAAATATAAGTGGATTAGAAGTATTTGATAAAAGTAAAAATTGATTTGGAAAGAATAGTAATGGAATAAAAGAAATTTGAAAAAGGTAATATTGAGGGGGGGAAAAAGTGCAATACCATGACATAAAATACATGTTTGTGCTTTTAAAGATATAATAAAAGTTGTCAACAAATGTTGGTTTAGTTGGTAAAATTTAATAATTGTTCTCATTAGATTGAGAGTTTAAGTTTTGCTAGTGGATAATTTATACGTACTAGAGTTTTGCTAACAGGTAATCTACTAAAAGGCTAGTGGTATGGCCTGAGAACTCATCTCTCACCTAAACTTTTTATTAAAAAAAATGATAATTGAAGTCAAGATATTCTTATAATGGTTGTATTTACTGCGGAATGGAGGGTGTAATATTTTAGTGATTTCATCTGTGTTATTGAATCTAAATATGATTCTTTCTTAATGGTACTTTTAATTTATCGAACTCTTTTCGTTAGAAGGGTTCAAAAAAAAAAAAATCTCTTTCCATTAGGAAAAAAAAGTTGGAAGTTAATCAAAATTTCAAACATATATCTCATAATTGGTCATATAACTAGAACACATTAACACCCAAGTATGTTCATTTTTTAGAGTTTTATTTACCGCCATGTTGCAACTCTCTCAGAATGTAATTAAATTGGTATTGATATACTCATTATACTCTATATTTAGTATTTCAACCATTTCAAACTAGTTATACATGTTAAGTATTGTATTGACAAAATGACTCATTTTTAAATTTGGTTATACGATTTATTTTAAAACTTATAACATGATAATGCATGCAATTAGATAGTAATTTGTAAATAATTGAAAAAGCTAATAACATTATTGACTAATATTTCTATTGGTATATTTTTGTTTTTATTTAAAATTAAAATATAGACTAAAATACAATTTGCAATCAATACTTTACTTCGAATTTCAATTTGCACCCGAAATTTTAATTTAAACAATGCACGCCATATTTTAGTTGGTCGGAAACACATATGAAATGCTTTTAGTTCAAATATAAGTACAAGTGGCAAATTAAAATCTCGAATAATCTGTAGATGCAAATTCTTAAGCTTTGGAGCTAGTGGAGTATGACTTCCTTTTAACTTCCTTAATCCTTACCAACCATAAATAAAAATAAAGCCTAATTAAAAGGAAAAAAAATAATACGTCACGATTTGCACGGTTATGAAACTTGGCTCTCCAGGAAAACAGAAAAAAGAAAAAGAAAAAGAAAGGTGGTCCACAGGAATAATGATGATAATATCAGTAATATATATCCTCTCTCTCTCTCTCTCTCGTAACTTTCACTATTTATCGTTTGGTGAATCTCTCAACCTGCATGATTTAATTACTGATTTAATTACATGTTTAATTTCAGTTCAACGTTCTCCTCCTCTAAACAACTTTCAATTCATATTCAATTACCGGCTGGCCACTCTCACATATATTGCTTACTCTGATATATATAATTAATCTTATTACCACAGCTGTATTATTCTATGATTGAAGTAATTGGATATATATATATATATATATATATATATATATATATATATATATATACCGGAATCGCTAATACTGTAGTATATGATTATATAAAATGATTAACCGTGTATTATCTTATACTTATACTATACCATTATTTCATACTATATTATGATTGACCATGTGCATAATGCATATCCGAGGATTGGAACGCTAAACACCCATTTCACGCAAACCAATATTTTAACAACTAAATTTTGTCGCGACTGAGAAAATATTAGTTCGGCCCGTAGAGTCTATATATGCGCCAAACAAAACGTAGCCTCCATCATTTTTTATACATAGTTCTGAACTTCCAAACTACTGTTCTCTCCCTTCCCAAAAAAATAAAAATAAAAATAAAAATAGTATTTAATATTAAAATTTACTTTAACAAAAATTAATAATTAACATAAACTTTTCATTATAATGCTATATATCTTATAATTTATAACTACATCCTTCTTATTTATATTTTAATTGAATATTTATAACAAATTTCATAACTTTGAAATTTATCATTAGAATCTTCTTATCTTATTTACATGTCGTTTAATTTTTTTACACGAGTTTTAGGTGCATTTTATACACACTGAATATCTTGATATAAATAGTTTATTCATATTAATCCTCATTTAAAATATTTAATTATTTTAAAAATAAAATAAACATTTAACATATACAAAAATTCATCTAAAATTAGGTATAAATAAGAACATATGGAGTACTTTTTATGCATGTAATTTTTAATTAAATATGTAATATTAATATTTGTTAAAAGTCTAAACGATATTTATTTTATGAGGCAGAAAGTACAAATTTCATTGTTTTGGAGTTAAACGTACACTACAAATTACTGGACTTGTATAAAATTCAAATCTCCGATTAAGATTAGTGAGGTTCGAACGACAAATATTCAAACTTAAAGATCACTGCAGCCCTTGATTCTCCATATGACCACCTAACTTTTTCACTTGCATGTCCAATTTGGCAATTTGTAAGAAAACTCAGGTTTTACGCAAGGCAATAATTAGTAACTGCAACTCCTCGAATACTATAGTTACTTGTGACGACATGTAGTATAACAAAAATGATTATTTCTTTATTTTTCCTTTGTTTCTGTGTGAGAAGAAACCGAAAAATAAATGAATTTGCTACATGTACGTAGCTTTTCCGTTGTCCAAATTTGAGTACATAAACACTGGGATCAACAACAAGCAAACGAACCATATATTGATCCCATAACCCCGAAAATAAATTAACATGAGTAAAATTATTTTTATCTTTTAATATAAGTAAATACTCTGTACTCATAGCAATAAAAGAAATACTTAACATATTCCATTTTCTCCTCCCTCTGTTGACGTACTAAAATGAATTTCAAAATTTGTGTAGTTTAAGATGGTATTTATGCTATTTATTTCTCTTGTACACATACACCCCCACCCCCACCCCCACCCCCACCCCCACCCCCATAGCTTTGTCAAATCAATTAAAATCATCCCATTAAAATAATGTCCCAAGGTAGGGTAAGAAAATTGTTATTCCAACAACCTCTTGTACAATTTCTTAGGATCGATCGATACGCCTTCTCGTCAATGGTTAGGAAGCAACCATCACATCCTCATCCTATTTCCACAATACAATATCTTTCTACCTATCCCAAACTATAATAAGGGGGAAGTACTTCTTCGAAATATTATTATTACAAAACGAAATAATATAGTTTTAATGACACTACTACTACTACTAGTCTACTAGTATTAATAATAATAATAACAATGAATTAATTGCAAATGGAAAAAATAAATTCCCTTCATCATATTATCATCACCATTTGTTCCAACACATCATTGCGTGTAATTAGGAATGGTGCCGCCAACCTCGCATGCTTTGGCAGCCGGCACTGGCTCCACCGTCGGCGACGGAGGAACCGCCGCTCCAAGTAACTCCTCCGGCAGGTCCGGAATACCCTTGAGGTAAAAAGTGTAGAACAATTTGATGGGGAAGATTAGCTGCTGAACTTTCACCTGACCGGACACCCCCGCAAAGATGCCAGAGCCACCAGTCACGGCGAGACACGTGTCCTGGTAGGTCAAATACGGCCCCTGCACCGTCAAGTGACCGTAGTCGCCGAAGTAAAAGCTGTATACCGCCTCGTAACGGTCACCTTTCTTCTCCGGTACATTTTGAATCAAAATACATAGCCCAGCCGTAATTCCAACCCTTTTCTGCAAGTCCCCTGTATAGATCTGCAACGATCATTGTCACGTAAGTCCACAACAATCACATTTGTTATGTAATGATTTACAGCAAATTAATGTTGTAAGCTTACAACTTATTAGACCGTTGAACAAACGGATTCTAAACGTCACTTTCACCTCACCTGACCCCATTGGTTTACCAAGAATTTTGGTGACAGTTAATTATAATTCATTGTTTTCGAAATTAAATATACATTTTCTTTTTGTGGTGTCATAAGATCTACATCCTATAATTTCATTTGAATTTGAAAACATATGTAACTATAAATGGCTTTATTGAAGAATAAACTTTATATAAAAATTTGACTTTGATTTCGAATTATAAGAATTTCACAAATTTATTTTGTGTAAAGTATATTTCACAATTTTAAAAGAGAGGGAGTATACATTATAACTAATTTTGTAAATAAAGTTTAATGGTAACAAGATGTTTGACAACTAGATTAGTACGTCGCATTATTTGTTACCACTTGTTTTTGCAGCACGTTTATGACAAAAGATTGCTATCGAACAGTATCTATATTATTGGAAAGATCAAGCTTTAAAAGAAGTGGGATTCAGTCTGGCATCACATGGCTATCTTTTTCTTACTATTTTCTTAAAAAAAATAAAAATTTTGGTTGATTAAGAAGTGAAAAACGGAGTAGGTCAATATTTCTTATAAATTTTAAATTTATTTTCATGACAGTGAGGATGAAAATCTTACTTTATTGCTGAAAGGAACAAGATCGCCAAGGGAATTGACTGATTTCTGGCTCAAACGAAGGTAAGCAGGGCTGCCACGGTCTCGCTCATTGATCTCATAAACACACAGTTCTTGAACTTTAGCTGAAATCATAGTTTATTATATGTATATATATTATAAACAAATTAAGGAATAGTATTCATTAAGAATTAAGACCAGATAACAAAAGGGTATTTGATTTATAAAATGGAAAATTTCAATTCCTAAAATTGTTAGAATTACTCACTGGGTAGTGGAGAATCTGAAGGAGTGCTCTGGTTCTTGCATGTGAATGATGATGACCTTCTGCTTGAAGTGGAGGAACTGCTGAGTTTCAGAGATTGGGAAAACAATTGATTTGAGTGCTTAAAAGATGTCAAGTTTTGGGGAAGTGAAGCTCTAATGGAGGTGGGGGATTGTGATAGGTGCTTGACAGTGGGAGAGATGGCTCCACCAACAGAAGCAAAGGAGGTAAAAGCAGCCATTAATGGAGGGCAGAGAAGTTGATGATATTGTGGGAAATATTCTTTTGAGGAGCAGAGAGAAAGAGAAAGGGAAAGTAGAAAGGGAATGATTTGAAGAGAGTGGGATGTTCAAGTGGGATATATATATACACATTTTGCTGCACATGCCACATGGAGATGAATGACTCATGTGGGCTTATTATTTGTTGTTGTAAGGGACGGTGTTGTGGGCGTGTGGGTCAAACACTCCAAACGCATGCTCTCGAGAGGGAGTGCAGAAAATGGAGAAGGGTCAAACAGACTTTTCAAATGTCCATATTGGAGGAACTAGTCTCTCTAGTTATACCACGTGACATGTAGCCGTGGAACATGCTTATTCTGGAAAAACTACTTCTCAATATATCATATGCATTTTTCTGTTTTCAAATAAATGATCGTTTGGACTTCATTATTATTATTATTATTTTATGCGATTCAATATTTCAATGTTAAATATGAGCGTACAACCTGAAAAAAGGACACTTGAAACAAAGCTAATAATAGTTAATAACTTAATATAGGGTAATATACACACACACAATCGCACATAAACGGTACAAATAAATACTACGTACTTCCTTCGTTCTTAAAAAAAATTATATTTTTTAAAAAAATTATTTAATATTTTTCTGAAAGTTTCTGATTTATATTTGATTTGAATTTTATCAATTTTAATTATAAAATAATTAGCATAGTAATTATAGAAAAAACTCAACCAAGCAAATTCTTTGTTATGTAAAAAAATTTCAAACTTACACCGTAACTAAATTTTAAGATTTCACAATGAAGAAAGTTTCGAAAAAATTCAAACTTACATTTTAAGATCTTATAAAATGAAGAAAGTATATAATGAGTAACCCTCAAAGAAGTTCGATTTTGTAAAGAGTACTATTAATATTACTGCAAAAGTATTAAGAGTTGTAAAATTGAAGAATTTATTACTGAAAAAGTAGTAAGAGATGTAAAATCCGTAGGGATCAGGGACCTCAGAAATGGCTCCACCATCCTCCGTCACATATAATTTTTTAAGTTAAATGAATATAATTAAATTTTAGATTGACGTTAATTTAGTTAATTTTAATTTATAAAATTATAATAATTTTTATAGAAATTTTTTAATAAAATATAATTTACATTTACAACTTTCATAAATTAAATTAATTTTAAAATCTAATAAATCATCGTTTGACTTAAGAATTCGTATATATAATATGGGAGCACAAGGTAGTCATTTTTTTTACTGCAGAAGATATAAAGGAGATTACGAGTTTTAATAGATATAAAGGAGATTACGAGTTTTAATAGATATAAGATAGTGATAGGGATCACCACAATCATTTTAATGAAGAAAATATTAATTATTTATTCAACAGTCACTTATTATTTTATTTTTTTTCTCTCTATATATATTTTAAAATGGAGGGAATACATATTTTCAAAAGGGTTGAAAGAGGTAAAAGTATTTTGAAAAATAACCTCTTACTTTTGTAATATGAATAACCAAAAATTTAAACCCAACAGTGTAAAATTGAAATTTGAAACTCAAGATTCGTCATGCATTCGGGGAGTACATAATAGCAAAAGGCAACGAACAAGAGTTTTTGGTCAGATAAGAATTAGGTGAAAACTAATTTCTCACTCTTTATTTTATCGGGGTCTAGAAACCTTGTTACCGGAAATTTCTATAGTCAAAGACATACTTCTGAGGGAGATTCCTCGAATGGTAGTGGATTTCAACTTCTTCCTTGTTTTATAAATTCTTTTCTATTTTATTTTTATTTTTATATAGAAGGTCTTTATTCACAATAAACACACTCGCTCACATATTTATTAATTTATTCATTCAATTATTGAACAATTATTTTATCGATTGCAAATTTTCAAACTCAACTCTCTTCGTCACTAAAAAAAGAGATAATCGATCATAAATTTGACTAAAAGATACTATTCAAAACTAACAACCTTTATCATAGTTAAACAAGCATCGAAAAAACTAATATTTTGAAAGTTAATAATAAAATGTTAAGGTGGTGTTTGATTTCTCACTCGGTTTCATTTTTTTTTTTGTTTTCGTTTCATTTTTTAAAAACGAACACATCATTTTGTATTATTTGATAGTATTTTTGTTTTTAAAAAAAAATAAAGACATTTTCATTTTGATCCTCATTTTTGAAAATACAAAAAAAGTGTTTTCACTTTTTTCGTTTTCATTTTTATAGCAATTTCAGAATGATAAAAATGTAATATACTAATATATATGTGTGTGTAACATAATACTTATACACACACACATATGTATAAATTGAATATTTATATAAAATATTATAATCAAATAAAATTATTATATTATTAAAATATATTTTAATAAATAAGTAAATAATTAAAATATATTTACTATATTACAATAAATATATAACAACTTATATATAATATATAATATATTAGATATTAATATAATATTTTAGATTATTATTTATGCTATAATATTAATATTTTGTGATAATATTGAACTATAATTTAAAAAAATATGTATAAATAATATTATATGGAGTATAAAATATTATTTAATATATTATTTGTATTACAATAAGTTATTTTAAGTAAAATAATTAATAAAAATGTAATATATTATGTATTACATAATTATAATATATTAAAATAATGTACATTTACATATAATTTGAAATTTAATAATTATTTTATTTAATACCAAATTTGTTTTAAAACGAAAAAGTTCAACCAAACGCATTTCAATTTTTATTTTAAGTGAAAATGAAAATGCGTATTCGTTTTCTTTTAAATGAAAACGAAAAATAAATCAAACGTTTTAAGTTATTTCATTGTTTTTAAGTAGATTCATGCCGAAGAATTGAAAAACTGAAGTCTTACAGTATATCATATTCCTTCTATCCGTTTTTACATTTGATTTCATGATTACATTGTCTATTTGTAAATAATTTTTTATATTTATTAGAAATAGGTAGATAACTATTATCATAAAAAAAAAATTATGTTGATGGATACTATTAAAGTTAATTCTCACATTTTTTGTAATTTATAATATATTTGAAAATTTATGTATTTCAAAACTAATCAATTTAACTATAAAAAGTCAGTTATGACAAATAAATACGGACTTATCATATTAGCGGTAGGAACCGTCGGGTCTTACACGGTAGGAATAAGTTATATTATTGTTAATTATAATTACATATTTATTTATATTCACTTTATATTTGCGTTTACATTCATATATTTGATCAAATTAGTATGGTTCTTTAGCATACATCATCGTTTGGTTTAATACACCATACATAATACAATGTTATCAAGATTTTACTAAACAATGAAAACAAAACAAAATCCCCTCCATGTGACAAAATTTTTAAAGAGTTACAATTAAGATACTACTTCATATATAGATATGCATAACTATAAATGCTCAGTTTAATTGATTTTGACTCATGTAAAGTATAATGTGAAAAGCCAGAGCCATACAAGTTCAACGAAGTGAAAGATTCACGGTTCTAATATTTCAATCAAGTCGTACAAACTTTTAGGACATTACAATTTCACAGATTCTAACATAAACAAACTCAAAGATAACGTATTCTTTGTATGAAATGAGACCAATTACTAAGAATTTCATAGATTCAAATTTTAATTCTTTGGCACCACTTTATCATAAAAGATTATTCTGAAACTTGAATAAAATTTTCAAAAGTAACAAGAGAAAATATAGGAAATTAATATGGTGAAAACTAAGGAAGAAGAAAGCAATGACCGATACGATGAGGGGGAAAATACGTAAATCAAAAGCGATAATAGTCTCCACTCGGACCTTTCCTACTTTATACTGTGCTCCATATCGTAACTGAACTTAACATAAATCATGTAATTTATAATAATAAAAAAACAACTTAACCTATTTCGGAATTCAGATTATGCTGTTTTGGATACAGAATAAAAAATATAAATTGTTATCTTTGAACTTATTAACCTCAAAACAATACATTTCATTGAATCATTTAAAATATGAAGTTAGTCTTTTTTTTACTTGTATTTTTCACATACTTCCTTTTTAAATATTGTTGGTACGAGAAGAAGGAGTTTAGTACATTTAAATAAGGTCTGGAGTTCGAACTCTGTGAATGTAGAAAACAGAGTTAAGGGGAGATATCTTTTTATGGATCCAATTCAAATTAAATTCCAAATTAGTCGAAATCAAGGAATAAAAAAGAAAAGAAAAAACGAGAGGAATTTTTAAATTTGGCCGGAGCGAGTACTTTTGAAGAATAGGCACACGTTTCAAATAGAAACCGTAAAAAGAAGTGGTGGCGGCCCAACGGATGAAGAAGGTATATGCCCGCCGACTATGTGAAAGTGACGATGAGCAATTCACCCACCAGAGTGTCACCTAAAGTAACATAGCATGTGCAAATTCGTTTAAGTTATTTATGCTCCCTTTTATGAATAAATGGTATTTTATTAAAAACAAATTTTTCTTGAAAAAAGTTTTAAAAAATAGGCAGCAGTTTAATACCACGATACACATTGCTATCATACATTACACCAAGGGTGCACATTAGACAAATTGGACGGGTTACTTCAATTATTTTAACTCAAACTAATATTATTGGTTTAATAACATAAAAACCATACATATATATAATCCAAATCAAATCAAACCATTCTTTATCGGTTTGGTTTGGGTTGAGTTAATCAGTTTGAGTAAAATACAATACAAATAGTGTATATTGATAAAAAAAGGTATAAAATAAATAATATCATAACTTTTAAAACTTGTAACTCTATTTTATAGATATGATTGTAGAAATTTATATAGAATTAGAATAATATTTGTGATTTAAATAATATAAAAAAATTATATTTTAATTAATTTTTATAAATTCGGTTTGGTTCAATTTAGTCGATTTTGTATTATATTACATCCAAACTAAACTAATAATAATTGATTTGAAAATTATATAACCCAAACCAAACCAATAAATTTATTTAACCCAGCCAAAAGTCTTTGATTTAATTTAGTTTAGTCGTTTAATCGGGTTGGTTTAGATTTTGAACACCCGTACATTAAACATTTCGAGGCAAGCTGCCTTTCTCTCAAATGTAAGGAACATTGTTGTTTTAGTTGATAAAAGTCAGATTTGTAAAAGAACTAATTCCAGACACCATGTGATGCCAACAACTCCATCACAGGAGTAGGTCAAAACTCAAAACCCAATTTGGAGTGGGGAAAAACACATACCCAAGTAGTCTGAGGTTGTAGACTAGTAGATAAGAGCGGCTAAAAAACCCTGATGATATATATACAACTACCGGTCTAAGCACAGATCCATTTTTTATTTTATTTTATATAATTTATTTAAAATATATATTCTATTTATAAACTTTTTGACGTACTAACCAACTTAAAATTTATGTTAAACATAAATACTTGATTAATAAATAGTTATATGACTATTTATATTGATTACTACATTTTTTGTAATTATGTAGGTTTTGGGGTCTATTCATGTTAATTTTGGTTAGTAAATTTTGTAACTATGATATTTATAATGATCATGTGTTTGTTAGTAAATTTTTACTCTTTGATTTTGAATTTTGATACTATCATTTTTTTTTTCATATTTTAGTTGCATATATATGATTTTTTTATTATGCAACTAATGCTTATCTGGATTTTTTTTAATTATGTATTGATTATATAATTGTGTTGGTTTTTATTTGTTAATTATTTATTTTTTTGGATAATAGTTAGTGAATTGTAGGGTGATTTTTATTATATCCGCTAGATCTTCAGGTAGTCTTGGGTACCGACTGAAGATAAGAGGTAGTTTTAAAAAACAATTCTGGAGGCGGAGCATGGTTTGAAAATTTGAAGCCAACCGTCTGATTCATGTTTTTAAGTCTATACAAAATTGTTGATATGCAAGTCAGTGGGAAGGAATTGGAAAGCTGATGTTGTTTATATTTGTCAGCGGAAGAAAATGAAGCGAATCACAGAGTACAGTACTGGGGATTTTTTTTTACCCCAACGAATTAGAATTTTTCGTAACTTTTTTATGTGACGACAAATTTCCCCCCGTTTCGTGAGTTAGTACGTAGATTGTTCCGTGTTTGTTCTTTACAATTATTTTGCGATACCTACGCAATATGTTCTTTACGATCATGGTTGCTTCTTAGAGGTTGAATGTTTTCTTTCTTACAGGAAATGTGAATAAAAGAAAGGATACGGCATTGTCATTTGCTTATGCACTTAAGAGCAGTTGTAGTTTCTCCAAAATTCAATCCTACTATTTATAACAGATAATCTTAATGAAAAGTGAAGAAAACTTAACTTGTACTAATATTCATATTTTAAAGTTAGTTCGATAATTGTGAACAATGCATTATTAAATCTATAGTATCATTATTTACATTTATGAAAAATATAATATTATTTTATTATATTTTATACTATTTTATAATTTTACTTTATTATATATATATCAATACATACACACACACACACACAAATATATTATTTATATTAATTTAATCTAAAAAGTAATATTTTATTTATATTTAACCATATATGTACTTACTATTTTAATTTGTATTATACAATATAAAAATTATATTGTACTATAATTATTATATATAAACGTGAAATATATATATACATATATATTACAATATATCATATATAATATATTAACATATTAGATATAGTACTAATATATAATATATTAATATTATTAACATCTTTTTACTATTATATGTTATAATATATTAAATTATGATTTATAATATGCATTAATATATTATCTATATGTATTATTATTTTAATATTATATTATAATTATTTTACATATAAATATGATATATATTATAATATATTAATGTATAACATATTATCTATTAATTAAAGAATTAAAAAATATAAATAATAAAAGTTTAAATATTATTATTTTTATTATGGTGTACCATATATTAAATAATTTGGTGTAGATGAAATAAATAGAGAAAATGTATATATATATATATAAAGTTGTTCTTGATTCTGTAAAATAGAGAATCTGTTAAAGAAAACTCATGTGAATGGCCTTAGAGCACTTGCAATAGATTCCCTAAAATTAAGTTTGTCGGTATTTTAGGGAATGAACTTAAGGAATTAGAGAAAACCCTTACTTCAGCAGATTCCCTATATTTGTGACGACATTTTCTACGAGTTAGAAAAACAAATAATCAATGTCTATTACCTTTTCATTTCTTTCCTTCTTCCTTTGTGAGAGAATTTCATGTAGTTCATATTAAACTCCTTCTCATAATATAACAATTTAATGCATCAATAAATAAATGTGCGTAACTCGTAAGGGATTTAATGATTGCCATAATATATATAATATTAAAAGGGTACAACACTGGGAGTTTATAATTTACTTCAATACTAGTAGAGCTAGGCTTGATAACTATGGGAGCCATGTAAAAATATACTTATGGTTATTGTAATTATCATAATAAGAGAAAATTAGCTCTGAAGCCTAAATACAAAATATATGGCCTAATTCAAGATTACTAGTGTTACTAAATACATCTAATACAAGGTCTCGAGATCGAGTTCCTCCATCATCATGTGTGCATAGCGGCATGCCTCCTTGACCTTCTCCACAAGATTGTGCATCAAACGATCTAGGTTAGCTGTAGTGGGGTGAGGGAGCCTGAAATAGACGCTCACCGAGATTAGTGTCTCGGTGAAAGGTGAGGGATATGTCCTGGTACGAATCCCTCCAAATGTGCAGGAGTTGGCTAGTCCTCTGGTGCGAAACAGAGCAACGCATCATTAACAACATGTCGTTATCTCTGCCTGTACCAAGCAAACCCTAAGCTAGAGGTAGAGGCAGAATCCGTCTGAATATGACATAAGCATGGGCACCTTCAGTGATAATGTGACAGATTTCAGGCACCGTCAATAATTGACAAAAGAAAAATAACATCATCCAAACATGCATATCATTAAATAAGAGAAATAATAGTAATCTTTATTACATTATCCAAAAATAATTATTTAACAGCGAAAGTCTATGTGAGGCTCACACAATCTAAACATTTCAATAATAGCCTCACAGTTCACTCGTCCTCTAAACGTCATCCATATGAGGGAGATCGAGAAACGTTCATCATATCATTTTCGCATTGCCCTTATCAGATGGCTTGGCTTTCTCGCCATATACTGTAAAACATTTAATAGTAGCAAAATGAGCGATTTACGCTCGCAAGTATATAGTCATGCATTGGGTGAGCCTTGAAAGACAGATAATTTATAGGGTTTAAGTGTTTGTGAGGTTGAGGGGAAGCAATGCCAACACCTTTTAATAATTTGGAGAAATATAGTTTATAAGGTCCCCGAGTGGTAGTGAGGGATTTGACCATTTACTTAAAAGAATATAGAATACTTTCACATGTGCCTTGTAACTATACTCGTTTGGCGCATGTGTCATTAGGAACTCCATATCAAACAGTATATCAGCTGGTCAACCTGACCACCGTCTGACTTCATTATGATGACATACGTAGTCAAAGCAGAAATCTTTTATCTGCGAAGGTTCGGTTACCGATGTCACGGTTTCCTTCCCTTATAAATCCTAGGCCCTGGATTCCAAACAGATGCATCTCACTAGTCTTTAGTTACCCACATAGATATACTTTACAAGTATAGAGTAAAGAATAAGTTTTCTACATTCGTATAGAATTTACTTTGGTGTGTTAAGAAATTTGAATAGTTAATAACCACCCAAAGAATACTTGATTTTCGTACAACATTTTTCACGTACGTCGAATTAAGGGATCGTACATTACTTAACTTTGAAAAAATTGAAGCATGAATATTGACATAATAATATCTTGGGTACATTACGTATATCGAAAGAATGATCATACGTATAAATTGAAAGAAGTTAGAATGAGTATATACTTGGCTTAAGTCCTTAGTGAATCTTAGATTTAACAACTTACGTAGATAACAACTCTGTAAAACATGATACATTCAATAACATGAGTAATCTTAACTTAATTACACACGAGAAAACACATGCAAAGTGTTTGTGAAATTCTCCGATCCGTGATCGACTAATTAAGTCATCGTTTGTTGAATTGGAATTTGGTTGAAACCGAATTGAAATTTCATTGAAACTGAATCGGAGTCCGTGAGATTTTTGGACTGATAATATGTCGTTCGTACCTAATAAATTGATTTATTTGTTGAAGGCCTTAGATTACTTACTTAATACTTATTGATTAGTTTTAGCTTAACTGATTTATTAATCATTTATTATTTGACAAAACTTTATTACTTAATTATTATTTAATTATTTTAATTAAAAAATAATCATTTCTTAATAAAATCCTAACAAAAAAGATTTATAGATATTTTATCATTTATTAAAAAAATTTCTTAAATTATTATTTAAGTTTTTTAATTAAATAATAATTATTTCTCAATCAAGTAATTTATTTCTTAATTACTTTTCACTTAAATGATTTATTGATAATTTAATATTCATTTAGAATTTATTTATTAATTAATATGTAATTGTTTTAATTAAATTATAATTGATCTTGATTTATTAATTTAATTAATTAATAATTACTCCTCAATTAGCTTAAATGATTTATTAATCATTTAATATAAATTTACAATTTCTTCCTTAATTATTATTTAATTAAATAGTAATTATTTATAAATTAATAATTTGTCACTTAATTATGGTAATTAAGAGTCTCTTTCTTCATTAATTAAGTTATTTCTAAATCATAAAAATTTTAATCATTTAAAATTTTTTATTTACATGTCAAAATAATTATCTTTTAGTTATTCATTTATAAATTTAAATTGTATATGTAATTTAATTTAATTTATTTTTAAATTTTGATTGGGCCTTAAGAAATAAAATAAAAAGGGTGGTCAGACGGGCCAAAACTGGGTCACGGACGGATCATGTCTGGGTCAGAACCGGGTCATTTTTGTCTGGGGTGCCCTCGACGCCGCATTCGCCAGAGCCGCTGCTTCCACCCCCTGAAACCAACACGTATGATGCATTTTCAGTAGTGGAGGCACCGCCATGGGCGTTGCCATAGGTGAATGTGTCCCTACCTTTCATGTCGTGCCCCGAATGTGACTGGAAGGCCGTCTCGTGGCTCGCCACCGGCGAGCTCGTCATTAATGGTGGCGAAACTCGCAGTCGAGCTCTATCACCTCATTTCTCCACCATTTTTGACGAAACAAGCATAGAAAGGGAGAGTCGATAAACACATTCGCAAGAAAATTTTGAATTTTCTGTTTGGATCCCTTGAAACTCCGGCCAAAGAGAATGCACCCTGAACTTGACCATTTTTAAAAAGTTTTTGAGGCAAAATGAAGCCATGAACAGCAGGAATAATATTCTAACATTTGATTTCATTTAGACACGTTATCTAGGTCGAATCGAACGAAGAACATTTAGGGTTCTTGAGTGTTCTTTATTTTTTTCTTGAATATTTATTTTTATTTGATTAAACGTTAAAATTCAATATCTCATAGACTACTGATGCTATACACACGTGTTATACATGAATTTGATAGTGAAAATTTTATTCTACATAATGGTAATAACAGAAATAATAATAAATGTGGAAATAAAAGGACAGTGTGTTACCTCTTTAAAGCTTTAAAGAGAAAAATGTTTAATCTTCAATAAATAATCTTAAATGAATTTCAAATTTTGTCTGATGGATTTGCTGGAGAAAATTTGACTCAAGTGGAAGTTCGGGTTTGGTTATAATGATATATTTATATAACTTACAATTCATTCTTGACCATTAGATTAGTTTTTGAAGAATTTTACTTAGATTGGAAAAAAAAATTCGTTTGTCATTTAGGAAAAATGCTGAAGTTTTGAATTTAATTAGTGTTTAACTTGATTTGTTTAGCCACTAATTAGATTTTAATGGTTATGCATTGATTTATTGCATAAACCGAAAAGTTTACCTGCACCAGTGAGACAGAAATGTGATTATGAAATTCTTATCATGATTAAGACTTTTATAATGTCACGTTCGTTACGATTTGTGTGATTTGCATATATAGTTAATTCTAAAATCTATCGGTCGTTGAAATTAAACGAAAATTTCATAATTAATACGAATTTAATGTTCATACATTTTATCTGAATTTTCGGGTTCTTAAGTCCTCCCCCCTTAAAATAAGTTTCATCCTTGAAACTTGGTTAGTGAAAAAGATGGGGGGTACTTTTGCATCATCATCTATTCTAATTCCCACGTTTTTTCGACATTGTGATTCCTCCATAGTACTTTCACAAAGGGGATCTCCTTATTCGTTAGAATCTTTACTTGTTGATCCTGAATTTGCACTGGAATCTGGTTGAAGCCCAATCGTCTGGTAATCAATAATGTCAGTGTGATCTCTTTTATAGGGTTGACGCATTGACACGTGAAAAGCATCGTGTACATGTACTAAGGCTAGGGGTAGTGCCAATTGGTAAGTTACTTCACCTATGCGGCAGAGTATTTCAAAAGGTCTTATGTAGCGGGGGCTTAACTTCTCTTTCTGTCTGGAATGCATAATACCCTTCTATGGAGAAATTTTTAGCAATGCATAACCTCCGACTTCTAATGTTTGATTTTTTCGATGTTGGTCCGCGTACTGCTTTTGTCGGTCTTGTGTGGTTTTCATCATTTGTCAGATGACTCTGATTGCATCTTCAGTTTGTTGAACCATCTCTGGTCTCTCAAGTCTTCTTTCTCTGACTTCATTCCAATATAACGGTGTTCTACACTTCCTACCGTATAGTGCTTCGAACGGGGCCATACAAATGTTTGTATGGAAACTATTGTTATAGGTGAACTCAATGAGCGGTAGATGTTCATCTCAGTTACCATTGAAGTCTAATGAACATGTCCTCAACATATTTTCTAAAGTTTGAATCGTCCTTTTAGATTGTCCATCAGTCTGCGGGTGGAATGTAGTACTCATGTCCAATCGTGTCCCCAAATAATCTTGAAAACTATGCCAAAATCTAGACGTGAAATGCGGATCGCGATTTGACATAATCAAAATCGGTACTCCATGTCGGCTGAGAATCTCCTTCACATACAACTTGACTAATTGATTGATCTTGTAGTTTTCCTTGATGGGCAAAAAGTGAGCAGATTTGGTTAAACTATCAACTATTACCCATATTGCATTAGCTCCCTTAGTGTCGCCGATAGTCCAACTATGAAGTCCATCGTGTTGTATTCTTATTTATATTCTAGGATTGTAATAGTCCATTCGACTTCTAATGTTCAATTTTGGCCCTCTGACAGGTGAAACACGTGTACTGACCTATACGGCTATCTCTCTCTTTATATTTGGGCACCAAAAATTTTGCATCAAGTTTTGATAACTTTCTACATTATTGCAATAATGAATCTGAATAATCTATCTCGTATTGTTATTGTAAATGACTCTTTCTTTTATCTAATCAGAATCTAAGTTTATATACAAGTTCTGACAATCCTAACTAAATTCATATCAGTTCCCAGACTTTGTCAATCAGAATTCAATTTTGTATTAGATTTTCTAATCAGCTTTTTGTTTGCAACTTCAAATCCTACTCAGATTTGGATTTCATCTTCCAGTCAAATGTATTCTTCAATATCCTCTGATAAATTTTTATCTGCTAATGGCTTTATCTACTAATGAGCTTGTCCGTCGATAAGCTTATCTGTCTTTGGTCATTTATTCTCTAATGAAGACTTTTATCTTCTAATAACCATTTATCTTTTGATGTAGATTATCCTCTGATGAATAAAATAGTCACCGAGACATAGATTTATCTTCCGTCTGGTTACTTGGATTATTTATCTTCTGATGACCAAATTACATCATCGGAGGATAAATATCCACTTGACGTAACTATTATCCACTGATTAACAAATAACACATCGAATGATAATACTTAGAAAAATTTAGCTTCAAAAACTTATCTGCTGATAATTATAAAACACATCAACAATTGTTATACAATTTACAAACCTATCAATTCTAAGTATAAGCATCATCATCAAATGCAATATTCCTAACATAAATATATATTACATATAATTATAATATTTATATTTATATATAATTGTATTTAATATATTATATTATGATTTGATGTTTTTTAAAAATAATATATAATATATTAAGTAATTTTATTATTTTACGTAATATATATACGCTATAATATGAGCATATATAATATAATTTACTTTACTATAATATTTTATATACTATAATATATTTTAATGTTATATCATACCATATCATATTATATTATAAAAGATATTAAATATCCTAATTAATATGTTATAAAATAATTATATAATATAATATACTTCGAATGTAATTGTGTAATTTTTAATCATAAGTATTTTTATTAACGAACTAAAATAATATAACAAAGAATTACATAAAGTTTATAAAGTTATTATTTTAATTTTATAAGTTTGTATAGTAACGAATTTGATGGAGTTAATTTGATGATCTTGTTAAGAGAATCTGTGTAAAGAGTTGTTTACGTCTAAAAAGGGATGAATTAAGGGAATCTGCTGCAATTGGCCTTTTACATATTACTCCCTCCATTTCAAAAAATAATATTTAGACTTTTAATGATTATTAATCTTGTATCTTTGACCAAGATTTAATATACAAATAATAAAATTTTCTTATGAAATTTGTTATGAATATTTAAGTTATGACAAGATATATAAGTTTGTAATTGAAAATTTTTAATTTATAATAAAATAAAAAAAATTAAATGTAACTTTTTTTTGAAATAATTTTTTTTACCTAATATAATTTATTTATTTTTTGAAACAAATGGAGTATAATTTTTCAGAAACACAACTCTCTTTTTTATGGTCCCAAAGATTTGAAACTATTAATGCTCGACCAAATAAACAGCAATCTAGTTTCATCTCGTTCACAGTTCTTGATACTGCAAAATCGAATCCCTATAATTTAAATTTCAAAAGAAATCCTGAACCGTGGACACTTTTTATCCTGCCTATATACAAGAGAAAGGTAAAAAAGAAAAAATAATAATGGATATTCAACATAAATATACAATATAAAATTAAAAATACATTTTAACTTTTTCAAATTAAATGACGACATATTAAATTTTAAATTAACATCAATTTAGTTAATTCTAGTTAATATAATTATTATAATCTTGTTGTTTGTGACAAAATTCTAGTTAATCTTTAACTTTTTGTTTGTTAAGTATTTTTTTTATGTTACATACGAAATCACTATCTAAAATCTCAAGTGAGCACACACACCTATCAACTAACTTGACAAGCAAACACACACACCTATCAACTAACTTGACAAACAAACACACACACCTATCAACTAACTTGACAAGCAAACACACACACCTATCAACTAACTTGACAAGCAAACACACACACCTATCAACTAACTTGCACGATTTTTTATTTGTTAAGTATTTTAGTTGTATGCTTTTGTATGTTCTAATATTCACAGAGCAATTAATTTTTATTATTTAATTTAATATATTTTTATATCTATAATTTTATTTATATATAATTCTAGTTTCTATGTAGCTAAAACTTAAACTATATTAAACTCATAATTACATCTTTAATTAATTACTTTTGTAATTATTTGTTTTTCCCCCTCAAAATATTGACAATTTTAGTTTGATCGTTTCTAGGTAACTTTAGAATATATGCTTATTAATGTGTAACATTTTAATCGTATGCACTTGTAAGTGGCATATTTAACATTTATCAATAAAATAATTTATTGCAATATAAAAGTTTATAATACTAAAATAAAGTAAGTCAGATGTTACAAATAAATTGCAAAACAAACGACATTTTTTCTATTTAGTTCAGATTCTGATATAAATTCTTAATAAATTCAGATATAATGAATATGTTTAAATTCAACTCTTGATGAAATAAATTACAAATTACTAGAGTAGACTATTTCAAATTACTAAAATAATTTTCTAATAATAAATGTTAAAAACAAAATTATATTGTTAAAATAAATTTGCCATTTAGTAATTATTCTCTTTGACTTACAAAAAATAGTCATCTTAGCTCAAAATACACATAAAAATGAGTTCAATAATTATTACATTATTTGAAAAATAAATATCAATTAAAAATACTATGTTATCGTTCATAGATATAAAAATAGCTGAAAAATTAATTTTATTGGTAGAATTTCTGGAAGAAATGAGAGAGATTAATATTAACTTTAAAACAAATTTAAATCATCTATCTTAAAATGTAAAAATAAGCAATAATTTTAAATTTTAAATACTATCTAAAGAGTCTATTATTATAAAACCCAAAGTAGTACTATATTAAGTATAGTTATTATTGGAAGGACATAATTTTTACTCTAATAATAATAATAATAATAAATTAATTCGGGCAACAAGCTTATATGAAGAAGCAATAGAAGGAGGATGCAGTTGGTCCCACGTTTCTGACAAGATAAGATCCACATTCCGATAGATCCGAAATACGCGTCGATGGGTCGGTCTGTCATCTCGCCATAAATAAATAAATAAATAATGATTCACCCGCATAACAAACATTACCGCGGCTGCTGCTTCTTCTTCTTCCCACGCGTTTGTTTGGATTTTGGAATGGTCCACTCCTCCCCCTCCTGACGGGATCCCCACTTTTTGGTATGGTCACTCACTCAAACCGTACCATATCAACTTCTGTTCGCCCAAACACAGGCTATTAAGATATAGCACCCATTTAATTTATGTTCTATATCTTTTCCACAAAATTTCATAATTTGACTAATAATTTTAGCAAAAGAGATGCTTTGGTATATTTTCCGAGAAAAAAATTATTTTAGTCAACCAAATGTTTTATATTTTTATATTAGTACATTTAATAGTAATTTTAATAATTCTAATAGTAATTTTAATACTTCTATAGTATTTTTATTATTTTTTATAGTAATTTTTTGAATTGGGTTAGAAACAAATCATAGACTATTTAATTCGATTTACAGCCCTACATACAAGGATTACAATCTTAATCTTTCAGGGACATTGACACCATTCACCACTTCTTGAAAATTGAGTTTCTTTGGTACTTGAGGGTTTTCTTCTAAAATCTGTAGGTATTCATCATCGATTGTTCTTAGATGAATTATCATTCGTTGTCTCCAGAAGAAGTACTTTCCCCTTTTTAACATGGAGATTTTGCTATTTCCAACTTTGTTGGTCATTGTTAATGATCGTCTAGCAAATGTAGTCTGCTAGTAGGCTCTGATACCAATTGTTAGAATAATATAAGTTCAAGTGTTTGTAGAAGGGGATTGAATACAAACACTACAAACTTTTTGCTCTTTTAGAACTTTTAAGTTCGACTGGAATTAACTATGAGATCAGGAAAACTAATTATAAATTTAAAACGAACACACAAACATTCAAGTTAAAATAGTTGTATTAAAACTTAAGATTTTTCTAAAAATCTGGTCAATCACAAATGTGATTAATCAGCTACAATTCTGTAATGACTTACAGATTCTTTTCTCACACTCACTAGCTTCAAATTTCTTTGAATATTTCTCTTAAAATCTATTACAAAACTTTTCTCTAGTGTTATTGTGTGCTTCTTGATACACAATCAAATTCTAATTATCTATCATCATCATTTACTTGAACACAAAATAATGACAAAAAAATAAAATAAAACTCCACACCAAATTAAGAGTATGTGGAATGTGTAAGAAGCCTCATATTAACAATATAAAAGATAATGACCAAAATAATTTATAAAATATTCACGTTTTAGTTTTCAACATTTCATTTCTAATCCATTTTTTAGTATAAAAAATCTTTAAGCCAGTCATAAATATGTAAAGATGACTCGCGTTATAATTCAATTGTCAACTCTGATTTGCTGAAATACTACTAGTCGGCTTCAATTTCCATGTCATCCAAAAAAGAAATTAAGAAAAATTACACATGGAATGACACTTAAAATTTTAAATTAATAAGAGTTATGGCTTGAATTAAAAATTATTTATTTTGACACATTTCTTATAAATTTAAAGGTTTTACGTAAAAAAAAATTCAAGAATTCAGGTAAACGGAGTGGTTTTTCTGCCATTAAATTTACAAGATAAAATGAACTATACTTTCTTAAAACTTCTCTTCTTAAAAAAATCAAATAAAAGCATACAACTGTTGCTTTATGAAAACATTGAAACTGAAATATATTAATTTTGGACCAGTCCATTCCGTAAATACTTCTCTCATTAACGAACTTACATTTTATACTTCTATGGAAATTTTTAATAAAATTGAGAAAACTATTACGAAAATTACGAAATACGAAGCGTTGAAAAACTGTATTAAACATTACATCAGAATGTAGAAATATAGAACGATATGTCATGGTCTTAAAATTTTCCAAGTTACAACTGTGCGGACTTAGTAATCTCATTCACCCTTGACTTAGCAACCTCGTTCACCCTTGGGCTTTATTAAATCAGCCTTTTATTCAAAGTTGGCACCAAGTGAGCATACCCTTGAGTTTTACTAAGTCAACGTTTCCCCAAAGTTGGCACCAAGTGAGCACACAAGTAGACAAATGAACTTCTATTATTATTAGAGAGAAAGTATTTACAAGAATGCTTGAAGAGTTGAGAGTGTATTCTAACCAAATGGCCTCTACACTTATTCATACTACTCTAAGCTTACCTGTTAGAATATTCTATTATATTACAAGATTTTATAACTTTTTAGAACTCTCTCTAGAATTATCTAGAATATACAAGTTTCTCTTATATTCTAAAATATTCTCTAGAAGGATCCACACATCTATATTACATCTCATTATGGAACATTCTAAATATACCATTTAGACATCCTAATATGCACCATGACACGCTTATGTGTGCGCCACATCATTGCCTACGTGGTGAAACTTCTACATTCTTATCAAGTTACACGTGTCTTGACTTGTCACCGTCCATCCGAACTGGTGGGGTGTGACAAGTAACTCAGGTCCTCTTTAAAAATTGCTTATAACTCAAATATACTTATTATTTTAGTAGCAGTTTCTTTATGTAAAGGAGTTTCGATGCTACATATTTAATTACCTTTAAAGTTTAGACAAGAAATAGAAGGGGGAAAAACAAGAAGTAAAACTTCTTTGTTTGACGGGTAAGTAAAATATTTAAGTTCAACAAAATAAAACGGTGATGCCTTACACTTAACCTTGGATTTGACCCATCTTCATTGTACAAATTTCACAATTTTTTTCAATACACTACATAATTATTGAAACACTCCACCCTTCACTCACCGGCTCACCCTTGACCTCCAACCCCAATTTCCCACCGATTCCCCCAACTCCACCACCCAATTGTACTATTTAGTAAATTTACAATATATTTTAAGTTATCATTATTATCCCTACCACATTTAAAGTTATTATAAACATAATTCAAAAATGTTATGCATCCTGAAAGGGGTGCACAAAATAAGTCAAGAAAGGGAAAAATTTCTTGAAGTATTCTTGTTTAAGTTACATCCTTATATGTTTGATTGAATAAAAAAGTAAATTTACAAAAAAAATGTGGGTTGTTCTGTGTTAATTCTTAACTTATTATGTGAATATAGCACCACTCTAAATTAAGAATGAGTTATTACCTACTCTAATTTATAATACCATCTTATGTTACAAATCTTCATTGCGTATTTAAAATTTATTTAATTTATTAAATAAATCGAGTGATCATAATTTCACATGTCAATTTTACATGAATATGTAATATATAAGAATGAAAGTTGAGATGGTGTGTTAACTCAACACCATTATTTGACCTTCACATCGGCCATAAAAAATAATAGAAAAATTGAAAGAACGTGGCGATGAAACACCTCGACCTGGGATAATCACTCCCATAAAATTAGTACAAATACCTACAACATAAAATATATTTCGTACGATTTATAATAACTCACATTTTACTTGTAATTTAACTCCTACTACACTAACAAGTCATTGCTGGGGGCTCTAAACGAGTCATGCAAGTGGCCATTAATAATTACATTGAAATATCCATCTCCAATTCATGATGCTTGAAGTGGAACTGGAATTGGAATCTCCCCACCCCATATATGCACATATGTGCACACTCAGCGTGGGGTCGTATTGAAGAGTCCCGTCTAAGTCGAGTCTGACTAATTTTCTGCACTAAACACCACCGATCTGTCACCACCTTTCTTACCTCACTCTTACCCTTTCTGTCTCCTTCTTCCTCCTTTCTCCTCCTCCCTTTTCTTACCATTACCATTTACCCTTCTCTCTCTCTCTACCACTTCAATTTTTAACTCCATCGCCCATCCCTAATAATAATTTCCACATAAAAAGAATCATTCCTGTTACTGCCATACTACCACCCATTCACTCCAAAATGAAAAATCCCCCACATATATTCATATTCAACTACTCCACCATCATACCCATACACACTCCTTCCTCTACTTGCATCTTCTAATTGTGCATCCTTTCATTGCAATCTCTCTCTTAAAAGTGACAAAAAAACAAACAAACTGTCATTACAAATAAATGCATATATGCCGGTTTAAATGAGATTGCATAATGTTGTCATAAAAACTTAGCAGGATTATTATTACTTCATCATATTCTTCATATCAATATGGTTATGATGATTAGGAAATGAAGGAGCGACAAAGGTGGCAACCAGAAGAAGATTCTCTCCTCCGCAATTACGTCAAACAGTATGGCCCCAAAGAATGGAATCTCCTCTCCCAACGCATGGGTAAATCTCTAGACCGAGACCCCAAATCCTGCCTCGAACGCTGGAAAAATTACCTTAAACCAGGCATCAAAAAGGGCTCCTTAACCCCCCAAGAACAGTCCCTCGTCATATCTCTTCAATCCAAGTACGGTAACAAGTGGAAGAAGATCGCCGCCGAAGTTCCAGGCCGCACCGCCAAGCGTCTCGGCAAGTGGTGGGAAGTTTTCAAGGAGAAACAGCTCAAGGAAACTACCAAAACCACCCACCACCGCCCCGATTTCACCGACCCACCTCCTCCTCCGCCTTCCGCCGTCTCCGGCAGTTCTGGGTCGCCGGAAAACGCCCCCCAGGGGAAGTACGACCATATTTTAGAGACTTTTGCGGAGAAGTACGTCCAGCCGCAGCTATTTGCATTCCAGTCCCTGACGCTACCTTTGCCTCCCCCTGTCATAATGCCTAACATCTCTCTCCCTGAACCGCCTCCTATACTTTCGCTCGGTTCGGCCCCAACCTCCGAACCGGCAAACCCATCCACAGCGGCAACATCCGTGCTGCCGCCGTGGATGAGTACGACGAACATGGGTGGGTCCACGTCGACAACATCATTGTCGTCGTCTTCAACGCCATCTCCTTCCGTCAGCCTGACTCTATCCCCCACCGAACCGGTAGTGGTGGACCCGGTTCATTCAGAGATGAACCGGGTTTTCCAGGTTCAGCAGATTGGCACTCTCGTTCAGTACTGCAAAGAGCTTGAAGAAGGGAGACAGAACTGGATTCAGCACAAGAAGGAAGCTACCTGGAGACTGAAGCGGCTCGAGCAACAACTGGAATCGGAGAAGGCAAGAAAAAGGAGAGAGAAAATGGAGGAAATTGAAGGGAAGATTAGGTGCTTGAGAGAAGAAGAGATGAGTTTTCTGGGGAGAATCGAAAGCGAGTACAGAGATCAGCTTAGTGCATTGCAGAGAGATGCTGAAAGCAAAGAAGCAAAGTTGATAGAAACATGGGGGAATAAGCATGCTCAGTTGGCTAAGATTGTTGAACAAATTGGAGTCTTAAGTCATGGTGGGTTTATAAGTATGTCCAAAGATTTGCATTAGATGATTTTATTTTGCTAAGAAAAATTTGATTATGAAGCAATGGATTAAGTAAGCTTATGATCCAATGATCATATCACGCGTTTTGATTTGATTTGTGGTTGATTAATTATTGTCTTTCTACTTTTAATAATTAATTGGTCGGTCTCTTTGTTATGTTTCTCGATCTTGTTTGATGATTATGCCGAGGTGCATGCATGTTTTGATGATTAATCATTAATTAAGTACTTCGAAAAAGGCTTAATTATAATTAATTAGGACTCCTTTCGTCTTATAATTTGATGAGTTTCCGTAATTAATTTTCTAATTTTAAATGGTTTAAAATGTAATGCATTTTAGATGATTGATAGTGCCAGTAGTACAACTAACTATTAGTATAATATAGTTGTAATTGAGAAGGAGGTTGAAATTTGATGGTTTGGTGTCTACATGTAGGTGGTTCGGAGATGGTGCCCTTCTTTCTCATTTGTATATGTTATGTATTGATTTTGATTGGTTTGTTTATGTTCAAAATCGGTAGAAAGAAATTTGGAACAGGGGAAACAATTGTAATATTAACTTTGTTAGGTTAAGTAATTTAATCCTTAACAGTTTTGAAAAGAAGATTTAAATTATAGAGTTCTTAAAGAATTTTAGAGTAGAGGAATCCGATTTACGATTATTTAAATGATAGCAGTGATATTTATTAAATTAATTAAGGACCAAAAAAAATAAAAAAGGAAAGTCAAATCTTTTTACTAACAAATGAACTTATTTGACACTAGAATTGAGAAATACAATGTTGCTATGTTCATAATAGGTGCATCTAATGTGAAGCTAAATAACCAAACGTATTACTGTAGTAGCAGGCCAGCGCCATATCGAGCTTCATTTTTAAGTCTCTCAGACATTGTACTAATTGGTCAACGCAATAACTTGTTCAATTAATCTAGTATTGGGTGACAGTTAATATATATATATACACCTCAATAAATAGACATGTCAAGTTCAATTTAAAAAATGTCAAAGAAAGAAAAATACATAAATTGTTTGGTGTTATATTATCTCATATCAAATATAGTCTAAACGCTTGTCATATATATATATATATGATAATACTGTATTTCTTCCCAAGAACCCTTTTTTTAAGTATAACATTGTGAAAGTGGACATTATATCATGTAGAACTATTATTGGCGCCATCCTTGATACAATAACTCATGCAAAACGACTTTTAATTATACTATCCATCACAAGTTTATACTACAAAATACTAAAATGTCTATCTGTATAGTCATGTGATGAGATTTGATATTCTGAATTTATTTATAACTTCAGATGGATGTGTTGTGGTAGAGCAAAAATAGAAAAGATTAAAAAAATATACTTTCTTCGTTCTACAAAACCAGCAATATTTAGATTTTTGACGACTATTAATTTTATATTTTTGTCCAAGAATTAAAAATACAAATTATAAGTTTTTTTTCATGAAATTTGTTATTAATCTTTAAATTATGATGAGATATATATAAGTTTGTAATTAAAAGTTTTTAAATTTATAGCAAAATAAGAAAGAAAAATTTCAAATGACTCTTTTTTTAAAACAGATGGAATATAATTTAGCTACACAATCGTAAAAGTAATTTTAGTAATATCAAAATGAAAGATAAATAAAAAAAGTGAGTTCAACAGTAATGTAGTTGCTCGTTAGTACTTCTAATCTTTTTTTTCTTTTTTGATTGTAGCACTTCCAATCTGAATTGGTCACATATTTGAATCTCCGCTCATCGCTCATAAATTATCTTTGTTTTCTATAAAAAAGAGAAAAAAGTTGGACAAACTTATGTTAAATACATGCAGTGGTATAAACTGCGCAATTTTCCTCAAGAATTAAATACCCAAAAAAAATAAATAAATAAATATATATATATATATATATATATATATTTGAAATGAGTAATAAGTTTTGGCTGAAAAATAGTAGTGAAATGTTTTACTAGTAGCAGTACATAGGAAACATACTGGGTCGGGTCTGATGGGGTGTTTTCCTGAGCAGATATTGAGCAGTACATAGGAATGAAATGTTGGAGGGGGGTAATGGGAACAGTAAAAGTAAGCTGCAGTACCTACCTCGGGCAGGCAGAGATTGAGATTAAAATTGAAATGGTGAGGTTTGATATGGCGGAGCTACCTATATGTAAAAAGTCACAAGGCGGCGGTTGCAGCAGCAGCTGCTATGGTATTGTAATGTATTCCAAGTTATCTGATGATCAGGAGTATTTATGATAGGTGTGTTGTTGACAAGACTAGTCGGTTCTGGATTTGGGATTACTTTGGGATCTGATCAATCAGATCCAGCAGTGCAGTTCCCCAGGTAGGTTTTACTCCTACCAGAATAGTTTTCTCTTTTAACTGTCGGGGTTTGCATTTCCCTCCTTTTTACACCACAAAATTCTCACTATTGTTATAATATTCCTCTGATGCTTTTCTCTGGAATGTTTATTACTCATAAATGAAATAACTAGTGCCTAAAACAATATAGATGATTTTTGTTCCATTAAGGTTGGTTTGCATTCATACCTCTCTTTGTATTTGAATTAGTACATTGTAGAAGACTGTGATTCTTGATCAATGTGAGTAATCTTGCACGACGATAAGGTTAGAAGGCTATGGTTGTGTTACCCGAGGTTCATATGGTGTATGAATTAGTAAACTGTTCGAGAAATTCTAATAAGATATAAGGTTTAGAGATAAATATTCATTGTCTTACGAAAGTGTTAAGATTTGGTATTCGCAGCAGAGTGAACATGTGAGCTATATGCGCTTGGCTGATTTCTCAAGAGTGAGTTGATGACAATATGCATGCTTGTAATGTGATAAGTATGATGACTTATCTTAAAAAGTATAAGTTACATTTCTATCCATTTTATTCTGACTAAATCGGTTGCACGTGGAGACGTGAGGAGTTACATCCGCATGCAAAAGATATGTAGTTTTGCTTAAGAATTTCTCTCCCTTGTTACTAAAGGGGGCTTAAGAATTTCTCTCCCTTGTTACTAAAGGGGGCGACGTTCGTAGAGTCCATGCCGTATGTACCATGATCGTTCTCCCTTTTGTTCTTACTAAATCGGTTGTTGCGCGTGGGTGCATCCTCACTTGGATGACCTCCAAGGAATTCATGTTGCTACAAGTGTAGAGGGTCGGACTCGAATAACAACCCTTTGTTCCTTGTGGGCGCGGAACGTTTGTGGAGTCCATGCCTTTCATACCATGATCATTCTTCCTTTTATTTCTGATTAAAGTGACTGTTGCAAGTGAGACACCTCCCACGTGTATGATCTCCAAAGAATCCATGTCGTTGCGAGTGTAGAAGGTCCGACTCGAATTGTGGTAAGGGAAATTTTAAAGGGAGCTATTACTATCTTGTAGAGGACTTGGAGTGAACAATTTTTAAGGCATAGAGAGATAATGTGAGGATATATGAGTTGCTTACTGAAGAACGTCATGTTATATGTATCTATAATTTAATAAGTTCATTTGTTTGTGCATAAAGTATAAGTCAATCATCAAACATCTTTTATTAAGGTTGTGTTTAGATTAAGGGAATAAAATAAGACTGAGGATGAATTTGATTCATGTGTAATTACTATATGAGATCACAAAATTTTATGATCCCTGTGGGAAATAGTAGTGGAATAAACCATTCCTTCCGCATGTAATTTCATTTCATGTGTAAGGAGGATGAATGATTTTTTTTTTCTTTCATTGTGATTCCCCTTCTCATTCCTGCTCAATACTCTTTCCACCACTACTTTTCACTAAATTATGTCTAATTTTTCATCTATTTTCCCTCTCATTAATCCAAACGCAGCCTTAAATGAGCCGACTATTGCAATATTCTCGTTCCATAGATGAGCCGACGGTTGCAATGTTTCCTCATGTACTTTCATTTTACTGCCATCCTCATAATTTGAAGAAAAATGGATGGATAAATCAGTTGAGCTCTACATAACGCAGTAACCGGGTTCAATTAATCCCCAGAAACTGTGTTTCTAACACTTTTTTGAAAAATAATCCTAGCCTGTTATTGTTTTGATACCATATTATATGAACACAACAGCCTACTTCTGGGATATGCAAAACAAAACTTGTAACTACTGGTACCATAGGACCTATAATATAAGCATCCAACTTATTGTTTTCACAGTTTGCATTTAATCACATTGCTCTAATCTCTGAGACAAAGATAAACAGATTCAAGAGACACTAGCTACTAACTAACTAATTAAATGGTAATTTAATTGGAATACATTAGAGAAAGATAGAGTAACACTAACGACTTGATTTCGTTCTGCGGCCTTTTATCGATCCTGATACGTGTTATGTATATTCTATAGTCTGTAACTAAAAGGATCATGAATTTACACTAAAATTCAAATAACTACATCATTAATTCTAAAATAAGATTCAATCCTATACACTCAGTTGTGAAATAAAATTAAATGCTATAGGAATTTATTTAATTTTAATAAATGACAAAGTTAACAAAATAAACTACTTAGGCATCGAATATAAATTTTGTAATTCTAAAATTTTATCTTCTCATCTCCATACGCTTTATACTTTATAAATTGAGCATCAGAAACACATCAGCAGGAGCCTAACAATTACACTTCACATAATATGGCAGGAGCATTCATGATTCGTCCTTTCATATTGGTTACGAAATTTAACATATTCACCAAGAAGCTATAAAGCAAATTAAGCTACTGATACAACACAGAGCATACCGATTCAACTATGATGCTTTGCACACCGAAACTAAGTCACGAATGAACAACGAACTTACCCATTCTGACCTTGTAAAATCACATGATTCCCCTCTAATTGAGGCCAAAATGGAAAAAAACATAATGAAAAAGGGGGAATCGGTGCTTGTTCGGGACTTTGTTTCAGAGGATATAGCATTGTTCTTACCACTTTTCATGTTTGTACTAACACAAGTTCTTTTAGCTCTTTATCATCAAGTTTTGAAGTCTGAACTTTAACTCATACGAACCGTAAAGTATTAATACTTTACGAACCGTAAAGTATTAATTATCACTTTTCATGTTTGTACTAACACAAGTTCTTTTAGCTCTTTATCATCAAGCTTTGAAGTCTGAACTTTAACTCATACAAACCGTAAAGTATTAATTATATCAAAAATATGTTACCTTTTTTTCTTAGTTTTTGGGCCGATGCAATCTCAAGAAAACAAAAAGAACAAAAAGAAATTGTGACTTAGTTCAAGTGATAATAACACTCCTTTTGAATTTAGAGATAAAATAATCAAATCTCATTAGGGGTGATAATTGAGTATAAGGCAATAATTGGGTTAGAAGTAGTGCGGAATTTCACCGAAAAAAAACAAGGAACAAAAAGTATTCAACCATAAGGATGCAAGAATTACACCAGATTTGGCACTCTTTCTACCAAGAATATGAAAATACTGATTATTCATGTAATTTACATACTTTGACAGAAGAACTTCAACCGACTAGTCTTCACCATTTCTTGAACACATTCAATTATGAGAATCAATCCTAACTCAATAACAATCGATCTGCCAAATTAAAACATCTCAATTATCCCTATAAGCAATATAATTAGCCAAAGCAATCAAGGGAGCAGCTTTATCCGGATCAAAACCAAGAAGCTGATCCTTGGCCTCCTTATTCAACTTCTCAGCAAACTCTCTCGACTTGTCAATCCCAATGAGTTTCGGATATGTAGTCTTATCTGCCACTAAATCTTTCCCAGCCGTCTTTCCCAATTCTTGGGAAGACTTTGTAACATCAAGGATATCATCCACCACCTGAAACAACAACCCAATACATCTAGCAAAATTTCTAAGCTTATCAACTTCCTCATCCGACCCTCCTCCTAATATCGCCCCTAAAACCACAGATCCCTCCAGCAGCGCCGCCGTTTTGTGGACATGAATGAATTCTAAGTCATCCACTCCTAAATTTGGATTTCTTTCGGAACAAACATCAACCACCTGGCCTGCAACTAATCCTTCGGCCCCAATTGACTTTGCCAGTTCGACAATCACACGAACCATTCGATCCGACTCTACCCCTTCAGTGGCGCGTGCAATGTGTTCGAAAGCAAAGGTTAACATAGCGTCGCCAGCCAAAACGGCGACCTCCTCGCCGAAGACTTTGTGGTTGGTGGGTTTCCCACGGCGGAGGTCGTCGTTGTCCATACACGGGAGATCGTCGTGCATAAGGGACATGGTGTGGATCATCTCGACGGCGCAGGCGGAGGGCATGGCGGTGGACTGGTCGCCGCCGACGAGCTCGCACGCGGCGATACAAAGCATGGGGCGGACACGCTTGCCGCCGGCGAGGAGGGAGTAACGCATTGACTCGTGAATTTGAAGGGGATGTTCGAGGGAAACGGCGGCGTCGAGGGCGTCGTTGACTGAATTGGCCTTTTTGAGCGTATAGGAATTGAAGTCGAATGGAGGAGAAGAACATGGTGGGAGTGGGATTTGAGTGGTTTGGAGTGAGGAAGTTGAGAAAGAAGAGCGAGAGATAAAGGGTTTTGGAGTTGGGAAGAAGAAGAAGGTAATAGAATGGGGTTTTGGGTTTAAGCTATGAGGATGATGAAGGAGCTTCTTCATGGGTGATTTGTGATTCACATGGCAGTTAAGCATAGAATGTGTTTTTAATTTTGAGGTTGTGCTAAAAGGAGGGGTAGTCAACATGTTGTAATTGAATTAGATATAATTAATTTAATGGCGGAAGATGGAGGAGTTTGAAGTAGAAAGGAGCTACACGCCTACGCCATCACCAACACCACGAATGATTTATATATATAGTGATTTATATATATATATATATGTACTCCACCAAACAATGTTAAAATGTGGGAGAAGAAGGGAATGGTGTGTATTGTATGCTTGTTCATTCATAAAATGAAAGTAAGATCGATCGAGCAGTAGATGTTAAGTGAGCTTTTATTTATTATGGAGTATTTCTTTTCCACTTTATACAGTTATGAGTTATTACCATTGATTATTAATTTTCAAAGAAAGACCAACGACTGTTTCATTGAATCACAGATCGATTATTGGATGGCGGGCGTAACCATCAAAAATTGGAGCATTGCTATGTTATTACCCTCTTTCTTGTAAAATAACGTTACTGAAATATATTAATGTGGTTGGTTCATTTATTATAAGGATCTCGTATAAGTAATGTCAGGTAGGAGTAATATTCTTAAAATTATCAAAATATCAATTAATTTGAAACGAAAATTGATTTTTATGTGCGTCAATTTGATGAAATCGTATGACATGAGAATGAAATTTATAGATTGTCGATGTGTAAAATTTATTCTTTTTATGTCATTTTATTTTATTACATCAAATGCAACCTTAGAAGACTGTGTTTTTTAGTTTCTAAATATGAGTTATAAAATAATGCCCATTTATACAAAACGGAGGGCACAAAAAAGTTACAATTACTTTTCATTTCTCCCATTACCCCCTCATTTATAAGGTTCTGAATTAGTTCAAGCGTCAAAAATACTTCCTTAAAACCTTGAGGTTGATCGAAATTTATGAAGTTTAATTAGGGAATTCTATAATTTTGAAGTTTAAGTAAATTTATTAGTTTTATCTAGTGACAAAACCAGCATTATAAACTACTTGAAAACTAGTTGTAAATGCAATTTAAAATTTTCATTTCTCCCATTACCCCCCTCATTTATAAGGTTCTGGATTAGTTCAAGTGTCAAAAATACTTCCTTAAAATCTTGAGGTTGATCGAAATTTATGAGTGAGGACTGAACGAGAATTGAGTTCCTAATAATAAGAATTTCATTGACAAAAAAAGTTGTTTCGCTGATAATTGAACATTTTATTTTTAAAAAATTGTTGCTCTACCGCCCTTTCCTCCATAATCTAATTTCCTACTTAGTTTAATTAGGGAATTCTATAATTTTGAAGTTTAAGTAAATTTATTAGTTTTATCTAGTGACAAAACCAGCATTATAAACTACTTGAAAACTAGTTGTAAATGCAATTTAAAATTTTCAATCTCTAATATACATTGATTAATTTGAAATATATTTGTTCTTCAAAAAACAATTGAAATAAATACTGCTATTTGATTTTGATAAGTTCGAAAAAAAGAAAAAGGAAAGAAATCGTTCAAGAAAGGGATCTGTCGCTTACTATTGAATGATGATTTGACTATAACAGAGTGTTTTCAAACTTTGGCGAACATTACTCTTTTTAAAAGTTTGGATTTGAATTGGGAGTGAAATAGTTCAATATTAGTCGTAGGAGCCAAAATTCATCAACTTTATTTACAAAAAAAAAGGGTAAAAAAAAATTGGCCAAAACAAATCTTTTACTTTTGGAGAAAATAATATTTCTGTAATTCTTAGACGTATTTCATATGTAAGATGGTGTGAAAAGATAACAAATATTGCACGAACTGTAAAAACTAATTTGTCGTGGAGAGGCTCGAAATATACAAAATCAAAGCTAAAAAATCATGTCGAGCAATTATAATGATTTATGAGATTTGAAATGATAAAATGTGGAAGTAGTCTTAGATATAACATATCAGTAAACCAAAGAACAAAAAAGAAACCGACGGTCTTCGAACTATTGGTGCGTACTAGTGAAATTACCAAACATTTCTCTTAGTTGTAAGTTTATGACTTAGAATTGATCGCTTATTTTAGTACAAACGGTACGGGTAACAACAATACGCAGTTAGCCCTGGTTTTGGACTTTTAAAAAAATAAAATTATTATTATTTCAGCTTTCTTAAAGGCAAGATCAGATTGCAGATCTCTAGAGTTTAGAAAAAAATTTAAAAATACAGTCAGTTTATCATACATCTAAAAAAATGTCTGACTATTTTTATCGGCAGTTATATATTTACATGCTAATGTAAAAAACCACTTACATTCTCTGATCCCATAAAAAATGTATATATAAAAACCTTCTACCAATTTTATTATTTTCTGAACGTCTTTTCTTTTTCTTTATTCAAATCTTTTCCTTCTTACTTTTGGGAAGACCCTCGGAAACGTAGTGTAAACAAAATCATTCAATCCGAAAAGAACGGACTACTACGTAATTTTTCGTGATGCTATTGGAAGGCTTAATTAGAAGGAAAAGAAAATACTAAAGGTGGTCGTCACGCAGTATATGCAATACTTAGGATCCTCAAAAACATTATGCAGCACACGTTGAACACGTGCAGCTCCAACGAGCAACATGATTATCACGTGACAGGAAAAATTGAAAATCTCTCCCAATTCTCAAAATTTCTGAGACAGGAACACAAATTTTGCTAATGAACAAGCTTGTCTTCGGTCTCCTCTGAATCCAATTCAACCGCCAACCAATATAAAATCGAACTGTTGTTCTTAAGGTTCTGTTTATTAGTCAATCATACGAACAGATACTCCCTTGTTCTTAAAAAAAAAGGTTATATTTTGAAAAACAAAAATTGTTCCAAAAACACAATTACGATTAAAATTTTTCTATGTTATTTTGATAATAATTAAAAAACTTTCAATTACAAACTTATAAATAACTTAAAGATTCATAACAAATTTCATAAAAAAAATTTATTATTTGTATATAATTCTTGATTAAAAATACAAAATTAATAATCGTCAAAAGTTTAAACATTGCTCTTTTTGTGAAACAAAGAGAGTAGATCATTAAACAAATCAAATTGTGTCAATTTTTATACAATTTAACGACATAAAATTTCTGATTTTAACAATTAAGGAAACATCAAATCTGAAATATTTAAATTGCATCAAGATGAATATATTTTATAAAGTTAAAGTTAAGTAAGTCAATTTTATTTAACTCTACAATGTGCTTTGTGAAAACTATTGGAGAAAGGAAACGTAAAGGTTTTAGGTGATAATGAACGGGACATTTTTCATCTCCAGAAAGTTGAATATCTCAACTCAAAGAAGCATTGACACTATAATTAGGTGTTATTGTGGCGCAAAATTACAGTTAAAATGTAGGGGGAAAGAAATCTGTATAATCTGATTTGCCTAAACTACAAACTGTGGATAAGATCTCGAGGGAGCGGGAATAGGTCGACATCCCTGATAATCTAAGTTTGTTTTAACCATAACATTTCAAATACTTTGGTGTCAACACAGATGTTCTGAAGAAGACTTTACTTATTGTAAAGGTATACAATGCTGAAGATAAAGAAACCCACCATCTGCAATCATCAAGATAATATTTTCAGTTCGGTCTCATACTCCCATATAAATCGCACGCACACACACACCAAGAGAAAGAGAGAGAGAGAGAGAGAGAGAGAGAGAGAGAGAGAGAGAGAGAGAGGTACTGTAGAGAATGAAGCTCCATAATAAGGGAAGGCTGTTGGTATGAATCTCTCATATTCATTGTGTCTGAAAGGTCGAACTGGAATCTGCAAAAGGTCATCATCCTCACAGCTTAGCAGGAAATTCCTTCCATAAATGTTATATGAAATACATGATATTCTGTACTTCATCTTCATCACTTACAGCAGAAAAAGCTACACATATCTAAGTTTAGTTTACGGAAAGCCATCTGATTACAAACTTCTCCTTCATCTACTTCAGCTTATATGCTTAGACTAAATCCATTTAACCAATCCTCAGTGATTCTGATTTGAAATTCTCCATAGACAAATTTAAACTCCGGGTTAGCCGAAAAAAATGTTAATGACATTAATTCCCGGTGGATCTTTCATCAGGCTATTATTCACCTCATGTTGACTCTAGCTTAACAATTTAATGTTTGCTCATAGTCAACAGAAAAGACTGGATTCCAAGGTGCTCACCTGTTTGGAAAGTGATAAGCTAGTGTATCCAAGTCTCTGGTACTCAACCTTGAACTGGAAAACCCCATAAACATCTGGCACTTTAATTGTGGTATGATACAGACCCTGCAAAAATCACGAAGAGTGGTATCTATGGATTTATAACAACAGACGTGGTTTTCAAATTACATTCACATATGGCTTAGGAATAATTTACCTTTTTATCAGTTGACAAGGTTCTCAACACGTAAGGGCTCATCATGTAAAACTGAACTTGAACATCATTGGCAACATATGGTTTCCAGCTTGTCCCAGACCACTCAAAGATCTCTACAAAATATTCCTGAAAGAAATTAAAATTTGTTATAAAATATCAGCAAGTAATCTTCCCCGTTTCTATTTGAACTCTTGAGGAAACAGAAGTTGATGAACAAGAGGGAATCATCACCAGGTCATCGTTGATCCTGTACATTGCAGGTTCCTCTGATTCTCCAATCTTGTGATGTGTTACATTCACAGCCTGCAGTAAGCAAGAAGATAACTTATCATTTTCAAAAGAAGCCATCGAAATCATTCTCGGTCTCTCTTAAAACTGGTAAAAGCAGGTCAACTTTTTATAGCTTCAACCATAAACAAAAGTAATTTGAATCCAATCAGCAGAACAAAGAGTGAAGTTACAGATCCAAGAGCATAACTAGATTTGCCTCACCTTCAAGTGACCTCTTTCGTGGAAGACCCATTTGCTGAGTTCAGTAACAAATTGTTCATTACCCGATTTTCCATATCTGTTCAACAACAAAAAATAAAAATTATTGTGTTTTAGTCATGCATAATGTAGCATGCGTTGAATAGCATCACAGTGATTATTATTATTCAACCCATTTGAGCATTAAACAGTTTTATCGACTCTAAAGAAACAAATAAATTTGGTAAGCAGAATTTAAAGCACAGTTATCTTTTTCACAAGTAATAATTGATCTGGCCATACATGTGAGAATTCATCCAAACAAAAAAGGAAAAAAAAGGGCCAGTAGAACCATTCATGTTTAGATATTTTAAGCATATGCCTGTTTAATAGCTCGCTGCAAGATTTAGTTGTGTAATGTATTGGCTTGTAAATTGCTTTCATCGTTCATATTCTATCGCATATACCATTTTTACCCTCTTCGAGACTGTCAATGGAAGTAATTAATGACTAATTTTAACTTCTTTTAGCAACACAATGGACAAAGAACAAGATCAACTAAAGCTTCACCCACTTATTTGAGCTCCCAGCCTTGTGCACACTTGATCTGAACAATCTGAACAAAAAGAAGAAAAAGTGTCACCAAAGAGAATACCAGAGGTTATATAAGAACTTACAAGAAACGACATCCACCAAGAAAGAAAAAGAAAAAAATACACCAAACAAAACTACAGGTGCAAAAACAAAACTATAAAAAAATATTTAGAAAAAATAAATCATCACAAGAAAAAAGCAAACAAAACAAAAACAATAACAAACTACACCTAGAAAACTAAAAGCTAAAAAATATTACCCAAAACAAAAACCAAAACATTTATAACAAGCACAAAATACTACATACCGGTCACTGAACAAGTCCAAAGAGCCAGAAATTACAATCCTTGCATTGTTTCTAGCCTGCATTACCAAATATACAAAGAAAATGTGGAAAACAACAAATAACCAAATAAGTAAAGATAACAACCAAATCTGTAATCTTGCTATAATGAAATATATGTAATTAACAGTTAGGTTAATTTCATATAGCAGATGCAAATCGTTAATCACATCCCTGGTGAAAGAGATAACTAAAAACTCCTTAAATGCCATAAAAACACGTCAACATTCCTAATTTCTTATATAAGATCTGGTACATCATACATGGTAACTTCTTAACATCCTTGCTTGACCACATAAGGTTTTATATATTCTGAGATGCAAGAGTATTCACGAGCAAACAAAGTAAATACTCAAGGCTCTAATTTGCATATCTGAAGTGACTATATTACGATCCATAACAATTCCATCCTCACAAATTTTTGACAAATGAAGACTTTAGTATTTTAGTTAAGCTTAAATTAAGAAAATTACTGGGACTACATAAATTGACCAAATCGAGGACATGTACACTGCCATCTTAAAAGAATGATAATAAAGGGTTAAATATAAATTAGTACCCTCAATTCTTGACCCTTTTCCACTTGAGGATCAAAAGCTCAATTTTTTCAATTAAGGGATTCATCTATTAATTTTCTGAAATCAAGTCCAATGTCTCAGCCCATGTCAGCAATAGCTGAAGTGGTGATGCCACTTAGCAAGTGAATGCTGAGTTGGATAAAATATTACTTTTTTCTTTCTTTTTTCTCTTTATTATTTTGTACAAGGCTGTTAATGTCACTTGGCAGATGATCTGATCGAATCTGATAAATTAAACCATATCAGTATCAATTGTAATTGATGATAAGTGTATTATTTTGCATATTTTTATTACCTTGTTTTTCTCATTGTATATACTATATTTAGTTTATTTTTTAGTAGAAAGAATTTATCAGTTCCCCTGTTAACTAAAAATGGAGGTTTTTTCATGGTACAAGGAGAATTACTTTCAATAAGTTCCTTTTGTAAAATTTTAGTAATTTTATCTGACTATTGACTAATAGGATGAAAATATTATTTTATGACTACAACAATGATATAATAAATACCCATCGATTTAAGTTGGTGATACAGAATAGAAGGGGAAAACAAATCAGACCACCCCATCCCCTCCAAGCACCTCCTTTCTCCCTCATCTTCACCTCCATCAATCCACCATCACCTTCCCATCATATCGCCACCTTACCATTATCACCAAATATGTCACCAAAATCCTAACTCTAAACATCAATCCCGAACCCCAAACATCATCATCCCCATATCACGACCTCCACCACTTCCACCAGCAACCATCACCGCACAATCTCCACCAGCTTCACCAGCACTGATCGCCAGACAATCTCCACCACCATCAACTAATATCATCCAACCATCTCCACCATAATAAGGGATGACTACCTATGATGCTGACTTCATCGACTCCCAACATCTAACCAAACAAGACCAATCGTTATGTGAAGTCTAATCCATAATCCAAACAAGATTCAGATTCAGAATTTCACATCTGATAATCGATTTGATATGAGAAAGGAATGGGGGTGGAAAGATGTTAAGTTCCAGATTTGAAATGCAATTATAGTTGGTGATTGCAGGTGGTCTATACTAGTGATTTTAATGATTATTCCAGTGGTCATTTGGTTTATAATTTTGGGGATTTTAAGCAGTGGTGGTTGTGGTTTGGGGGGATTTGAAGTGATAATGGTGGTGAAGACGATATGCTGCTGGTGGAACTGATGTTAAAGGTGGTGGTGATGGCGAAAGTAGCGGGTGCACGGGGTATGTGGACTGGGGATGGTGTAGCAGTTCTTTCTTTCATTTTATTGTAAAAAGAAATTGGTGCCACCGTAAAAGCTAAAACCTGGGGGAAATAGGTTTACAAAAATTATTTTTTACCACATCCGCTTTCTGTATCCCAGCTGGCACTACCACCTCAGTAATACTAGATTGAGATTTTAACTTAATTGCAAAATATTAATAGATGAATCCCTTGAATATGAAGACACAGTATGGCAGTATCCTGCTACATCTAATTGAAAGCAAGACCCAGAAAGCAGAGCCACTTAAATAACATGAACATACACCTTTCAACTATATATAATCGAAAACAAAGATCAGGATGCAGAGCCATCCAAATAACATAAACATACCTGCACAACTGAAACTAATGCAACAGCAGTTCCAGAAAGGGCTGGTGGATTAGACAACTTGGACTTGCGATTCGCAGAATATGCTGACGGAGAACCTGATAGAACCTTCAAAACCTAGAGACATTGTCACGTCGCGGACATAACGGAACGAATCATTAGAACAAGGTTATCAAGAATCTTGAATGACGTAGGTTTCTAACTGTGACGACAAAACATATAAGAAGATGAGAACCAAGCTTCGTATATTTACCAAATTATTGGCTGGATTTGACGAATGCCCAATCCCTTTGAAAAGCACAGGGGCCTGTTTCATACAACAGAGAAATTAAGAATTGGTATCATTGAGTTTTTACCTTTTTTTATTTGGTCACGAATTTGTTCCCCATTTTTACCCTTTAAGATACTTGGAAATGGAAGATATTAGTGGTCAAACTGACAAACATATGTTTCTTGATAAATTCATTAAAGTTAAATATGGTCCCAGAAGTTAAACAGAGATAACCTCAATTTTTGCGCTCCCCAAAATCACATCAGATTGAATGAAATCATCAGAGGCAATCAATGTATGATCTCCCTCAGTTTCTGAAACTGCGTAACTCATGTGATCAATAACCATGGCAGAGGAATCCTGTATTTCAGAAAAAGAAAACAACACAACAATTTAATTAATGGAAATAAATCCATCAAAAAAATAGTTGAGCACAATTGATATGACAAATAGCAAACATCTTAATCCTTCCCCAAACAAACTATTAGACATCTCACTTCTGCATGACCTAGATTTTCTATTAATTAAAATATAATGATACTCTGAGGATATTAGCAGCGAGTTGTAAGAAAACAAGTTGACAGACAGGTTTCCTTAGACTCAGGAGGAAAAATATAATACATGAAAAAGAATAAGAAAAAGAATGACAAGGTTGCATGATATCAGTACATCTAATTTAAGTCTTCTGATATAAATAAAAATAAAAATTCTTTCCATCCCTGTACCAATATAGAGTAGTTTTATTGTTTAGTTTGAACTGAAAGGAGTGGTGCTATATATATAAACAAATTATTTAATCACCAAGCTATTAGTTTACTTATGTTCTAACAGATAATTCAAAGTTCTAGAAACAGATTTGGGAATGAATAATTTTTCTGCACGAACCATGTAATAATTAGAAAGAACTGTTTCCCAAGGCCCAAGATAATATATTTATGTCGTCAATGGGAAAATTTATAAGATTTTGGTTGATGGTCAGTTTTATATCAAGACGTACGGGTTGAGAAATAACCCACCCGTGCAAAACAAAATTACCTGTGTAGTAAGAGTTAGAAACCATACACATCCCATTATGATGAACACACCTCACTAAGACTTTGAATGTTTAATGTTGCTGATTCGCAACTTGCATAGAGAAGGGTAAAGTTAATACAAAAGTCATAGCATCTCGTCCACTTCATAGTCCTGACATGTCTAATAAGTTATCTCCTAACATTATAAGATATGAGACTGTACCACGTTATCCGAGGGGACTGTTAACAAGTACATGATAATTAGATTTTCAGCAAAATTAACCTACGATTAATGTTCTCCCATTCTTAATTACTCTGCAAGATTTTAATAGAAGTGGTAGAGCATTTCTAATCACAAACACAAAAAGTATAAAATGATCCGAAACAAATAAAAACAATTCAAAATGTACAAATTTTAATCACTTTGGTTTAATATGATGCGCCTAGTTTATTGGCAACCCTAGACTTCATTTCTGCATAACAGTAGGAGCAAATTCAGATGCTATCTTGCAGTGTCTGTAATTTCTTTGCACCAAAAAAAAAAAGACTCTAATTTCTTTAGTTCGCCTGGAAACCCCATATGGAAAATTTAATTTATTGAAACTTAGGGAGCCTTCGAGGTTAGCTTACCTGTGTACAGGTTACTCCACGTAACATAAGTACAACATAGAATTTGGATACATGTCAAATTTCACGCTCACAATACTTACCTCATCAAAATCAACACCACACTCCACCGCAATGTTACGGATCAAATCAGAGGCATTGGCATCTGCCGCTACAATCAAGTCATGGTCTGAATCAACAAAATCTAAAATAGCAGCCAAATCAAGCGATCCTCCAAAACCTAACAAGGAAAAGACACATTCCAATCAGCCCATACAAACAACTCACACTACGAATTAACCTCCAAACCCAGAAATCTGACTTACGTTCCGTGGCGGGAGCAAACAAAATGAGGGCGTCGTACAGGTATCGGCCGTATCTTTGCAGAGATATACTTGAATCATCAGCAAGCTTGAAATCGAGCTCGAATCCACGATTTTGAAGAGAATTGAAGAAGATGGAGTGCGAAGACTTCAAAGCCAAGTCGTCGAGCAATACTAAAATGCGTCGATCGGTGGGGTTATCCGAAGAGAATGAGTGAGTGTACAGTGGGTGTAGAGAGATTAAGCTTAACAGCAAACTGAAAATGACGCGATTCGCCATTTTCGAATCACTAGGGTTCTGAAGCTCGAATATTTTCGTTTATTCGACTGAGGGCTTTTTAAGTGACGAATGTGGGTTTAACCATAGAAGGACTGTTTGTTTGAGCAGACTGCTGAGTACTTCTTCCTATCGCAATTCTTTCCATATCTCGTATTTCTTTTGTTGTTGTCACTTCTTATTTACTACTGCGATAATAATTAAGTGCATGATTCGGAAATTTTTAACTATTATCACAAAATTATTTTCATTTCTAACTCTTAGAATTATTAACATTAAAAAATAATGGTTTTGAATCATTATGATTAAATGAATCTACTAAAAATAATGTATCGTTAGCGTAAATAGTTAAAAATGAAATAAATTTAGACCCATTTAATGATAAGTATGCGTGTAGAATGAATATAACTTGAATCCACTTAAAATTTTAATTGGTTTCAACATTGATAAATTTATAGGTTTCGAGTGAAACATATTAGTGTCACATTATTTGAAAATATTTAATCTGAATCTAGAAAATCTAGAACTCTATAATTTTAGAGTTACCAAACAAACATGACAACCTTGAAGGTTGGTTTATTTTTGGATCGAAAGGGGGAATGAGAATAGTTCAATCTTATTCCTCCTTCACTTGTTTACGTCTAAAAAATTGAATAATGTAATACATATATTAATTTACTTTTATGTTTCAAAATGTAATTATGTCCATATAATATAAGAAAAAATTTATTTCACTTGTCATTTTATATTTAAATACACAAAAGAATATAATATTAAATTCTTATTCTCATTCTTGCATATTCATTCATCCTTCATTCTTTTTTTTTTCACCCCTATTTAACAAAGTAAAGGAGCCTTGAAAGTCACCAAACAAACATGCCCTAAAAAATTACCAGTTTTTGCATTTTCTGCAAGATTATGAGTATTTTGGCGCATTCATTTAAGCCTCTTATGATACCAACATTTCTGAAGAAGTGTCAACAAATAAGAATAGTTTAATCAATTTAATTCCTGGATGCGAATTGGAAATACATCTAGACCATGTCCATGTCATCATTCAAACCGTTAATGATTTGCTTAATAGCTAAATCAGGTTATAGGTCCGAGTATCTTCACCCAATTGTCAGTTTGATACACAGCAGTTGATAAATTGAAAGAGGAATTATAAAAAATAAAAAAAGGATCAATTCTATTGGTAATATTTCGAAATACTTCCTCGAGGAAAGAGACTCACGGTCACAGTAATGAAAAATACATCTTTATCATATCACCTCTGTTTCTTTTAACCTGGCTAATTGAACATTCAAGCGATCCCTCCTAAAGAACCAATGAGCAGGAGTGTAAAACAAGCTACACAACCCGAATGGAACAGCCATCATTGTCAGAAGCCCTTTTGACAAAGCTAATGCCTCTGGTAAAGACCCGTTTGTTGGATCAACAGATTTTGGATTGTAACCATATATCTTCTCCGAAAGAATTCCAACCATAGGAGCAGCGAACGCAGAAAACGATCCTTCACAAGCTCGATCAAATGCATAAATCATAGTCCGATTCTTAGCAGGGACAACTTCTGCAAACATGGGACCATTTGCAGCAGTTGTGCACCAGCTTATTGTAAGGCCCATCAGGAAAAGTGTCGCAGCAAAAGTATAGTAGCTGCTTACGGACTGTGGGATTACTTTGAGAAGGAACCACGTAAATGGAATACCCATAAACGCGCTAAATTGTGCACACATAATTCGTCCTGAATTCGGGTAAATGAGTGATATTCTGTCTCCTATTACTCCACCCAAGAAGGATCCCAGGGCACATCCTGCAGCAAAAAGACTGACAAGGGAAGCTGTAGTGTTGTGATCAAAGCCTGCAAATCAAAATAATGTCAGACAAAATATCTAAACTAGTCGAAAATTGAAAGTAACAAATACTATATTGAATGCCAAAATAGAGCTGCAAGAATCATCTGAACTAGTTGAAAAGAAAAAAATAGTTACTCAAATAGTCAAATACTATAATGAGCAAAATTTTCTTCCCTTTGTCTTTGTACAAATTAATGTCTAACTGATATATTATTGAACAATATATGCCAAAGTGAAGATTGAAATGCATACGTGCTCACCGATTAGTTGAAACCACAAAGTGTAAAACACCATGGATGACCAAGGCAGTGAGCCAACTAGACCCTGCAAGACTATGATCTGAAACGTTCGCACTTTAACAACGGATTTCATCACTTTCAATGATTCCAGCCAAACCGACGCTAGACTGGTAGTGTCCTTTTGAACCAAACTTTCCCTAAATAAAGAATCAGTTTAAGCTATATCTTTTGCTTGAGATATGCAAATAAAGGTGCTTTCGTGAAATATTATTAATTACTCAAATAAATGAATATGCTCAATTGATGCAAAGAAGTGGAAGACATTGACAATATCATAAAATACAAGTGAAGCTATCTGACCATCTCACCTATCAGAACTTGAATCAGTTGCATGGTCTCTGCTCATTGTTTTTCTTGGGTCAATAACAAACAGGATCACAAGGTAACCAATTAAGGCACTCAAAGTTGCCATCAAAATGAAGGCACAACGCCATCCGGATACTCCCCAGAATTCATGGCCAGCCATTACAGTTGCAAGAACTCCACCTCCTATGCCACCCATGTGGCCTATGAGATGTAGAAACCCAAATCCAGCACCTCTCACACCATCATTGTAGCTATCAGCTATGAAAGACTGAAGGGCTGGTATTACAATTGCTAGTCCAAAGCCATTTACAGCTCGCCAGAAAGCAACTTGCCGAAAGTGATGACTTGCACCCACTGCAGCTGTTGAAAATGCCCAACAAAAGGTCCCACTTGCGAGAACTGCGCGTCGGTCATAGGTAATGACTAATATACCTGCCATTGGTGATGAAATTCCCCGTACAAAGTTCCGTATGAATGAGAGATAACCAAGATCAGCTGGCCCAACACCAAAAGCTTCACTAACTTCTTTGTAAACAGATGGAAGGAGATTCTCATCAGCACGCTCCATTATAGCCACCATGTTGATGATAATTAGAGAAAGAGAAACCCCAAAAACCGTTCTTACTCTGTTAAAGTGAACATATTACTCTAATTAGAAACAAAATAGAAAGGCAGTAGAGTAGCTAGTCGAGTTCTTCTAATAGGCCAGTAATATAAATCAGAGTGGGGATGATTACTTTTATCATAGTACTTTCAAGAAAAAGAGCATATTCTATCAATATAGATGAACACTTTTTACGTGACAGAATAAGAGTTACTATAAATACATCTCAAGCTTCATTGCCAGAATTCATTAGAATAAGCATAATATAGCAAATAGAGCACAGTTACCCATTAAAATTATCCAGAAATGTCAGCCATGAAACAATATTTCACTGTGCCAACTGACAGATCATGTCAAAAAAAAAAAAAAAAAAATCTGCAGAAGTCATATGTTCACTAAATGAGTAAATTAATTATTTAGGTAAAATTTATTCAGTCACTGATAAACTTTTTGTCCATGATCGGTCAATGAACTATATTTTCATAAATTATTACATGCTTCCATTAACAACCCTTAGGGTTCTATTAACTTTGCAACATCATCACCTTGTTCTTATTTTTTCCGCATTCTGAATTTGTTAGTCACCAGACAACTCAAACTTCACTGGAAAATCAAATTTATGTTATCTCCTTCATTCCTTAACCAAATTAAGCAATTGAACAGCCTATCTCACATAATCTTTCACGTAGAATATTTCTTCAGCTAATTTCGAAGATTAACACCGTTTTATTACAAAAATGTTGTAATTTCAGTGATGGCATCCTCTCTCTTTGATGCCTCCACTTTAGCTGCTCTTTCTCTTTCAATCCTTTCCAAAATACTACGTAATTTTTAAACAATCACATATTCATGCCAAGTTATTAGTGTTGCTTAGAACTTATTAAATCGCAAGATTCCCGTTAACCACCATAGTGAGACTTGAGATTTTTTTCGTTCTACGCATTGTTATTGATCTGGATGTAATATGTGAGAGTTTAAGGATTAATTGGAATGTAGAAAAAAACATTAACAAATATTAAGAATCAAAAGAGAAAGTGTCCCGAAAATAATATTGTAATATTTGGATAATAAAATGATGTTAATCATTGAAACTAATAGTAGAAGTATATTCTATGTGGAAAATATGCAAAATAGATTTCTACATCAATTAATGTGGTTAAAAAACGAGAGAGATAACATAATTTTTACATTTCCGGTGAAGTTTGACGTCTCAGGCAATAAAAAAATGCAGAATCCAACAAAATTAAGAATAACCCAATGATGGTGTCAGAGAAATTAACAGCCACGTCAGCGAATCCTAATAGATATTAACGAAAGGACTACATTATAAAAAATAGTTCAATAACCAGTCGTGTACAAAAAAATTATCAATGACTGAATAATTTTTACCTAATTAGTTTAGCGACTAAATAATTAATTTATCCTTCACTAAATACTCCACTTTTAAATATGGTTACTGGTCATTGTTGCACATGACCAGCTGGACGCATTCGGCTGTGTCCCTCTGGGTTTCCCTATATGCTGTAGGATAAGATAGCCCAGGATATCTTCAAATCTAGAAATTACTGGTAGATTTTATGGAAGTAACATAAATAATCCATTTCTGGTTTTCAAAAAGCTTGAGGGCATTTCTCCTATAATGCTCTTTGAAGCACGCTCCACAACATGATCCCGCAGCATTTGGAACTTGAAACCTGTAATCATCTTTCTGGACCAAAGGACCTATCTACAGATCAGTCAGTCAGTTGTCTGAAACCTAGTACATTTTGTGGGTCCTTGCACTGATGAATTTTACATCATTGGCTACACCCCATTTGATGTATTAGTTATACAATTCCTTGAAAAAATTTGTCAAAATGGATTCGTTAGTGCAGATGTTTATGAGATACTGATTCTTTAAGACATAAATTATAGACTAAAGAGCATATATTTATTGTGTCTCAATTACGTAACCATACCGGACAGAAATTGAAATGGAGTTCATAACTAAATCTCAAAGAGTTGGTTGGATTCAAGTGCATTGCTCATAATTAGAACAAGTTATAGGAGTTCATGGGGGAACATTACAAGTTAGTAGCAGCAAACATCCTACAAAGTAACAAAACTTGCATATAAAGAAGGATTTGAAATCAGAAATTAAGACCTGAACTGATGAATGATTGAAAAAGTTCAATCAACTGTCACAAAGAAAAAAGTAGTTTTCTCAATAGTAAGAGGCCTAAAAGCATTCATGCCTCATTTTCTGAATAGAAGAATTACAGTTTGAACACAACACCCGAAGGATTGTGACATAACATTAAAAGTAAACGCCTGTGAAACTGAGTATATGTGAACAACGTGCAAAGCAACAGAGTAACATAGTCAAGGTCACTTTGTGAAAACTTAGAGCAACACATTCAAAACCTGGAAATGCAAATTTGTTTGCTCTTGTCGATTCTTAAGGATGAATATATTTAAAAAAGAATCACTTTTAAACTTATTGTAGTTTTGAATCAGAGGCAGTCCCAGCTTTTTTAGTTGAGTGGATACTTATTGGTGGACGCTACAAATAATTTAGCAGGTGGTTTTGGGCTGAGCTTCCGCAAATTTTTCAAAGACAACTTTTTGAGTTCCTATTTAGAATGTCTTTTTTTATAATAGCATAATTAGAAGTAATATTGTATAGACTTATTACCTCTAACAGCTAATTCAAATCATTACGTATGGCATAATTAGTGTGATATTCGGAATTACCTGCCATGCAGTCAAATTCTATTTCTTCTATCAATTTTAACCATTAATTTGTTATGAACATACTCCTTCCTATTCCATTTGCACTGCTTTCCTTTCTGCAACATTTATTTGCAACATTTTCTTTTAAAGTTCTTTACTTCTTTTTTGTCCAAATTATCCTTTCACTCGCCCACATTATGTCCCATCAATTTACTTTCACTCACTAGCTTTCTAACTCATTCAAGTTTTGAATTTGTTGCGCACAATTTTTACTCATTTTTAAACTAACTCATTAGATACCACTTATTTTGAACAATCTGATCATACCAATGTTTCTTGATAATTGTGCAATGCTGAATGTTTTCAATTATGGATCAAAAAAATGCTGTGAAGGAAATTTTGATGGATGCAGTATTTTGTTATTGTAATCATTGTGATAGTCAAGACTAGCATGGAGATATGAAACTTTTTGGCGAGGGTTGCATGAGTTACTGCAAGGCGTGAGTGTATTTATGTTAGGTATTGAAAATATTATTGTTATAACTTATTTTATTTTTTGTGGATGGGCAACCGGGTTCTGGGGTTGGGGGGGGTTGGCGGTGCGCTGCTACTAGGTGTAAAAGAAATGACCGGGATCAGGGTTGAAGTCTTGAACCAATGAGTAATAGTTAGCAAAAGTGTCAAGGGATTCAACCAATTCAGCTACTGACACAACTTACATGAGGAGGAGGAGGGGGATGACTGTAATGTCAGTGACCTTACATGGTATAGAATGGTTCGCTAAAATCCAAGTACTACCTTCATATTTAAAGGTTGATACTCCTTTAATCGTATTAGCCTTAGTTTAAGAAAAAGGAAAAAAACACTTATTCTTCTACGAGTGAGTCAGTGATACAGTTGTAACAAATTTTGCACTATAGTCATTAACCCTAGATTGTTGGCTGACATCACATAAAATTAAACAATATCAACATGTATCTCACTAATTCAGGAAGAAAGGAGATCTGGATAGCTACTTCATCCAAAATGCTGGGAACAACTTGTTTTGTAGTACATTTTTTCAACCAGCAAAAAGAGGTTGAAATCTGGTAACTGGTAACAGAGCTAACGGATCATGCCCAGAACTACATTAAACAAATCAAATATCTATAAACAGGCATATAGCAATGCCCTAAAATAAAGAACATGGATCTCGCTATCTAGGTAGAAAGCAATAACAAAAGGATGGTAAACCAAAAACCCAAGATACTGGGGAAAACGTATTTTTAATTTTCTTTCGTACAGTTTTTATCTTTGCAAAGGAAAATAAGAAATACAGCGACAAAGTCTACTCAATCATGTGCAAAACTATATTAAACAAATCAAATGTATATATATAGCAATTCCCTAAATTAAATAAATGAAGCAGAACCGCTATAGCCAAATCACTACGGATAAAACAAATCACAAAAATATATACTGCAAAACGAAAGCATAACTATAAAAGTACTTACTTCATTGTACCCAGATGAAGATGAAGATGACACAGAAAGATAGACTTGAATCTTCACCTCGAAATGCCCATAAAACTCAACGATGGTCCGATCTAAGTTAAACAGCCACTGGAAATTTTGAACCTTGATCTATAATTATACTTAATGTCAATTATAATTCGTTAATTGCAAGAACAGAAAGTGCTGGTAGAAGAACAAAATCCAAATCTGTCTTTAAAATATATGGAAGGAGCTATGTTATTGGAGAAAGATAAAGACATGTGATTAACAATAATAATAAATACGGGTAGAACGTTGTTTTCAAACAAGTTTTTGCAGTCGAAATAAAATAAATAAATACTAAAGAAAAGGGGGGGGGGATTTATATGCGCGCCATGAACACCAAACAACTTGAGATGATTAAGGTTTTGTTTGGACGGATTTGAGATTCGATCTGCACAAAGTCTGAATCTACTACAGTATGTGTATTTACTATTTGCGTGTGTGACGTGTTTAAATATATATTGGTAATAATGGAAAGCTGGTGTTGACTTTTAAGAAAGAAGACTCTTTCGTATTGGCATTTTGAAAGTTGGGGAAGGCAAGCAAGCAAGCAAGCAAACAAACAACTTGTTAAAAGAAAAGAATCTTTCCCGAGTCTATAGTCTGCGGTACCAGAAGAGTAAAGCGAGAGCGCAACGGGGGGTGGAGGGGCTTGCTGTGGGTTGTGGGCTTGTGGCGGGGCTGGTCAACAAAAACAAACGAATGAAAGATATTGGGCTCAATTAGTTCACAAACAAAATAATATTTGATTTTGTATACGGACTTGTATTTTATTCGAACAATTTCATGTCGTTCTGTATTTCATTTCAACAACCATAACTGAGATGTGCATTGGTATCTTTCAACTTAATTAATTACGGAGTATAAATCCAAATACGCGGTGATCTTCGGTGGAACATTTTTGTAAATTTAATTCAAATAAATTTCTTGCTCGGCGTGAAAAATGATTGAACCTTTTATTTTCTTTTTGTAAAAAAGAAAAAACGAAAGCATATAATCACAATGCACGCGATAGCTATGGATGGCGGAATACTATATTCAGAATTTGTAGAAACGAAGCTGTTGTTGCACGAACGCAATAGAAGGAAGCTTGAATTAAAAATTAAATAAAAATTTCATCTAAATTAGATGCAAAAAAAGTTAAACAAGAAAGAGTAACTACAAATAGTCTATAATCTATAGTCTATAGCCGTCAAATGATAATATATGACAGATTTCGTACCTACAGCGTCACTGCATCAAACTATCTGAAAATATAGAAATACTACTAATTGAAATAGAAATTCTTCTTATCAACACTTTAATGAACGTACTCTCTTCATTTTATGAGTATCGTTTTAATATTTTTGCACACGTGAGTTCAAATGAATTTTTTTATATATTAAATATTTTATTTAATTTTTAAAAAGGTAATAATCAAAAAGATTTTATACCAAAATTAATTGAACAAAAATTATAATTAAAATAAAATATTTAACATATAAAAACTTAAATTTAAAAGTCAAATAACACTTATTATACAACCGATGTAATATTTTACTACTGTACACTATATAACTACAGCGCTAATATCTAAGTGTTGCTTCAAATTTAAATAGTTATTCAAATAATCCACATGTACCGTTGTAGCATCAAAGGTAAAAAGTAAGGCGTTCCTTTTCAAGTTGACTTGACTTTGATTATTTTTATAAACCGATAGGACTGATGCAAACTTTCATGTAGTTTGTCTCCAGAAATTGATTTAAGTCGATATGCTGATATGGACTGGCCCAGCACAACGTCTCATATTCCATCTGGTGGAACGGCTGGGTAACACTATTTCGTCTAGATAAATTCATGTACGCAAATAAATCAATAAAAAGAATTTATACTAATATATAAATAAGGAATACCTCTGCACATTAAATTTACTTAAAGGCCTTAAGCTGTGAATATTTGTTGTTATAAATTATTCAATTTGGTACGACAATAATAATAACAAATTAATAAATAAGATGGCAATGAGTAAGGAGGCATTCGGCTATATATGACTTCGAGCCCATCAGGCAAATTGCAAATCAATGTGGATCTGTTCCTGATTACCAGAACATGAAAAATCAATGGAGACAATAATATATAATTAGAGAGAAAAATGTTTTTGTTTAAAATATTACATCGTAAGTGTTAAGTTTAGAATATTTTTATGACCAAATTATAAAGTTAGACGTGAACTCAACCCAATAATAAAACATAATTAATATTTAACAATTATTATTATTTATATACCTAGAACACGTATCCAACATAACATACAAACAATTTTGGGAGTTGTTATATAGTCAAGATTTACTTAAAAAGAGTAGATTCAGCTCCTCTAAAATTTATTAAAAAATCTACAAATTAAATTTCCTTTTATCTCAGTCATTCACTTAAACTAATGGTAGAAGTTAAATACATTAATAACTCAATTACTTTATTTAAAAAGTGATAAACTTCTCCATACCATTCATATTGATTGTTTTGTATCATATTCATACTTGAAGAAATTGAGTAATTAAAAACCTTTTTTTTTTGTTAATAAAGTCATCAAAAACTTGAACTTGCATTTCCTAATTATTGAATATCAATTGATGCTTTCTTTCTTTATTGTTCTGTCACCATGGATTTCTAAATTGCATAAAATTTTAAAACTCGTTCTATAATTGTTTTTTGTTCATCAACTATTAGAATATCTCAATCAACACTTGATGCTTGTGATATTATTCTCCAAATTAAACATATTAACGTACATATTCCAATTATTTATTCAAAATTTGAAATTTGTTTTATAAAAAATAATTTATCCGTTTTGGAATTAGAAATATATTTCAACTCAAACAAAATATGTTTGTAAAATTTATAATTTAAGATTAAAGTTTAATATTTTACGTTTAATAACTTTATAGTGAAATAATCTTGAATACAAATTTTTGTACTTATATTTTTATAAAATCATAACATTTGCAAATACTACTAGTTAGAAATATATATATATATATGTATATATCAAAAACCCCGTCCTCAGTTCGGATTGCAGGCTACAACTCGCCTGCATGAAACCGAAATCGCTAGTAATTGCCAGTCAGCCATACGGCGGTGAATTCGTTCCCGGGTTTTGTACACACCGCCCATCACACTATGGGAGCTGTTCATGCCCGAAGTCGTTATCTTAATCACAAAGAGGGGGATGTAGAAGGCAAGGTTAGTGACTGGCGTGAAGTTGTAACAAGGTAGTCGTATATATATATATCAAATATTGAAGCAAAGGAAGTACATAATTAGATCAAAATGATTTGAGAGGTCATATGTTTATTACCAAAAGAAACAAAATTTAAAATTATGGAATTTAAATTCATGGTGATAGAACAAAAGAAAGAAAATAACAACTATTATTCAATAAATAGGACTTGCAAGTTAAAAAAAAAAAACCGATGACTCAAATCACTTCAATTGTAATATAATTCAAAAGATTACTTGTTTGATTATTCCAGATGACATAAGACAATACGATATGAATTGTGGGTATCATGGATTTGTTAGAGTTTCAATTTTGAAAAAAGTTAATTAATTTATCAATATATTTAATTTCAACCATTAGATTAGATAAATGGTTAAGATAAAAGAAAATCTAATTTGTAAAGTTCTTAAAAAACTTGAGAGAAACCTGTTGGGAATAAGACCTTGACAAATACCAAATCGCAAGAAAAGAAATAATTAAATTACAAAAAAAAACACAAATATTTACCCTGGTTCATCCAAATTCGGGCTACGTCCAACCTGTCTGAATATTATTACTATTAAATCAAATTTTCCACAAGATACAATTATGGTAGAATATCTCACACTCCGTTAATCTACCTTGCAAACTCTTAATAATTACATAATATTCTCACTCACTTGTAAGAAACCCTCACAAAAAACTAAATATTATAATTTATTATGATCTACTCATAAACACAATAAATCATTATATTTATAAACCCAACATAATGTTAGAAACCCAAAAAAAATTGAAAAAAATAACCAAATCCAAAACTCAATTAGAAACCTATTCTGATTAGAAATAGAAAATAAAACACATCCCAATAGGAAATAGGAAAACCTATTCCTAATTGGAAAAAGATAATGTTGAAGTATGATCTAACTCCAACATTCTCTCACTTGGTGAATACTTCACACACAATACAGCAATAACCGCAACCTGATTTTCAAGACCCTAAACATTATATATATGCCACCAGAACTCCTCTATACTATCGACCATAATAACAAAGTTCGCATAACCTGTTTTTGTGTCAACCATCACCAAGTGAACAAACCTTACTCTTATTCGTTCAGGAGTCTCAACTGACTTGCAAACAACCATGTTGAACATCTTCAAGATTTCTTCTAACATACTTCTTTTGTCCAAGTCAAAGTCTCTTTATAATCAATCTTTCTGAATATGTCGCTTGATATAAACATAAGAATCATCTTAACATCGTATAAATCCAATTCGTTGAACAAATAAGTCAATCCTTTGATAACACATCCGAAAAGATTGCTTTAGTCAGTGCAAGGGTAACAATAACTTGAACACCAAAATTTTCTCCTTAATGACAACAATTGCAACACATAAATTTTCTCCAATGTCAACTTGGCCACCAGTGAGAAGATTTCAGCATAAGAAACACAATCTATCTGAGAATCTTTTTCCACCAAATTTACCATATATTCTATCACATTCCCATGATCCTTTATTTTCAGCATCTCTTTGTTCTCCAAACAAATGCTCCCTCTATCATAATTTTCGTAATGGCTAAACCATTCACGATGGAAAGTCATATGATAGGAAGCTCCAGTGTCAATATACCACACATTAGAATCTGACTGAGCCACGCAAACCGCCACCAAGTCAAGTCGCTGTCATCCTCTTTTTTCTTAGGATCACCCTTGTCTCCTTTAACTACTTTGTTTGGACAGTCTTTCTTATCATGTCCAATTTCTTGACACTTCCAACACCGCATTTTTAATCGATCAATACTTTTAGATCTCCCATGTGATCTAGATTTGCCATTTAACCGCCTACTTTTGTCTAAGTTTCTGCCTCTCACAATCAAGGCCTCCTTAGTGAAACTCCACATACCTTGACGTCTCATCTCGTCAGATAACAAGGCCGCAACAACACTCTCAAACGAAATTTTTGTATTCCCACTACCAATCGCAACAATCAAATTGTCCCACGAGTCCAACAGTGAACAAAGCAAGGTAATGACTTTGTCATCATCCTTCATATCATAATTAATTGAAGCCAACTGACTTACCAAGGTATTAAATTCCTGAAGATGAGCCGAAAACGATCCACCATCCTCCATCTGCAACTTGTAAAATTTCTTCCTTAGAAATAATTTGTTGATAAGAGATTTACTTCGGTAGAAGTTCTCCAATTTAGTCCATAGGTCTTTTGCAGATTTTTCACCGACAACATTCACCAAAACAGTATCGGCTAGACACAACCGAATCAATCCTCGAGCCTTTCGATCTAGTTTTTCGCACTCGGCAATTTTATCATTTGTCGTTGTATTAACAATAGAGGAAGAACTACCATCCTCCTTTTCTGTAATAAATACCGGCTTTGAATCTTCAATTACCAACCACAGATCACGATCTACGAGTAGATCCTCCATCTTGAGTTTTCACAACTCAAAGCTCTTCCCATTGAATTTCTAAATCTCAACTCTAGATATATTTACCGACATCTTAAACCCAAATTAATCCTAGAAACTCTGTGCGCAAACCAAGCTCTGATACCAGATGTTGAAAATAAGATCTTGACAAATACCAAACCGTAAGCAAAGAGATAATTCAATCACAGAAAAGAACACAAATATTTACCTTGGTTCACCCAAATTCGGGCTACGTCCAGCCTGTCTAAATATTATTACTATTTGATCCACGTTTTTCACAAAATACAATTATGATAGAATATTTTACACTCCGCTAATCTAGCTTGCAAACTCTCAATAGTTACATAATATTCTCACTCCTTATAAAAAACCCTCACAAATAACTAAATATTATAATTTAGTATGATCTACCCATAAACACAATAAATCATTGTATTTATAGACCCCAACATAATATTAAAAACTCAAAAGGAATTGGAAAAAATAACCAAATCCAAAATCAAATTAGAAACCTATTCTGATTAAAAATAAAAAATAAAACATATCCCAATAAAAAATAGGAAAACCTATTCTTAATTAAAAAAAAATAATGTTGAAGTATAATCCAATTCTAACAATTTAAAAGGAGGAATGAAATTACCCATTGCTTATTATTATGATTGTCAAGGAGTAGTTCCTCGCGAACAGTTAATAGACTAATATCACCCATGTCAAAAGCAATAACGATATGTTTTCCTAAATTTAAATATCACGAAAAAAAACGGATTTTACAATACTATAGGATCATACCGAGAAAGCATTAGCTGAGATATGTAACAACAAGATACCACAGCTAAAATTAAGTTTACATACATACGACTATATGACCAACAAATAAGTTGTAGATACTACGTAAAACAAAGCAAGAGAGGAAATTAAACTACATATAATTTGATAGGCAAGGTACGGATGATGGTTGTCGCAGCCGGTGGAGTCAGAATTTTGGAGCAAAATATCATTAGCTCATAAACTTGCCTCTCCCCAACCAAGCCCCGTCCCCAATTTAAAAGAGAGACAAAAAGAGAAAAGAAGCAATACAACATAAATAGTTAAATAAGATTATGAAATTCAAAATTTTGAATTGTAATATTAATATATTGAAATTTTGAAGAAATAAAGAATTTATTTGTTTGAAGAATTGAGTATTCCTTTTAGAGAACATATGTAGTACGTAATGAAATTACAAATTCACTAGGAGACAAAAACTAGTTGCTTAAATATATCGTTAACCAACGTGCGTAAATTTTCTTTTAGACTGAAGCTAATTATATCAACAGTTCAGTTTAAACTGTGAAGAAGCATTAAAAGATTTAATTGATGTCATTCTTAATTATTTACGAAAAAAGATAAACTATTGGTTAAAACCGGTCATGTCCCTTGATTTGTTGGAAGCCACCCGACACTTGACAAGTTGAATGAGCTTCCCAAAAAGGGCATAAGGCGATGGAGACTAAAAAGTAGAAACAGAGGTGAAAGGAACCTGGATAAGTTTAAAGTTCTACAAAAGAATTATATTTGCATGGTGTAAGAGTTTATATCGTAATCAGGCTTTTTTTTCTCCATATAATTAATACAAGTATATCATGATAACGAAATTGAGATTCTAAAGTTGATGAAAATTGTCATATAATTTAATAATAAACATATTTTAAGAGAAGGAAATATATCACAAGTTATTCGTGTCAGGGTAAAATTACATATCACAAATTAACAAAAAAAAAAGGAAAAAAAACACAACATACGCAAGTAGATAATCGAAGTCAAATTATGATCCTCGACCATAGACGCAGAAAAACAAAATAAAATAAAACCAGTACTCCTTTTTGACAGAAGGATTGATCTGTCGTAACCTCTCAAACCCACCCCCCACCCCTATCCCCACCAACCCCAAAATACTTATCCAAAGCGACTCATCCAAGTAAGTTTCCTTTCACTTAATTGTTAGTCATTGTCTAAGGCGTAAGCAGGATAACCAGAGAAGGTAGAACCCTTCGGATAAGTAAATACCAAATTGTTGTCTAGGAATTTTGAGCAAGTATGAAAGTCACGCATATTCTTGTCCTATTAAGTTCATTTATTCTTTGTGACTTGTAAAATTTTCTGTTTCTTTTCTGATGAATCGTGAACTACTTATTATAGTAATGAGTGCGTGCCATCTCAATATGCCAAGATAAAAAGGTTATCAACTTTGACATCGAAAACGTGGGCGCATGAAATTTACTTAAAAGTAATAAAATTGCTGTATACTTTTATCTCCATGCATTGCTCTGTCCTATCGAGTTCCATGTATAAATTTACGTCAATCATAACAATTTCTTAAAGGGTAACAAGACTATTGAAAAACTAAAGTAATTAGGGTGTGATAAAGATAAAAACCGTCCATGAGGACAGTAAATGAGGGTAATAATTTGTGTTAATTATCTTTCTAATAATATTTTCCGTTTTAGAAACACTGAAAAACCATAGTGATCAACACTGTCTTCGGATCCAAGACACCTGAGAACTAAAGCAATCTAGATATCACCTAGATTTATACGGAGTAGTATATTGTCTGTCACTGCCACAAATTTAAAATTTCCTGATTTGGGTAATAAATTAGGGGATTAACTAGTGATGAGCATGTGCAGGAAAAGTTAATAGAAGTTTACAGAAGAAAGAAGAAAAAAAGAAAAAAGGACAGCTTGTAATTTAAAAACAACTGTAGAGTGATTTAAAACAAAAGAACACTATAACGCCACATGTACCAACTTGTCATCCATCCAAGTGTAGTACGATCCTCCATATAAAAACTAATCAAGAGTAGTTTAATCTTAGATTCTTTGATTAATTATTTTAAGACCTTTAATTTAAATAATGGAGACCACCCTAGCTCTAGCTAGCTAGTTTTTGCTTTTTTATAGATGGATTGTGATGATCTTACTTTATGTCCTGTTATGTGTTAGTGTGAATGTTTGCCTTTAATCGAAGTCATTAACTATGACTTTCCTTCCAATAGCAAAGGTGGTAGAAAAGCCTTCGCTTTGTTCCATATTTCTTTAGTTTTTTTAGTAGTACTAATTTGACTACGGCATTGTATTTGTTAAACAGTGTCAAAGACAGTTGTGAATTAACTTGCTTAATGTAATATATTTAGTTCTATAACACATTAGATTACTTTCTAGTGTATCTTTTTCAAGACAAGGCAATTCAATCAGGTCAATTCTCATATCACACGTGCCAAGTGTGGACATCTTTTAATTTTTGTTGGTAATGCAAAGTGTAGGCTTTAATATTCCGAGATTGCCTAATTCATTATATATTTCATCCCTTACTATGCATAAAAAATTGTTACGTTAGATTCCTAATTTTTAGCCTCATATATTCACTAATTAAAGATTAGGATGAAACACCATTTGACAGCAAAAATTGCTCCCTAATCCGATGGCCAAAGAGAAGCCGGGAAGTTATGTGTCATGTTGTGATTGGATGGTGGAGTATTTGTTAATATACTGCTTTGGATTGTAGCCAATTAGCCATCAAACTTAAAAATATTACTCCTATGTGTTTAGGATACTCAAAAGTCATGACCTAGCTAGGTTAATTATGCCAAAATCCAAGGCGTAATTCATGGGTTGTGGAAAATCAAGATTCTAAACAATTGGGGTAATCACTCGTGGCACTATGCTATAGCTAATTAATTAAACATGCAGCATGCGAAAATTAGAACTAACATAATATATGTTGAATTATCTTATATTTGAATTAAGGTAAATTCATATAAATTTATCGACATAGAATAATTAAATCAATACATATACAAAAATCGCACTGTTTATAGTATATTTTATGCTTTTAATAAATAATATTAATTCTAAATTGTTATATACCTTATTCTGTCAATATGGACTTCTTGCTTTACAACTGGAGGAGTCCTTACTAGGCCCGAAGTCAGAGGTATGAGACTGGCTGGTAAGGAAGGAGGGAAACAAGGAAGGATACTGTGTGCGGCATATACAACAGTACAACACAAACAAATTGACAAGGATAAAGTAGAGAACTATGATGACATTTTTCAGCTTTCACTAATCTAAATGCACACATCCCTATCCATTCCATGCAGCTTTCTAGCTAATACTAGTTTATATCTTGATAAAAATAAAAAGGACGCACCCATAACTTATGGGGTGTGAATCATCATAAATGTATACACACGTGATTCAATATGTTGAGAAAATATCCGCGTAGAAATATTGACATTTATATTGGCCTGTTTGTTTCGGATTTTAGAATGTAAATTGTAGATTTTAACATTTCAAAATCTTTCAATGACATATTTGTTATTTGTTTCAAAGTTATTCCAAAATCTAAAATCAGAGGTACAATCCTCTAATGCATAAAATCAAAATCAGCAAAAAGGCTGATTTTAGCCGGCATCAGAGTTTGTTAAACATTAGCTTCCGGCATCGTCCTAGTTTCTGAAATAACCCAATTCGCCTTTGACGTGGCGTGTTAATGGAGTATTTGTTAAACTCATTGTACTCTAGATCACTGGAGAAGGCTTTAACAATTAAAATGAAATGCTCCTAATTTCTAGAATCACTTTGTTAGAATCTGACACAAACATGTCCCTCAGCTTTTGAAAATCAAAATCAAAATGAGAATCATAGTTTGATTTTCATAATCTAAAACAAACAGGGCCATTGTACATTAAGAAAATGATGCTGTTCTATTCGACAGTTGGAACTCGAGTAATGTACGTAAAGATATATAGGATGAGTAATGTACGTAAAGATATATAGGATTACTTATCTAATGACATTAGCAAGTACCATGTTTTGAGAACCTAACAAGATGAATGAGATTTAACACTTCGGAATTATCATGTTTTACAATTTCAAAGTAAAAAATCGCTCAAGTATTATAAATACAAAAATAGGTGATTTCTATAATTTGGAAAATATAATAGTATGCAAGGGTACCCACCTTTTCAACTTAAAGTTAAAAAAAAAGGACTCTAAGGTCAAGGACCAGCAGGACCAATGATGGATGATCTAGCTAGTTCTTTACTACAAAAATATAATACACGACTTTAAAAGGTACAAGCACAAATAGCTAGCAAGTGATATAATTCGACAATATGTACTTAAATGTTTAATAAATTGCTAATCCAAGAAAACGAACGTGATTAGCCAGAGTTAGGTGTTGTAATCCGATCACCATTAGCTGTTCAGGCACTAAATCACAAAGTTGGAAATAGGGGAAACAAGAGGGAGAGTTGTCGGAATAAACATGACACCCATTTCTTTATTTCGATAAGGCTACTTAATTAACCAATTAAACCCCTCCATAAACAACTCACAAAAGCACATGAAGGAATCCTACCCATACCATGCGCATCTTCCACAATCCTTCTTTATATTTCTTTATGATAACTAATCAACCCCTAAAGTGAAGGACACAAGCAAACCCTAATATAATTAATTAATTAATAGCCAGCTTGAACATAATCTATTAATTTGCGTCTCTTCTGATATATATTCATCCTTATCCTTTGTTACCACGTTCTGTAATTTTACTTCAACCTAGTAAAGTAATTCAAGGCTTAATCTTATCCTTCTTGCTTAAGAGATCATCAACCAGAATTTAGAAATATTAATCAGTCCTTTCTAGAAAGTCCTCTTCACCTCGAGAATGGAGAAAAGCAATATAACTGTCATGATACTATAGGCCTCGTGGAAAAATTTGTAGCAGTAGTTGAAACTTGAAACGAAAACAACTGAAATTAAACCAATAGACAGAAGATAGCTAGCCAGCTTTTGAGTACTTGTTTGTCAATCTCCTCCAATCTATGCAAGTATGCATATCCGTTCAGGCAAAGACTGCACTTATTTAGAGTTTGCTAGACCGGGTCCGGATAGGCGATCCACAATTGTCTTCAAATATCAAAATTTTTTAATGGTATATATTTAATTTTGAAAAATGAAAATTAACATTAATCATATATTATAAAGGGAAAGGATCATATATATAATATATTCGGTGAAGGGACTCCACTTTTTCTATTTAGAATATATATTTACACAAATAAATTCATGCCAATAACTTATAAAATAAAGGAAACCGACATTTCACTAAGAAAAATAGGAGAAAAGTTAAGAAATATATTCCATATATCATATTTTAAATTAATGTGTAAGTTAATGCTGTGAAATTGTTCATGTGCAAAATATTCATATGTAGTTGATACTTGAGCCTAACTGATAATGCGCATGCAAAATGGTAAAGCTACATTATCCCAAATTCCGTGACATGAAAGGAAACGACATGAGATAGCAGTTGGTCTGAGATTATAAATCAGTCATCAGTCCGAACACAAGGAAAATTTACAGGGTTAGATCTTAACTACCTCAAACGTTAATTCACTTAACCACCTCAAAATTTTATATAGAAATAGTACTTAACCATACGAAAATGCTTAATTCTAAAACTTTGTTACTTAAAAGTCAATAAGATACATAATACTCTCATTTTATGGATATTCTAATTTTATCTATCGGGATAGATTTTTCAGAAGCTACAAGTATTTTCACGGCTAAAGTGATCCACAACCTCTATAATTGAAGCTAACTATACCATACATGGGGTACTTTATTCTATTTTACTTGTGTTCTTATGTCCGTTATTTTACGTTTTATTCTAAATTTGTATTTGTGGGTATTCCCATGATGCAGGTCTCTCGAGAAATTATAGGTGTAATTCTGACCACCTTTCTTTGTTAGGACATTTCCCCATTACTTTCGCAGCTTTCTTTTAAAATGATAATGGCGATGAAAAGAATCATGGTAATAGAAGAAACAAACGACCGGTAAAAATTGGTACACAGGAGACGATGATGTTATAGCACGGCACTGCATTAAGTAGCAAAACAACAAAGGACTATCCAAGTCCTCTTTGCAGCTTATCTAGTAGTACAAGTAAAAGCACATAACATGGTTTAAAAGCATAGATATAGCTGGTATGTATGTATCGGCGGCTAGCCTTATATGGCGAACATGGTGTGAAAAGAGTACTTGGGATCTTTTGAGTCCTGGTTGTTTTTTTTCCTTGGTGGGCCCCGGAAGTGTTATAAGACTACACGTGTGGGAAAAGAAGATATGGTCCCGTTGCAGGACCACTTTTGGGGTTCTGACGCGTGTATTGTCTTTATCTTGTTACCATGTGCATTTCCTTTGGAAGTTGTCTTCTCTCTCTTACGAGGCCCTTTTGTTTAGGTTGTGCCATGCTATGGCACCGAGAGAGTCCACAAAATTGCCAGTAAAAATGTTAAAATTAATGCTGATTTTATCTTCTTTCTTTTCTAATTACCGTTTTTATCTTTCGATACTACAGAAAATTACAAAAGTTGTGCATATTTTATCTGATGTAAAATAATCATTTCATTCTCTTTCACATGATCACCGGTGGTTGCAAAGATATAGGACTTCTGTTCATCTCTATTGTGATATATCTTAACTTGATGGCTGGCTTGAGGCTTGAGCTCTGAGCTAACATATTTTTCACTTGTTTCTATATTTTACCTTTACTTGAAACAAAGCCAAAGCACAGAACTCATGTGCACATACAGAATAAGTTCGCCATATTAAACCCATGAAATTACAAGATGTTATACTTAATAACTTTGTTCAAAGCTATTAGATTATTCTATGCAAATTGACCCCTAGCCCCCTCCCCTTCTCGCCTTTATCTCTCTTTTTTTCTAATGTGTTGTGCTTCAACAATTGACAGGTTTCGTAAGAACAAGTTATCGTCCACACCATAAACCGACACCCGTGGACATCGTTTTCTTGTTCTTATTGACTAGAATGATCGAATTGCTTTTGCAAGAAATGAAGCTGTAATAATACTTTGTAAAGAAAGGGACTGCACCCCGGGGATTATTTGGACTACCGGCCGGAGCCCAAAAGTCTAGGGGAAAAGTAGTAATATTCCTATATTCAAGTACATTACACTTTATCTCCGTTCATTTACATTCAACTAATAATGATATAAATTTGTGAAGTTTTAAAAGAATAAAGATAGTACGGGGTATTATACCTTTGATAGACAGTATATTGTTTAATAAATCATATGTAAATTGTGTAGACATGAAATTTTTCCTATTCTTTTTTTTTTTTTTGGTTACATAAATTTTATTTGATGCACTTTGTAATGCATCATTCGAGCGCACCACTTATTAGTTATTCTATCAAATTTGCACTTATAAACCAATTTCTCCTTTGACCAAAAGATGTATCGCACTAAAAAATTTATTAAGTATTAAAATAAAAAAGGATCGTACCTGTTTTTGTGATGTAACATCTTACGTACGAAGCTTGGGTTCCTCACTTCCTTCTCCATTCACTGTGCTCAGCAACTAATTAACCATTACTTAGGTGATACCAATACTCTCCAATCTCGAGCCACGCATGTACCACTTTAAAGTAAACCAATAAGTCAATCAGAATAGCTAATAAGGGGTTGAGTTTGGCTTGGCTAGCTGGTAGCCACATTATAGACAACAAAAAAACTCAATTTACAAACTCCATATCCATAGACCAACCATACTCTTTGTTTATTACTTCGAGGTGGTGGGTCAGATTCGGATCCCGATCCCTATTTACAGTTGCTTAAAACACATCACCACTCCTACATAATCCCTTTTATTATCACCCCAAAATTGACCACCTCATCTTTTCCTATTTACTCCAAGTGAAATACCAATTCCGACCTTCCTTCATCTCATTCTCTTGTGACGTTTCAGTAATGTATTTAAGAATTCAAAAATATCTTAGTCGTCCGATTTGAGTAGGACATGCCTTATTATTTAAAAGATTTCCGTATTTATTTACAGTAGTCTTATACTTTGGTATGTACGAAAAACATCAAAACTATTCACTAAAATAATAAGAGAAAATATAATAGATCAGCCAAGAGTTACTTGTTTAAAATATGCCTAAAAATTTGTGTAAGCTGCATATAAAATTTAAGCGGACTCTTCCACTCTTGCTATACTTTATAATTAAGGCATGTTCTTTTTCTACTTCTCTTGATTATGAATTAAAGTTTAAATTAAATGTTAAAAGTTAAAAATAAAAAAGAAATATTACTTGTTTCTTATATTTTGAATTTAAATAAGAAATTAGTGATATAAAAATTTTAAAAAAAAAGTTAAAAGGTAACTTTTTTTAAAATGAAAAGTCTGTAAACAAATATGCCCTTCGCTATTAGACTGTCTTCAACTGTAAAATTCCATTTAAGAAACTACACCGCATTAAAGTTACAACTTCATAAGAATTAATAATAGTTTTCGAATTACTCCAGCAGGATTTGACCTGCAACAATTTGCGAGATTATAATTGCGCGTGGCACCAATAAGCGTCGCCTTTCACTAATTGCTCCATAAAATGTCCATATTAAAAGAAAATGGTAAACAATTTTTCTTTCCCAAACAAATACCAAAATAGGAAAGAGAACGTGCATTATTATTTTTCTCGATCAAGCAACAAAATGACTAGGAGAAATCTTTTACATTTTCTTCTCAAGATTTAAAAACCTAAACTACCCATTATGCCTTGTGGGTGTGAACGTATAGATATTGGATAAACTTGGCCACTTTTGAGAGTATTTTAGATAGTATGGTATATTACAAAATGTGGTTGCACTCAAAACAACTTATCCAATAAGAGGCATATGATGACCATTATTTGTGGATCAATTCTCGAAAACAAATGCATAATGAGTTGATCTTAAATAGATATATTATAAAGAAATTTGTGCACTCGAACTTACCTGTGGCAACCAATTTGATCAAGTCAGTCTCACCAATTCAGGCAAAAACGGAAAAAGCAGTTTGCAGTGTTCTCACAATTCTCATCTCCCAAATTGGAATTAAACCTCTCTCCTCTCCCCTCAATGGCAAATTTGAAAATTTCCACAAAATCGAGGTCCTTTAGATTAGTCCTGGCTTTATAAATTGGAGCACTTCATTGGACTTGTCCAGTCGTTCTCCAGCTTCCTAAAATATTCCTTAGCTATTCCTAAATCCTAAGACATCCACCCTCCTTGTACTATCACCGTTTCAGAAACAGAAAAAGAGGGATGACAAGCAGCTTAAATCAACAGGTTGATCAAATGGTCCTCCTAACTCAATACTATCCTGGTATATACACCCAGGTTGTACCGGAACAAGGTTAGTTTGTTATCTTTGTCGCAGCAAGTACAAAAAATATAAATGAATTTCATGCATTTCATGATCATGCGACTTATTTCTTTGTAACTATTATTAGGATCAGAGGTTAAACTCAGAAAGCGGCGAAAGAAGAGCAAAGGGGAAGGGAGCACTAGCGGGTTCAGGAAGAGGAAACTGACCGATGAACAGGTAAACATGCTGGAGGTCAGTTTCTGTAACGAACACAAACTGGAATCGGAAAGGAAAGACAAGCTTGCATCTGAACTCGGACTTGATCCCCGCCAAGTAGCCGTCTGGTTTCAAAACAGAAGGGCTCGGTGGAAGAGCAAGAAGGTAGTGGAAGAGTACTCAAAGTTAAAAAGTGAAAATGAGAACACTGTCGTTGAGAATTGTCAGCTTAGAACTGAGGTAAGCTCTCACCTCTCTCTGTCTCTCCCCACAACCATATGATATACAATACAAAAATTCTGAGATCAAAATATGTTTCATTATTGTGCATATGCTGTATAATTAGTTGGATTTTAAACATCCTTTTGAGGGTGAAGACAAACACATGAATAGATAAGGAAAACTACGTAAGACATCCTCCCGGGACTGAGGATGAACACATGACAAGAAAGGGGAAATGTCATTATGTATTCATTGTTAAAAATCTGGAATCATAAAACAGGCTCTGAATTCATTTATGTGATGCTCAAGGTTTGTATTTCTTGCCCTAAGAAAAGTTCTTTGTCAAAGAAACACCTAGGTGCAAACATTTTCTTTGTTTTGACCTCAAAATCGTATTTACGCTTCAATTTTATCATCTAAGCTTTAGCCTAATTTTAAAACTTGATTTGCCTTTTTTTTTTCTAGTTTACGTTTTAGTTACAAGGTCATCACTTAATAGTCAATTTCCTTGAAATAAACTCAAAGTGAGAAGTTTATACTTCCTAGGAGCTAGATATAAAGCCATAGAGGAATTAAACAGAAAATATACTGTGTTTGAACATGCATGGGATGATGGGCTCTAGGCTCGACGAAGTCCATGCTTGTAGGCTGCTGGGTTTTATAAAAATATGATTTAAAAAGAAAAAAACAATGGAGCTTTAGTTACTCAATGCTTGACACAGAATCGGGATACCGACTCCCAATTCGATAACAAAAACGAGTACCTGTTCCAATTCACGTGCATCCGTACACAATTTACTGAAAGTTTCTACTGTTTAATGTTGTGCCAACACCTTTCTTAGTGGAGTAGCAGATGGCATTTTTTCACGTGGTTATCTCCACCCCATCTGTCATGAACTCATGGTCACATCCCCAAGTATAATTTCACGCCTAAAATATCAAAATTTTGTGATATAAATTATCATTAACTTATTAACTTGTTTGAACGAATTAATAATAACTTTACAGGTGCTTCAACTTAAAGAACGTCTCTCGGAAGCACAGATGGAAATCCAAAGGCTTTCAGAGCGTTCAGATGGGGGCTCGAGCAACAGCCCAAGTTCATCATTTTCAAGAGAGTTCATCGAGCCACCTTTTATGGGGGAATTTGGAATGGATGGATTGGAGAATGTGTTTTGCGCTCCAGGAAACTATTATGGTATTCATGATCTAGAGAATTTGTCTAACTTGTATATGTAATTAGATTATTCTAGTTTGTAGATATTGATCGTTGATGTACATCTTTTCTTGCTTTCTACCCACTGTTCTCGGTGTTATTAACTGGAAGGATTCAAAATTTAATATAACTTGCCTTTGACTAGTAGTGATGCTTGTCATGCAGCGTCCATTTCATCTTTTATAAATAAAACTGTACAATTTAAAAAGCACTCTTGCACCGTGTTATGTGTCTGCGTGTGGTGTGGTTTGGTGTAGTGTGTGTGTGTCTGTGTGTGTGAGAGAGAGAGAGAGAACACTAAGATGCTTAAAGTAGCATGCTACGGGTGGAAAAGGATGATACACTGGGAAAGTGGACAATTTCCTTGAGATGACAAAAGATGAAGAGGAAACAAAAGGATGAGGGTATTCTTGGACTTTTAAAGCTAAAATATACACATGTAACATCGCAGCAACCACATACATACTTTCTATATAACGTGTGTGACTAACGGTCTGAAACATATTTTCAGATTTTAAGTTTCAGTATATCTAATTCAAATATGGAATTGGCATGTCCAGTGTACCATAACATATAGTAACAGGTTTTTATGTCTATGGATCGGATAGGGGACCAAATTTGTGTTTTGTCATTGGGTTCCGATACTAATCTTCGATTTTGCATCGTACCTGGTCAACCTATCTCCATGTTTTAAGGTTTTATTATGAACCCCAAGTGACTCAAGTAGCATTAAACCAATCCACGTAAGATCTTTACTATTGGATTACCTTTTGATACAAAGAAAAAGTTACACGTGCTCAACAGATAGGGGACAGCATTTATCTTAGACCCAACCCTGAACTTTTAACCAGAGCAACTCGTGTACTACACCTTATCTATATATTAATTGCACCCTTTAGGTGCATGATCTGGACGAAGCCACCAATCAAACATTGTGACGTGACTTCTTTTTTTGCAGGCAATCTCATGGTTTGTCGAGTAACCGTGATAATTATCTTAATTGTGATCATTTTTTTCAAGAAAAACTAGTCTACCTTCTACGCTTTGGGAACTATTCATCTAAATCTTATGATAATTTGCGATCAATGAAACTGACTTCATATTCTCTCATCATTATATATCAGTATGACGAGGAAACACATGCCAATGTTACGTGTGTAAGTTGACATTCTTGAAATGAGATTATATACCATGTAATTAAGAATTCAAGATTCTAGTAGCACGAACTAAATGTTGACTAGCACATATATACGGAAAAGTATAGCATGGAAAAACAGAGAACAAAAATAATGCATAAGTAAAGCTATGACCAATGACCACTTATGAACAACAGTGAGCACTTACATTCTGGCATTTTCATTGAAGCTTCCGTTCCTGACTTGATATGATCACATGGTAGATATTTTCATATCAATCCCGACTGTAAGAATGTCGAAAACAATTGTCGGTTCTGCCCTGACAAATGAGAGAACATCCTGGCCAGTCACGTCGTTATAGGGCTCTTGGGAGTTGGTGTTGCATAACTTGCCATCAGATCTGTAGGAGGTGCAATAAATAGAGCAAGAATGTGAGAGAAAGTGGGTATCGGAGTTGGATCATACTTCAAGATTATTATTTTCTAATTAAGAATAAATTTTTCTATTTTTTATTAGGATGTGTTTTATTTTCTATTTCTAATTAGAATAGAATTCCATTTGGGTTTTGAATTTGTTATTTTTTCAATTCCTTTTAGATTTCTAACAATATATTGAGATCTATAAATACAATGGTTTATTGTGTTTATGGATAGATCAACTAAATCATAATATTTAGTTTTTTGTGAAGGTCTCTTACAAGTGATGAAAATATTATGTAATTATTGAGAGTTTGCAAAGTAGATTAACGGAGTGTGAGATATTCTACCATAATTGTATCTTGTGAACATTTTGAATCAATAGTAATAATATTCAGACAGGTTAGACGTAATTCGGATTTGGGTGAACTAGGGTAAATTTTGTGTTCTTTTTCTGTGATTGAATTATTTCTTTGATTGTGGTTTAGTATTTGTCAAAATCTTATTCCCAACATCTGGTATCTAGAGTTTGGTTTGCACACAGAGTTTCTAGGATTAATCTGAGTTTAAAATGTCGGCGAATACATCTAAAGTTGAGATTGAGAAATTCAATAGAAAGGGCTTTGAGTTGTGGAAACTCAAGATAAAAGATCTACTCGTGGATCGTGATCTGTGGTCGATGATTAAAGATCCAAATCTAATACTTATTGTAGAAAGGGGGGATGATAGTTCTTCATCTATTATTGATACGGCGACAAAAGACAAAATTGCCAAATGGGAGAAATTGGATCGAAAGACTTGAGGATTGATTCAGTTGTGTCTGGCCGATATTGTTTTGGTGAATGTTGCCTGTGAAAAATCTGCAAATGACCTATGGACTAAACTGGAGAACCTCTACCAAATTAAATCTCTTGTCAACAAATTATTTCTAAGAAATAAATTGTACAAGTTGCGAATAGAGGATGGTGGATCGTTCTCGACTCATCTTTAAGAATTTAATACCTTGATAAGTCAATTGGCTTCAATTAATTGTGATATGAAGGATAATGACAAAGTCATTACCTTGTTTTGTTCACTACCGAACTCGTGGGACAATTCGATTGTTGCGATTGTTAGTGGGAATACAAAGATCTCATTTGAAAGTGTTGTTGCGGCCTTGTTATTTGAGGAGATGAAACGCAAAGGTATGGAGAGTTCCACCAAGGAGGCCTTGATTGTGAAAGGCAAAAACCAAGAGAAAAGTAGACAATCAAACGATAGATCTAGATCACGTAGGAGATCTAAAAGCACTGATTGGTCAAAGATGCGATGCTGAAAATGTCAAGAACTTGAGCATGGTAAGAAAGACTGTCCAAACAAAGTAGCCAAATGAGACAAAGGTGATCCTAAGAAAAAGGAGGATGACGATGACTTGTACTTGGTGGCGGCTTGCGTGACTCAATCAAATTCTGATGTGTGGTATATTGACACTAGAGTTTCCTATCATATGACTTTCCACAATGAGTGATTTTGCGAGTATAAGAAATATAATGGGGGTAGTGTCTACTTGGGGAATAGTGAGATACTAAGGATAGTTGGACATGGAATAGTTAGACTCAGAATGAGTGATGGGATGGTGAAGACCCTCATTGGAGTGATGCATATTCCGAGACTCAATAGAAATTTAATATCAATGGGCATGATGACAGATGCAAGCATCTCCTTCAGTTGCACTAAAGATTCATGCAAAATGACTCGCGGTTTGATGATTATTACAATGAGCACTAGATATAGTACTTTGTACAACCTGCTAGGAGACACTGTTGAGCCTCAGTTTGGAAATGCATTGATTTCCGAGACAGAACCTAGTGATGACACTAGTATAGTCATGTTGTGGCATCAGCAGCTCGGACACATAGGAGAGAATAGACTTTTTACCATAGCCTTGAAACAGCTAGTGGGAGGGGTCCCAGATTGTTTTATGGGATTTGGCTTTTGTGAACATTGTTTATATGTAAAGCAAAGCCGAGTAAAATTCAAGGGTGAAAGTACAAGGGCTACAAGGAAGATTCACACGGGTTAGGAGAACACCTAATAGGTATTCACTTAGTGCCTCTTATGCTTTGACAGTCACTAGTGATGAACCTGATTCAATTAAATAGACGAGAGCCTTGTGACACGACCCAAATTTTTTCGCATCCGAGTAAGTCATTTTACCCCGCAATTTGATGGTTCTTGCAACTTTGGCAAGTTTCTAGAAAATAATCTAAGTATGGGATTCTTAAAAAATCTAGAATTCTACACAAATATAAAATTGGGTTTGGAATTCTCTAGAAATTTCTAGAAGATACTAGAACCGCGTGGAATTATCTAGAAAATTCCAGAAAGAACGGAAACCACGTGGAACTATCTAGAATATTCTAGAGTCGTGTAAAATATTCTAGAACTGTGTAGAGGTATCTAGAAGATTCTAGAGTCGTGTGGAAGTATCCGAAAGAATCTAAAACTATGATCCAAACTATAAGAGGATTGTGTATAGAAGTCTCTAGAAGTTAGGATACTTCAATACTTATATAGAATATTCTAGAAAACTCAAGGACTTAGAAAGCCAAACTATAAATATCCTCAAGCCCCTCATTTGTAACCAAGAAAACCGAAGAAGAATTCAAGTGATTCTCAAGCTCTCTTGTACTCTCTAAGCTTTCTTAAGCTTTCCTCCATTTCCATACTTAACTATTTCATAAGCTTTACACGTTTATAAGAATTAATGCTGAGCTAGCATTCATTGTTCATTGTTTTCGAGTGCTAGTTGCTGCACGATTTTGCTGGGAAAAAGAACAACCCGTGACAGTTGGATGATACTAATCTATGGGAAGAAGCAATAAAAGAGGAGATGCGGTCACTTGATCAAAATTACACATAGAAGCTTATGAAATTGCATAAGGGTAGGAAACAATTGGGTGCAAGTGAGTATTTTAAAAAAAACAGAATGCAGATGGTAAAGTGGAGAAGTATAAAGCTAGGCTGGTTGTAAAGGAGTATTCTTAAATAGAAGGAATGGACTATGCAGAGATCTTCTCACTAGTGGCAAAGCTAACATCTATTAAAACTGTTTTATCTGCGGCAGCTGCTTATGATCGTGAGGTTGAGTAAATTGATGTAAAGACAGCCTTCTTTCATGCGGATTTGGAGGAAGAAATCTACATGAAGCAACCAAAGGGGTTTGTGGTCAAAGGAAAGGAGGACTTTGTTTGCAAGTTGGATAAATCCTTGTATGGCCTAAAACAGTCAACTCAGATGTGGTATCAAAAGTTTGATAGTTATGCTCAACGGATCAAATTCACTCGAAATCAGACCGATCATTATGTATATGTGAAGAGGTCAGGTGAGAATTTTGTCATTCTGACTTAGTATGTTGATGATATGCTCTTGGTGAGTAATAGCAAAAAGATGATCAAAACTGTTAAGGGATTGGTAGCACAACAATTAGAGACGAAGGATCTTGGAATTGCTACTCATATCTTGGACATACATATATGAAGAGATCGGGGACAACAGAAAATGGCTTAGGCAAAGAAAATATGTTAGAAGAAATATGGAAAAAGTTCAACATGTTTGATTACAAGTCAATTGGGACTCCTATGTTAGTTGGAGTTAAAATGTCTACGGAACTATCTCCTAAAAGTTATGAGGAGAAGGAGCAGATGGCACACATTCCATATGCTAGCGCGGTTGGTAGTTTAATTTATGCAATAATATGTACTCAACCAGATATTGCTCATATACTAGGAGTATTAAGCAGGTATATGTCTAATCCATGCAAAAAGTATTGGACTGTCGTCAAGAGGGTGTTCGGGTATCTTCGTGGAACTTCAGATTATGCTTTATGTTTTGAAGGTAATGGAAATAAGATATCTCTAGGTGTGACGGGGACAGTTGATGGAAATTGGGGTGGTGACTTAGACTGTCGAAAATAGACAAGTGGGTATGTATTCAACTTGTTCGGTGAACCGATTAGTTGAATGAATAAAAGGCAAAGTGTAGTTGCCTTGTTATCTACTGAAGCAGAATATATGGCATTGACTCATGCAAGGAAGGAAGCAATATGGCTTCGTCGGCTGTGCAAGGAGTTCAGGTTTAAGGAAAAATCCGTTGTAGTGAAATGTGATAGTCAAAGCGCTATACATTTTGCAAAAAAATTCAGTGTATCACTCCAGGACGAAGCATATTGACATTCAATATCATTTTATCCGAGAAAAGCTGGAAGACAAAGTAGTGCACTTGGAAAATGTTGACACAGTGGCAAATTGTGCGGACTTCTTGATAAAGCCAGTTACTTTGGATTAGTTTCAGTGGTGTACTTCTGAAGTTGGGTTGAAGACTCAGAGTATGGGAGCTGCTGCATTGTGTGTGAAGTATTCATCAAGTGGGAGGATGTTGGAGTTGAATCATACTTCAACATTATTTTTTTCCAATTAAGAATAGGTTTTTCTATTTTCTATTGTAATGTATTTTATTTTTTATTCCTAATCAGAATAGGTTTCCATTTGGGTTTTGGATTTGTTATTTTTCCAATTTCTTTTAGGTTTCTAACAATATGTTGGGGTCTATAAATACAATGGTTTATTGTGTTTATAGGTAATCCAACTAAATCATAATATTTAGTTATTTGTGAGGGTCTCTTGTAAGGGGATGAAAATATTATGTAACTATTGAAAATTTGCAAGATAAATTAACGTAGTGTGAGATATTCCACCATAATTGTGTCTTGTGGAAAACTTGGATCAATAGCAATAATATTCAGACAAACTGGACGTAACCCATATTTGGGTGAAACAGAGTAAATTTTGTTTTCTTTTTCTATGATTGAATTATTTCTTTACTTGTGGTTTAATATTTGTCAAGATCTTATTTCCAACAGTGGCACCAATTCTTCAAAAAGAATTGCTGGACAGAACTGTGTAATATATGTTATATTTTGCGAGGCATAATAACAAATAAAACAGAACACAAAGGCTTAGAAAGGAATGTTATTTTTAAGTTGATCCCAGTACAAAAGTTCCAGGTGACAGACTTCCATACACCGGAAAAAGTATGGAGTTATTTATTGAGTTATATCCTCGCCTTCCTTAAATACGTTCATTCCATCACGATGCATTACAGTTATTATGCAAACATCTGAAATAGCTGTGACCACTGTCTAAATTTTAGTTCTTAGTCGACATAAATCTTTTGAATCATCACCATGTACAAACAGCTCTTACGCATTTTGGTCGCAACAATTTTTTGGGGTTTTGAAGGAATTCCTATATTGGGAGATTCAAACATCACACATCAACATTATAATTTATAGGCAGAAGTATAGAACAATCAAAGTGATAATAGTCTTGACTGAATTAAGCACTTTTAACATTTAAGAGTTGATTTGTGTTTGGATGGTTGGAATGAGAAGGGAATAAAATATGCTGATAGTAAAGATGGACGTGGGAGGAACGGAGGAAGACATGAGAGAAAATTAGGGTGTTTGAATATGGATTGTCCAGAAAAGGTCGTGGTTGTGTTTGGTCAAGCTAACCATGTAGGAGTCAATGATTGAAATTGTAGTTGGTCTAGTCGAATGGAATAAAGTAAGAAATAAATTTTATGCATAAATGATCAAACATAGTGTAAATTTCCATTCCATTCAACCGCAACTAGCGACGCAAAGCATTAGCTATAAACTTTGATATTTGTTACCCAGTATCGTACTAACACGATTTAGCCTATGTCTGTGTCAATAACTCGGTTCCACCAGCCAGAACAACGCTAGTTTCAGCTAACATGAACCTTTAACAAGACATCATTATAACAGTTCTGAAGTAGTCAGATTAATGCACAACTCCTGACATCCTTTAGCAACCTCTACTAGAACTAACAATTGTTGGTCACCTTTTTATATCAATCCTCGTTAGTTGTGGCATAAGGTCCATCAGTTAACCACTCATGGTATCTAATAAAAAGGATATTAACGCTAGCTATACTCCATCACAACTTCACCCCAACCGCATGAACATCATACCTGATGCAATGGATTTAAGACACATTCAAGAGTAATTCTTTGTCTTGAGATATATATTTTTAAGTTAGCAGGCAGTTATAATATCAATTATAATACACATTACGCTGAATTTAGTACTTGACCAACCTTTATTAAACAATTTCCCTGCTACTTGACGAGTCGTGAATACTTACATCTCCATTTCTAAAATTTAGATTATCCTCAACATACCACTCCCACTAGGTCTGTAATTGAACTTCTTAGACATAAAACAGTTCAATTTTTCTTTTAAATAACATATTCTTCCTAAACATCTCATTCTAATTTTCACGAGACACAAGTTTATTCATCACATTGTCTTGTTCCTAATATCTTCATTCAAGTTAAATCATCCTTAACTTAATTCAAAACCACAATTTATCTGGAATTTTTGGACTCTGCCGAGAGAACAATACCGAGAAAAATAGATTGCAGAAACAGTCCACATTCAAGGAAAATAAGATCAAATGGACCGAGCGGATATGGAAAAATCACAATTAATCAGGACTTGGTTACAGTTTTGAATGAATCAAAGTAGATAAAACCAACCTGCTCGTCGCTTGTGACAGCTTTGAGCTCTATAAAGTATAAACGCGATTAGATGCATAAGATCGTCTAAATTTGCTCTGGATCGAGGAGGCATCGCGTGTAATGGACATTATGCAGCCCAGAGAAACCCTACTGGCCTCCTGATTTGCACGGACGAGGCTTCTGTGTTGATTCGTTTCGGTTTTGCTTTCCCTCCTTCGGTTTAAATTTCCCTCCCTGTTTCGTACTAAAAAATTTTTAGGAAAAAGACCATTTAATGTATCCGGTGAAAAAATTTGCAGTCATTCAAACAAATGTTTTAAATTTTTGAATTAGTATTTTTTATATTAATTTTAATACTTACAATAATAATTTTATAATAATCATTTGAAGTAATTATAATACCTTCAAAATCATTTCAATTTCATTGCCTCTTTGCTCATCTTCACCAACACCAACTCCCTCACTTTGTTTCCTCATCTCTACTTTCGTAATCCTCTCATATGTTTCATAATTATTATCGTTCTCTCATTGCATCAAGGCTAGTTAATTATAGAAGTTAAATCGTGTTATTATGGTCCGACTCAATTAAATTAATATAAAAATAAAGAAAACTTGAGTTATTAAAATGAAATTTATTAATAGATACATATTAAGTGTTTTTGTCCCGTATGTTTATACTTTATATCATCACTATTAGATCATAGCAGGAGTAAAAACAAAATCTAAAAAATTGAACAAATCAAATTAATTCAAACCCAAGAGGTCGAAATTAAAGATTACCAAAGACTAATTATTCATAATATAAAAAAATCATTATAAAGTCAATCAATTTTGGTTTTAAGTTGTAAAAAGTTAAAATTGGCCAAATCGATTATTTTAAATTTGATAAATGTAGCATTATGTATATTTATACATACATATATTATATTTTATAGATGTTTTATGTAATATAGTAATAATTTAAGTTTGTGGAATTATAATAATATTTTTTATTCTCTCCGTACTTATTCTAATACACTCATAATAATTGTAAAATGTAACAAATTTATGCTATTAATATTAGAATTATAATCTCTATCGATTTATAAAATTGCAAGAGAAAATGATTTATAAAGATGACTCATTACTATGTAAAATCTAAAAACTAAATAAAATTTATCAATTTTAATTTTATTAATTTCAAAATCGAATTATCCAATTCGGTTAACATTCGAACTCCAAGTCATATCCATGGATAACATAACATTCCAAAGGAGACAGCTCCACTCATCGGATCCTGTAGCGGACCACCGGCCACAATTCCCTAAATTTAACCTCCTCCTCGAAAACTCCGCACACCGCTTAATTGTATAGTTTTTTGTGGACAAAGATTTATTATTGTCACAAATACTCTTTTTATTTATATTTATATGTCTTTTAGAGAAAACAATATTTTTTTTATTTTATACGCGTCGATTGTGAATTCTAACGAAGTATTAATGACTTAATATTTTATATAACCCTTGTATTTAATACTAATTTATTTAACTTTCATTGTTTTTAATAAACCTTTAAAAAATTAATACAGTTATTAATAAATATGTTTTATAGTTAAAAAAAAAAAACTGAGGGAGTACTACCTCATCCCCGAATATGTTTGAGACTTAATTACGTACAGTCGCGCGCTAACGCGGGATGATGCTACTGAAATATTTTCATTCCCATTTGGTGCAAGATGTTTGAGATTGAACATCTCACAAGAAAGAGTGACAATCATTTGATAGATAAGCGGCCACCACTAATATATACTCTGCAAATATTTTAGAAGATAATTAAAAATTGCGTGCAACTGTTGCTTCAATTGCTCTGGCAAATTGTCAATGAGGTTGGGCAATGTTATTGTTGAAGTTGATGGATTTGCTGTGTCATCACGTACTACAAACACTTGATGGTCAAGTGAAAGGAGAAAAAAAATTGTGCTTGAACAGTTTTATTAGTTCTTATTTTTTTACGGAGTTTTTTTTTTTAATTATGTTACATGAATACTTTATTTAATTTTATATTGAACATTCCGGATAAGGTGCGAAGCGTGAGTAGAAATTTAACGTAAAAAATATAATAAAATTTAGATGAGCTAATATGTCAGATCCTTCAAAATACTTATATTCACTACAAAAAATATATCATCAAAAAGTCAAAAAATTGTTATATTAGACCCTAAAAAGTTACAATAAGGCTAATGTCATGATTTTTGTGACAGTTTTTGACAGAAGCATTTGCAGTTGTCGTATTTGTTCGGTATCAGTTTAGTAACTGTGACATTTGAATTACGATAACAGTTTTGGTATTAGTTTAAAAGTGATACATCTAAATGTTAAATAAATTACTAAAACCTCTATTGTAACTATTATAAAATGATATTATTGATTTAATTACATAACTCATTTTTTATGACAATACATGTTCTGAAGAATTGTTGAAAGTTATCACACACATGCTACATAGTTTGATTTTTATAGGTTTTGATGTTTTCATTAGAATTTAAATAGTAATTAGTACCTAAAATTTTATCATCTTAACTTAAATCATTGTGTACAAAGATTTAAAAAAAAAACCGATTGTCTTCTCCATCAAGATATCTAGAAGTCATGGCAGAATAATTTGAAACTTGACCAATTATAATGATTTGTACAACTGTTATGTTTAGATGTAATAATTATAACGGTTTATCAAACTTGGTCACACCAAAAAATATCAATTGCCCACTTCTTTTTTTTTTTTTTTTTGTAGTGATTTAACCAAATACTCCACTAGATTTCTTTTATAACTTGCATGCTCATGAGCTATTTTTTAATTTTTAATTTAAAGTTAAATTTTAATTTTCAACTTTAATTCAAAAAGTAACTCGCCTTTTTTTTTATTTTGTTACTTTAAACCAATTTTAAAGTAGACAAAAAGAGTTAAAAGTAAATAATATATGAGAAATAAAAAATTACTTAAATTAAAAAGTGGAAATGAAGAAATTGCTTCAAGACATTTAAGGTGCGTTTGAATTGAGATGACGGAATAAGAAGAGAAAATTAATTAAAAATTAGAAAAAAATCACCGAAAGTTAATGGTAGAGAGAGATGAGGGATAGAATAAAAAATGACAATAAATAATAAAAAAATTGACGCGAATGAAATTATACATTGAAAACATGAATCATTCCCCGTGCGTAAGTTATCACTCGGTATCTAGATCCAAACACATGCTTAATCTTCCTCTTCTCAAGTGACAAATTTTCTGTCATCTGATCTTCTTGGATGCAGGTAGTTGATTATGATTAAGGAGTTTCTTTAGTGCACAAAAAGTTTGTTACTTTTTCAAACAACTTTTTATCTGTTTAGAATATAATCTAATTGAATACAAATATGTAATGCCTTATCAAGAAAAAGGTTTCAAGTGTGTGGAGTTGGGCCTAGTAAAGTGACATGGCCACTAGTAAGAATCTAGATCCACTCCCATGTAGATATAGTAGTTGATCCATAAAGTCGTTACTTAAAAGATTTGGAGATTAACTCATGAGCCTCTGGTTCTCCCCAGTTCTCCCTTTTTACTTTTTCATTTTATCTGGCTACTGAACACCTCTTGGTACCTGTATTTATTATTCATCTAAATTGAAAAAATAGCAGATTTTTATGAATAATATATTTAAAACTCTTAATAATAAAAATTAAACTGCCGCAAATAAAATTTCATAATCAGCGAAACTTTATAACAGAAAAACTTTTCAAGATCACTTATCACGGCGTGGTGGACTGGTGGTGGTGGAAAGCTATTGTACCGTTACATTTTATTACTCCGTACAACTGTTTTTCTTCTTCCTTTGGTTTTCTTTTCTTTTCTTTTCTTTTTTTGGTTAGTTGTTGCAATTTACTGGCTCCATTTCATAATAACGGCCGTTCAAATTTTTTGCAAGATTAAGTTGAAAGTTTTATATATTTAATTTTTAAAAATATTTTTTTGAAAAATAATATATATATATATATATTAAAATTAATATAAAATCTGTCGGAGTATTGTTTTATATTTTGGGTGAGTTGGTATAACTCATTTTAAATGCGTACGATAGCGATGCTACAGTTTGCACCTCGCAGGGAATATAGTTAATTAATACCAGCAATTAAAAAAGGTTATCCATTGAGGATTGCGTAGGTGACTGTATCCGGTATCGTGGAGACCGGAGAATAATAAGAAATTAGATCTTTCTGTTTTTTTTCTTTTTTCTTTGACTATCCTATTTTTGGATCTTCAAGATTATTGAAAATATCTATTAATATTATCAATTAATTCTCTTTTTTTTTTAAAGTTACGCAATCCATTTTAAAATTATGGATACACATTTAAAACTTATGGTTTTTAAAATATAAGTTTTATACTTTCAATATAATCAATTTAACATGTTGTTTAAAATAATAGTGGTTGTAATAATAATAGATACTATTGAGTAATGAAAATGTTTGAGCATTGAAATTGTAGGATGACATTTAAATTTTTCTATAATTTAAAAATACAAACATGTTTCTAATTTTGAAATAACAAAATAAAAAGAATATGTATATTTAATTTTAGAACGATTGAGTAAAAGTTTGTATTTTAAAATATTTTTTATATAGTTTATGATATTTTACTTCAAAATTATTAAAAATAGCAATTTCACTTCAAATTCAAATTATATACTTTTTCAAATTTATTTTGTATAATCTAAAATATATATTTAATTTTAAAATAGAGTTAATATAACTAAATAAAAAGTTGACATGATCGATTAGAAAAGGGACGGATACATTACAAATTAAACTAGCATAAAAGTAGTTACTCAAGAGTATCAATATTAATTGTGGCCAATCTAATGCTTAACATCAAATAATAATTTATCTTTAAACGTACAATTCTAATTTATAATTAGATAACTTTATTTAATTTTAATTAATCCAACTTAATTGCCTATCTTTTAGAATCTATTATATTAAGAATGCTGGACATTTAATAACTGCTCATAATCATTTTCAGTAAATATTAAAAAAAAATACTTGACACAAAAACTACAGTAAAATATGCTAAGGGAATTATAGTTTTTTTTTTATAATTATTATATAAGATGTTACTGTCTAAAAACTTACATACATGTTCACACATCCATCAACTATGCAGTCGATAACCAATAAATCCAACGGTCAGGTGGAAGAAAACTATAGTTTACTCTCTTTAATATACTTCCTCCATTAAAAAAGAGAGCAAAATTTAAACTTTTGACGATTATTAATTTTACATATTTGACTAATAATTAAATGTACAAATATTAAATTTTTCTCATGAAATTTGTTATGAATCTTTAAGTTATGACGAGATCTATAAGTTTGTAATTGAAACTTTTTTTTGTTACATAAATTTTTTTTTAATTTATAGTAAAATAACAAAAAAAAATTCAAATGTAATTCTTTTTTATTATTTTTTTTGAAATGGAGGGAGTATTGTTTTGCCTAATTCATGTCTTACGGATGTACTAAATTCCTCATACGGGTGTACTCCCTCCGTCCTAAATTATATGTCATAATTTGAGTTTGATGGTTAAATTAATAAAATTTTGATTTTAAAATTTAACAAATATATTTATGTTTTTATAATTATAAAAATTAGGTATTGTAACTAATTGTATGAATTTTTATTTGATATAAATATTGTCATTTATATTTTTATAAAATATTAGTAATTGTGATTTTAAAATTGATCAATTTAACCTTCAAAATTAAATTAAGATGTTTATTATAGGACGAAGGAAGTTATAAATTGTACAAATCCGGTCATGGACATTGAAAGCAACGATTGACGCCGGTTTTCTTAATAAATTCTATCTTACCTAATCGAGCACGATATTTTATATATATCATTTATTTTATTTACCTTATATACATTAATTTTTTAAATATATAATATGTCATAATAAAATAATAATATTTTAAACTTTCATTATTTATATTTTTTGAATTCTTTAATTAATCAATAATATGTTATTATACATCAATATATATATATATATATATATATATATATATATAATAAATGTGATATAATATTAAAATATGAATACATATAGATAATATATTATGTATATTATAACCATTTTTTCATATATTATAACATATAATATATATATACATATATAACAATAATATATTATATATTAGTTTTATACATTATGATATATTAAGTTATACTATAGAATAGTACGTATATATGTATATATCACATTTATATATAATATAATATAAATTATAATAATATATACATTAATTTTTTGCAATTTATTAATTAATCACTACAGTATATAGTATTAATAAATTTAAATGTAAATTAAAAATGTATTTTATATTAAGTTAATATTTCAATACAAATAATATATGTGTGTGTGTGTATAGTAAAGTAAGATTGTAAAATATTATATAATATGATAAAATAATATATAATTTTGATGAATGTGAATAATGACATTATAAATTTAAATATAGACTATCTACAATCATTAATTTAATTTTAAAATATGAATATTAGTGCAAACTATTTTTCGTTCACTTTTTATCAAAAATTTCTAAATATAAATAATATAATTGATTTTAAAAAAATTGATACAAGGACTTCTAGAAAAATTTGGGACACGCTTATGCCGTGTGCAAGGCTTGTTAGTACAGATTAAAAGTAAATTGAACTGATTGTATCATTTAGTATCTCATCTTTTATTTTTACTTTTTTTAGTTATCATTTATCAAGTACATCATTAGAGTTTAATTCTTTCATAAAAACAAATACGTAGGAAATTAATAGGTGATAAAGTACTCAGTACTAGGTGTTTAGTTTTCTTAATTATAGAGTGCTGCCTCGATGTAATATTTCAATTATGTTTTTAACAAAGGATGCTGCCTAGTCAAACATTATCCGCTCAAAAGCCGACATCTGGATTCCACATATCAACCTCTCACGTGTCAACTTCAAACCCTATTCTACTCATCGATGACTCACTCTTACTTTTTGCCCCCCTTCATTCTTCTTACACACAAGGCCACCACAAACTCAACTACTATTTCTCTCTCTAGAAACTATCCTTCTCTCTCTCTCTCTCTCTCTCTAGATTTCTCTCTGTTTGCATTCGCCGAGTTTTTCTCCTTTGTATCTATATCGTTCATAGTCTTGCTATTATAAGAAAAATAACAGGTCCTCTCATCTCTCTTCCTCTGCTTGTATCTATTTGTTTATGCTTATATCTCTGCATGTGTTTTTATCTTCGGCTAAATCATACAGCTTTGTTTCTATTTCTGGAATTGAATTGTACTTGATTGCTTGGAAAGTTGGAATCATGTTCAATTTTAATCTGCTAAGAACTTTTTTTGTTTTTGTTTTTGTGAATGGAGCGCGCCATTAAGTATTTCATAAGAATTGAGTGATGGAATTCTATTGTGAAGCACGGGTGCAGCAATTGAGCTTTGAGGAGCATATTTTTTATTTTTATAACATTAATTTTGGTCGAAAGTCACATGATAAATCACATGCCATTATACTTAGCTAGTTAGGTTGAGTATCACCTGTCGAAAAGATTTAGGAATTGCTGATGGTAATACAAATTAGCATAGTGTTTAAAACAGAATCTCGACATGAATCGGTCGAGACACTGGCTCAACTGTTTAGTGGTTGAACCGATTGAGCCGTTGGTTCAATTGTTTGAGTTGGATTTTTATTATTATATATGTGAAACTAATTTTATATACTTAAATTTTAGTTTTCTCTACCAAAATAAAATTATAACTATGTTGTAAATGCATATACGAGCGCAGCAACTAATTTTTTTTAATTATTTACTAAGCAAAATTAATTAGTACAATAATTAACAAAATAAGATCAAATAATTTAGACTATTACCATTCACTTATATTAAAAATTTTATGTTTCAAACCTTAATTCTTATCTTTAACGAATATATAGTGGTGTTAATGAGTGAATTGCATGTTTAGTTTTGTTATAAACTAAAAAAATATGAATTTAAATTTTTTAAAAAATCATTTTTATAATTAAAAAAACCGGTCTAGTTTTCTGAAAAATCCGTCCGGTTTGCCAATTTTTGAAAAAACTGTCCAATTTATCTAGTTCACTCTGATATTTTTCATGAACCGAGTCAGTTTAAGCACCGATTCTCGGTTCAACCAGTTAGTCAAGTCCGGTTTTTTAAACTAAGCAAATTAGTTGGTGTTGTATTCCTTATTACTCAACTTGTTGAGGGCCCTAGTAATCAGATTTGATTTATCCAGTTACAGCTGTTATACATTAAATATAGTTTTCTGTAAAAGGGGCTGTATTTTCGGATTAATGCTTTTCATTTGTATCCTTCACCTCCATATTCTTTGTCATTTAGCACACAAGGTGAGCAGCGCGTGAAGATAAATTCTTAGTATGTGTAATTTAATGAAGTAAATTGAATGGATGCATACATTGTGATCAACCTCTAGATTGTGCCACTTTGATCCATAATCTTGACGTACCTTAGCTGTATAAGCTGCACCATATACAAAACCTTCGCATAATTATAACCTCTAGACTGCAATCTTCCATAGAAAAGCTGGACCGCCAAAATTTAACGTCACAGGATAAACCTGTAAAAAAATATATTTAGCAGAACATCATTCATATTGCTTGAGTTTTAGTATCTTAAGTTAAAAAATTACTGACAAGTTCGTTTGAATCATACGTATTACTAATATGTCTTACGTTATACAGTCGGTTGTGATCTCTTTTTTAAGAGCACATTTTTTTGTTTTGGTTTGGGAATGGGGGTAGGGGAGATTGAATTTTTCCGGCAAAGTGGTTGACGTAATATATGCTTTTGATTCTGGTTTAACTGTAGCCAGTAATTATGATTTTGCTTCTACAAATTCTGATGTCTTTAGGCTCCTCACGAATTCAGATGAGGATTTCGATGAGCTTGGATGAACAGTAGGAGTAAAGGTCACTGAGGTTTTGATCTAATCTTATGGGGGCTGAGGAAGAGAACACGCCTTCTAAACCGACCTCCTCAGTTCAGGTATCTTTATTTTTATTTAAAAGGTAGACCTAGATATCCACGTCATCAACACATACGAAAAAATGTTAGTCACCTCAGATTTTCATTAATCAATTGGATGGAAACTTAACTAAATGACTCGATTGTAAACAAAATTTCAGTATAGTAACTCATTTGTAACTGTTTGAATTTGAGTTACCACAATGTAAAGTATATTGATGTCAGAACGGGGAGCACAAAACGGCGACTAAAAACTTATTTAACCCCAAACAAAGGACCCAAACGGGGAGCACAAAACGACTGTAATATTGATGTCAGACTGGCATTGACCTAAAAGCCTTCGCCATTGGGTTTGAGTCTTTACACAAGATGTGGAATTAACACACATTTTACCTCAACAATATATACTTCCTTGTCTCACTTTAGGAGTTCTTAAAAAGGCACAATTTCACACATAATTTAGAAGAGAATGTTTAAACTTTGAGACTATTATTCTGCCTCCCCTTAATACACAATCAGATTCATGCGTTCTCTCATTTTGGGTAAGTGATAAAGTTTATCCCTGTCAAAATTGCACTGTTTTCGACATTTTTGAATATTGTAGAATGGATGGCACCACATAAATTGGAATGGAGGGGTATATATGATAAAAAAAAGTCTTCTTAATTTGAACTGCAGGAAGCGCCAGCAACACCTTTATACCCAGATTGGTCAAGCTCCATGCAGGTGTATTACAAAACATGGCTTGGTTTTTGTTGTTTATCTCATTTGTTTTCAGTTCCTAACTCAGCCTGGCATATGTTATCATAATAGTTGATAACTTAGTTTCTTATTTAGGCCTATTATGTTGCTGGAGCAGCTCCAGCTTTCTATGCGCCAACTGTCACTTCTCCTACTCCCCATCCCTACATGTGGGGTGGTCAGGTGATTAATTATCTTTATGTATACTGAAAGTATGACTTCCTGGTAGTTTTCTGGGTTTCTTCGTTTTGGCTGTTAGGACTAACATATTTTTCATTGACGTGATAATAGCATCCTTTAATGAACCCATATGGGACTCCAGTTCCATATCCAGCTTTGTATCCTCCGGCGGGAGTTTATGCTCATCCTACCATTGCCAAGGTGATCAGATTTAATTCGGTCATCTGAAATGTAACTGTTGTTTAGATTATTTAAACCTCTTGTAGAAGTTTTTGTTTAAATCAAGATGAAATTTATCTCATTCATTTACATTATATACCATTGTTACTCTTTTCTACTCATACGTTTCTGTACGTCTATTTTTTTTTTCTTTTCCTACAATGCATATTTTAGAATCCAACCGTAGCACCAGCTGGAGAATCAGAAGGAAAAGCACCTGATGGGAGGGACAAGATTCCTTCAAGAAAATCCAAGGAAGCTTCAGGAAATGCAAGTCTTATTGGTGGTAAGGCTAGAGGCAGTGGGAAGGCAGCCTCAAGCTCAGGAAATGATGGTGCCACCCAGAGGTCTATAAACTAAATTAATTAGATTCTGTGGGCTCTTGCGTGTTTGATATCTTCTAGTATAGGGATATACTATACTTGTACCTTTTTTGTAACCTCTGTTCCATTGACTATATGCTATTATAACAGTGCGGAAAGCGGAAGTGGGTCATCAAATGCAAGTGATGAGAATACTAACCATGTATGTTTCTCGACTTGAATATGATCTAGACATGCTTGGACATATCATAATGCCATGTCTTCAAATGTTTCAAAGTTCATGAGAGTTGTATGTCCGATGGTGAAGTTAAATCCATGTAATTAGTTGGAATTCTGATCATCAATTTTACTTGCATATTTGATTCATAACGAGAAGTATATCATTGTATATCTTTACCCTTTAGGAATTTTCTGCCAATAAGAAAGGAAGTTTTCACCAGATGCTTGTTGATGGTAAGCATTCTCACCTTCAAACTGATTATATTGCCATTACTATTTTAACTCCAAATGATCTAGTAACTTCCTGAAATTCTTAGGAGCTAGTGCACAGAGTAATACAGTTGGAGCTAATCTTCAGACTTCGGTTCCTGGGAATACTGTCATCTCTATGCCTGCAACTAACCTAAATATTGGAATGGACTTGTGGAATGCTTCGCCTGCTAATGCTGGATCTATGAAAGTGCGACAGAGTCATGTTGCCATATCTCCAGGAACAATGATTGCACGTGATGGCACTATACCTGATCAATGGGTACATGCATGAAACATTCCCATTTGTATTCAATATGTTATGCATTCATTATGATTCACTCATGACAGGAATAAATTTAAGAGCATGAGATTCACCGAGTTGATGTTATCTAATGATGTATCAGTTGTGTTTCTGGACAATATTGAACTACATGATTATCTTAGGTTGCTTTGCAATCTTTCATTCTCTGTCATCATGGCATGCATTGTAGCAGACAGTCTCTCATTGTCGAACAAAGTCCCTGTTAATGGTAGCTGGATTTCGGTGTTTGATCTGTTTACTTTTTGTGTTCTCGATCAATTTTGTGTGCCCGTAATTTGTTTATTATTGTTTAACAAATCAATATGCTTCTTGAAGAGGCAAGTAGCATCTTCAGACATATATATAGACTGTGTTGCTTATGATACATTATCACATCTCGAGTTTGAAAGTGTCCGACGATCTTGCCTAAGAATTTTCCTGGTTCAAAGTGGTCTGAAATCTATATGTATTGATTGATTGCCATTTCTTGGATTAACAGGATGAACGTGAACTCAAGAGACAAAAGAGGAAGCAATCTAACCGGGAGTCAGCTAGAAGATCAAGATTACGCAAGCAGGTAGGATGTGCTCATATTGTCTTACTAACTAGTAATACCTTGTATAAAAAAATCAAAAGCCATGTCATGTGTGTGTGGGGGTAATCATAAATGTGTGGGGACAGAAACACGTATAATATTCCTTTTGACGTTGGTTGCGTTTCTTGTTTGCACCAGGCTGAGTGTGAAGAGCTACAGGGAAGGGTAGAATTGTTGAATAATGAGAATCGTGCGCTAAGGGATGAGCTGCAGAGGTTGTCTGAGGAATGCGAGAAGATAACATCTGAAAACAATTCCATAAAGGTTTTCTAGTGCTGATTATTTTCTCTTTTCTTATGTCCTATCACAAATTCAAAATTATTCCTTTGCTGATCCTGGAGTACATAACCATATAAGGATCAATTCACTGTCTCTGGATACCAAGATACAATTGGGTCAGTTTGGCCACCTGAGACACACCACTATTAGTCATTTCAATTATCCCGACCTCTGGAACCTCCTGCTTTTCAAGATGGAGTACTGGCAGCAGCAATATTCATCTCCATCTCCAACACTTGATCCGAATTTCAGATTTGATACCATTTGTACCACACACAACTTCTTTTATTGGTCGATTTAAGCCTGTGACATCTTTTAATAAGGCAAGGGGTATCAGTGTCTCACAGTCCCAATTTTTTTTATTTTTGAGGTGGGTCTGAGGTGGCTGACAGGCTAAAGCGTATTTAGGGAAAGTGAATTGAGCTGTATTTTGATATGAAGCAGAAATCAGGATTGGGTCATTACAATTCCCAAATCATTTACCATAGTAGTGCTTACAAAAACTGTGTTCTAGAAACCCCTGCTTAGGAATTAGGCGATAATCTAATGAGTAGTGCCTGATAGATAGGATTGATCTTCTACTTCACCATGATGAACAATGAATTTATGTTTTTTGATTACTACTGCTGTTTTGTACAACAAATTATGTAATTTTAGCCTCAATACTTTATTTTATATGAGAGAGAGAGAGAGAGATGCACAAGACAGACTAGAAAAATTCCTTGCTACACAGTGCCCCATCCACAACAATTTTTATAACAGTCAACAAGGATCTGAAGAATTTTCCCTCAGCTATTTGCCAACTAAAACCCATCCAATAAGGAGGAACAGAGACCATTTTTCATAATGGGGTGGACCTCCTCCCTACCGATGCCATTTCCTGTTCAACTAGTGTGAACAAAAATATGAATTTTTTTAGTGAGCTTTATAAGACCCTAATTACGTGCACATCATTTACTCTCTTCTGTTCAAACAGGAAGAATTAACTAAATTTTGCGGGCCTGATGAAGTATCTAAACTTGGTATTTTGTCACAAGGCGGGTAAGGTAATACTAAAGTTAAAGCCAAGATAATTGTGTCATTTTTACTTTCTTTAGTGCAGCAGGAGCTTATCAAGCTCCTGCAATTCTATGACTTTAGGTTTAAATAGAACACGATCTTGTTGTCCTTCTAATCTGTAAACAATGTAATACTGTTGCTTCATCTCTGTACCACTAGTATTTAGTTGTGCTTCTTGTTGTAAAACCAATTGATTGAAAGAAAGTGAAAATATACTATGCTATGATTATTTCCATTCTATTGGATTTTTCTTTTTTTATTTCCCCTTATTCTCCAACTTACAAGAATGCCTATTGCTGGACATTTTCGAAAGTTCCGCTTCTTCCGATAAGTGCATTTGTTCTTTAACCGTCTATTGATTTGTGCCACAGCTCGGCACTTGGGCTTGTAAAGGTAATAATTAATTTTTAGTAATTCTTATTCTGCCGAATTTAATAGAATAATAGAACAGAATAGTGGGGGTAATAAAACTGAATTCCTTTAGGGGCAAGTTGGGTTGTATGATGAGCGTTGGGGCAGAGTTTGTATGCTTTATTGATGCTTTGTGCCTTTGGTGAAGTTGGGAATGAAAGCCTTGTTGATTTCAAAGTATCAAAGTCATTTCTATACAAATATGCCGGTAAGTAAGCAAAAGACAAATAAAATTGTTGCTGTAGATAGACAAGTAAATCGTTAGGTCTCAATATTGGTCCGTTCTTTGACTCTCGTAGATCTTTGTATTAATTATACGGAGTATTTATTAGCACAATTAATTATGTGCCGTAGCAAGCTTGAAGAAAGATTATGAGAAAACAAACGAAATAAAAGGGCAAGTACAGAGATCACATATCCCTTCAAGTTCTGGTGAATACATAAAATCATTCTTAGGAGATGACAGATGAGATTGGGTAACTAAACAGTAAAGGCGATGAAAGGTAACTGCATTTACGTGTTAACATTCAAGATTCTTTCTACATTTGTAGTATGACACGTGCTTTATCTGCGAATATTTCAACCTTCAAGGTTACATAGAAAGGTAAAGTTAAAGTTGATGTTTTGCTTGTTTTGTTCGATTAAATACGAAAATTTAGTTCCATCCAATGCCACTTGAGTAAGGAAGAAGTGAGAAGTTGTTATGATAGAATAAATTTTTTTGGAAATAGATTTTGTCATTGACCTCGCTAGTCATCGATTAAAAGTATCATTAAAAATTTACCGGGAATAACATTGTTTTTATTATTATTTATTTTTTGAGTAAAGACAAAATATATTAAGATGAAAGTGGTGGAAGTGAGATTAGCTGTATATGAACGTTGAATACTGAAATTACCTCAAAAGAAGTTAGTACTCGTAGCTCATAAGGCTTTCGGATTAAAGTGCATGACCAATGGTCCTCTTGTCGAAGGCTTAAATGAACGAAATACATTCTATTTCCCGTGAATGAAAAGTTCTCACAGACTGCCACATACAGCATTTCGCAAGGTAGCCTCCATCTACTTCAAAGTTCAAACACATCACAAATACGATGGCATGTTATAAAGTTTTTTTCGGAGTAAAATTGTGAGAAACTTGGTACATCTACTTATCCGTTTATGTTTTATCCATCGTTAAACTTATATAAAATCATTTCTATTTAAATTTATGGGGTGCATTGGGAGAAATTGTAGAAAAAAGATGATAAAGAGAAGTCAAACTAATATTTGTACTTAAATTTATCACAAAAAGAACGAATTTATTTGCAACTAAACCTTTTTTGTGCAAATATTTGCAACTGAATTGTTTATTTGGTTCCATATAGTTATTTTAAATTTAAAGGAAAAAAATAAATTCAAAAGCATAAAACATTAAATAAATCAATTAATGCAGGAAATGAAATGAGCTGTTTTTTTATTTATTCCATTGTCTGCTCAATTTATTTATCTATTCTATTGTTTGCTCAATTCTTTTTAGTGTTATTATGTGTTTTTTTTAAGATTTAATTTCTTAAATAAAAAAATTTGAGAATGAAGTAACAAATAATGAAACCGTCGAATCAACTTCTTAACGCAGTGAATTGATTTTTTACTGGAGTATTTGCGTTGTGTTTCGTTGCTAGAAAGGGGAAATCAATTCCTGTTATTTCAGGTAGCTGAACCCAATTCTCATAGTCAATTGTCAGATTGCTAGACATGTCATAACTCCTCCGCCAGCTGGCCTTTCGTAACTCGGCGGTGTGCATGTAACGTCTTACGTCCGTTGTCCACACCAAAAATGAGTAAGCACTACCCAAATCAAACTACAGAAAGTTGTTGGAACACCACTCGTCGTTTACCATAACTAAATGCATAGTTTACAAACTTTGACAATTAGACACCCTCGGACTAAAAATATTATTATTAAAATGATTGGCGACAATTTTTTAATTGCAACATTTGTCTGATATATTCTTCAAAAAGTACTTGTTTATGTACAAATGCTTTGCGATATAATTATTAATTTTTAGAAAATTATATCGGTACATAAATTTGATGTGCATAATCAATCTCCGTACACTCACTGAGCTCCTACACTAAGTTACGAGTCTCCTTCTTTATTAACGAAAAAGATTACTTATGAAGAAAAACTTTATAGGTGGTATATAAGATAATTTGAGCAAGAATACATCGAGACATGATTCCGTTTGTTTCACTTTAAAATTATGAGATTATAGATTCTTACATTATAAATTATATTGTCAAAATTTACAATCTCATAATTTTAAACTAAAATAAACAAATACATTGTATGATTCCTCTTTTAATGATATCGTCACTCTAATTTGCGGTGTGCATATATTTATTTATTCATATATACACACACGATATATTAAAAATTAAAAATTTTATTTTATAGATAAATTTGTGTCACAAAGAATGCTAAATAGTAAAAAGTAAAAGAGCATGTGCGGGCTTGCAAAATAGTACTAGATTTTAGTAACTTTCTCGTCTGTTTCTATCTTTTCTTCAACTTCTCATTTTCTCAAATGAACCGGGTTTATCTCTTAAATAAATAAGACGTTCTTTGTTTTTCTTTGAAATTACTGGGAATCTCTAGCTATTGATTAAAGAAAATAAATAATTACAAATGCGCGAGTCACCAATGACGAAATAAACACCTCCAACCAAGCTTATATATCAACTTGAGGACAAATATCAATGAGACGAGTCAACCGAACATTAAAAATCTTTATATACTCCGTACGACTTACAACAAAGTATCCCAGTAGTACTTCTATGGGAAACACGCAATACTATATACACAAAATGAAAAACAGAAAGAAAAAAAAATTGAGGAAATTGTACATAGAAGTTTTGATGGCTAACATTACACTACAACTCGGCTATGCAATAATTGGTAAAACCAATGGACTACATAGTTCACTACAATGGGTAACGACTAGACAAGTCTACCATATATTTTTTCCTATATATATATATATATATATATATATATATAAGGTTGTAACAAACAATATATGCTATTACAACATTTGAGATGGTCATGAACCTTAAGTCTAGAAAACAACTGTACCCATTGAGACCAATAAATAGTAAGCTTTCATAAAATTTACCACAAATAAGTAAAAGAGATCTCAACACCAAATGTTGCTGTTCTTTCTGTCTCTAGTTGATGAGTACCCCAATTCTAATGCTTGTTTAGTGCAGGGCCAATCCCCAGAGGTCCTGTCACGAGCTCCTTCCTACTTCTTCTTCGGAAAATTCAGCGCCACCGAATGTACTTCCTGCAGCCCCAACATCAAGGCCACCGCCAATAGATGTCATCAAGGCTGAAAGCCCACTTGACGGACCTCCACCAGCTGCCATGCCCAGACCAAGAAGATCAAGCGTGGTATGCTTGGGACCAAACATAGACGGAGTTCCCATCATCAATTCTTTCAAACCGGAAACCCCATCATATGACAGCCCAAGCCCAAGCCCAGCAGCAAATGATGAATCCTCTGGCTCATCTTGTCGTTCGTTCCAGTGTTGCTGAACAGCGGATGATGAAGAAGATGAAACAAGTCCTAATCCCCTGAGCAAGGATGCATTTGTTGCAGCCGCACCCATCTGAGCAGCTTTCTGTAGTAATGCAGTGGCAGACATTGATGGCTGGGATGAGGGGGCATACTGTTGACGCTCTTGCCCTCTGGATCCAAAAATTGACGACGACCCATGATTGGTTGCAAGGCAAAGTGAAATCGGTTCTGATGACGAAGACGGTGCCAAGTCAGGTGCATGGTCAGTTTGAGACATTGCTCGAATTAAATCAGTAAACCCAGTTGTTTGAGACTGTAAAGTTCCAGAAGCTGTAGAGGAAGCAAACAAGCTTGCAAACACAGTACTGCTTGTATTTCCGTTGCTGATTGAGCTGCTACCACTGCTACAGCTTCCACTCAAGCCAACAACCTGGGGCAGTGTATTATCCGAAACCTCCGCCAGATTGGGAATGGGAGTTTCTTGCAGCTCTATGACAATAATAACAAGAAAAAGGGAAAAAATGATAAAACAATAAGTTCCAGATAGGGTTAATTATCAAAATAGAAAGTCAATTGTTATTTATCCACAGATCAATTTAGAGTAAAACGAAGAATCATATAGTCCATTTCTAGTGTTTGAATCTCTTTACTTCAGCCCGGTACTTTTTATAATATACAAACTCAAATAAAAAGCTCTGTTCGTTACTTTTGAAGTTCCCCAAACTGCCTTCTAGTTTAACTTATTTGACAGATGAAAACAAAGACCAATAACAGACAAAAAACAACCTAACTTTTAAAAAAATCAAACTTCAAACACATAAACAATGGTATACCTTCTGTTGGTTATTAACTAAATCATGCCCCACACAAACCCAATTAGTGGATTCAGAAAGTTCCCATTCCGGGCTTAATTACCTGGATTTAAAATAGGCGATACAGATGACACCGCAGCAATCGCCGTCGGAAGCAAAGGTGGGGATGGAGGTGATGAAGTAGCAATTTGGGGATTCAGATCTTCTTCTGCGGCAGGAGACGGAACTACTGGCTGCCCTTTAGCACTCTCCACTGCTAATGCATCACAAAAGGCTCTGTGTGTGATAAAACTATCCCTCCTTTAAGAATGAAGAAATACATTCAACTTTAGGAAATTTTAAAAATGGCATAAACAAATAGACAAATACATATATGAAAGGATAATAGAAAATGATTTTGGAATTAACCTAGAAAACAAAGTCCCACAATCACATTTATACTCTCTTGTTCCACAGATTTTGGAGTGAGCTTTCCAATCTGACTGAACAGCATACTTCTTAGAGCACTTATCACATTTCCACTTCTTCTCGCCGTGTTTTCGACAGAAATGCTTCTTTATCCCTGTGAGATCGCCCAGAGCTCGAGAAGGATCGTGATGAACACACGATTCCTCTGGGCAGACATAGACTCGCTTTCGAATCTCTTTGCTTGATCGCTGCCTTAGCTTCCATGGAAGATTGTGCCCCCTCCGATGGAGCTGCAAATTCTGGTCCCTTTGAAACCCTTTATTGCAAATTTCACAGACAAATCGATTTGTAGCCATCAATGTCTTGGGAGACAGAGCAATAACCTCTGCATCTGGATCTGCTCATAAATAATAACAATCCAAATAAATTCAATTTACAATCTTTTTACCTTTTCTAGCACAAGTAAATAGATCCTATGCATGACGTTTAAAATTTTGACTTAAACATTTCTAGCTTCTTTCTTGCAGCTGGATGAAAAACAATACCTGGCATTCCGGGTAGATTTCGCTTCTTTTTCTCTGGTTTTGGAGGTGCCATTTGATTACCGGAAGAAGAGACACTAGCTTCGCCGGAAACAGTAGAATCATTCATCGCCGAGGGGTTATCTAAATCGGACGGCATGATTGTGATGAATAGTATCAGAGTTTTTATAAAAAGGGGAGCTTGAGGGCATTAAGTAGAAGACAATCTGAAGTTTATTACAGAATTTGAACTCAATCTTTGATCTGTATCCACCGGTCAATCTTGTTTTGCGTCAAGTCTTTACCCACCAGCTACCTAAAATCAATCTATCATCGAGTTTTGAGCATGACCCAAATAAAGAAACAAGCTAATAAACAAAACCCATATCTCAAAATCAGCTCTTTTAGCAGCTGAGATGAATAGAATAGAAGTCGCCGGAAAATGGTCTCCGGCAATCACGGCACGATTTTCAACCGTGGATGGAGTAAAAGGACAATTCTAATGAAGCAGCGCCACCCAAAATAGAAAAGTAATTAAAAAGAGTACAAGTTTTCTGATACATCAAATAAATATAGGCAGCTACAATAATTTGCTGCACATCCCTTTATTTGGTGACCTGTTTCAGCTACAGTAAACCCTAAAAATCCGATTGAAAAAATTGGTGGAGATGATGAGAGTAAGCGGCTCGAAAATCAAGAAAGAAAATGAAAATCTAGTGGAGGTAGATAAGCAGCTAAGAGTCTAAGACTTCATATTCGGTCTTCACTGGTAAACGCTCTCGTTACTTTCGCACGCTGTTAAAAGTAAAAACGGTATATGTAATTTACACATGTTATGGTATGTACGAAGTAATATATATGAGCAAAAAGTACTAATATTAAGCTTAAGAAATTTATCAAAGATGACATATAATTTTAACATATTTTGATAATTTAATTAATGATTAAATTGTATGAATTGAAAGAATACGTAAAAATACTAAAAACACGTAAAATTTTACATAATTTCGTGATAATTTTGACTTTTTTTTATAGATTTTACAAATTAAAAATTTTAAGTCCTCGAAAAATATATATAATTGACTATGTTAGATGAAAACTTTTCATAAGTTAAAATCCGGTGAAATTCTATATATTTACTTGTTTATCTATGCTTATTTTATTCATACGATTATATCGTTGATTAAATTAACAAAACATGTAATAATTAAAGTAATTTTAGATAAATTAATTAAAGTTATTTTAGATAAATTTTATAATGCGAATAGCCTCTTTACTTTATATATATAAAATTAAAAGGAGGAAATTATAAGGGTTCTTGTAATAATAATGTAGAACTATAATAAGGAATCGCGAGTTGTATGTGATATTACGTAATACTGTAATAGAAACATTGTTACAGGAAAGATTATTTTTATCATTCACGTTATTATGTGTATTTTGATATCTTTATTATAAAATTTAATTATGAAACTACTTTAGAAAGGTTATTCGAAACGGTAGTGATTAGTTGATATAGCAAAATTCATATGTAATTAACAGGATTGGAATTTTTATCTTTCTGTAATATTAACGATTATTGATTATCATATATCTTTTCTAATAGAACAAATATAGAATATATTATTGAAAATGTAGAAACAAAGTATTTGTCATAAAATTTGTTATTTATATACCAAAATATAATTAATGTTTGTATAATTTTACTTTAATAATATTATTTGACAAATAATACTGCCACAAAAATATAATGCACTCCCCCAATTTTACAAAAATAATAATATTTATATTTTTGATAAAAATTAGAATTGCATGTTTTGTAAAAATAATAAGTTATTCTTATAAATATTTAGTTAAAAACAAAATTAATTTTAATAATAACAAAATTTAAGAAATATAATTAAAGTTTTTTTTTTGAGAGGCCGTACTTTGTATTTGTATTCTTTATATGAAAATGTTACGCACATTAATAATTTGTATAAATATATATAATAAATTATTAGTCATTGAAATTTTTATTATGAGTACATCAGATTTCAAGGATCCCTGTAAATTTAATAACGTCAATTTCTACGCATTATTTATATAAAAATCGGTAATACTAACATATTGTAATTAAGATTCTGATACAGTGGATAGGGAAACGGGGTGAAAGTGGTAGCTGTCAAACACGTGTCTTATTAGGATCCAGAAAGTCAAAGTACTTTTGTCTATTTGTTAATAGAAAGGTTTTGGCAATCGGACCCATGCGAAAGTGACACGATAGCCAGTTAGTTACGTGAGCTATTGTGAATACGTTGAATTGGCACCCATCAATTTGTTGTCTGTAGTCCTAATTTTCTGTTTATATGTAATTTTTGTTGTCTTTGAATATATTTACCCATATTATATTCTAATGGCCGTAGAGCAACGTAAAGCCAAATTTTGTCAACATTGGTAGTTCCTAGATGATCGAGCAAGTCTAGCAGAGTTTACAAACATAAATAAGAATAATATTTGCATTTTGGATAAACTCAAGTTTAAAACATTATTTTTAATTGTAATTAATCTCGGGAAAAATATTACTCCTTTCGATTTATAAGAGCGTTATTTTAATTTTTTTATACGTCAGTTTATATGATATGTTTTATATGTTAAAATTTTTATTCAAACTAATTATTATACTAAATATTTTTTACTTTTTTAAAAATAAAATAAAATATGTAACATATAAAATACATCATTTTTATATACATATAAAAAGTCAAAATTATATTTATTATAAATTGGAGAGATAATCGGCGAGAAACTTCATGCTCATAGTTAGTGCAAATTAATAAGAATTAAAGATAGTATGTGATATAGGATTGTTTGGCGTTTAACCGATGGAATCAAACGGATTAAGATTGAGATTTTTATGGTTGGGAAGTCAATGCACAATTTTGACGAAACTTGGATAAATTTAAAAGAAAATTTTGTGTAAATAACTTGAGTAGACCGAAGGACAAACAATTTGATTTGTTTATAATTTCAATGTATATTCTTTGTAAATTTAATTCACTATTTATTCGACGTACAAACAAATTTAATACTCGATGATTAAATAATTGCGTAATTTTTATTTGAATTTGATCAATTGGATAAAGTATATAGAATATATTATATTATTTGAATAGTCGGAATAAAACTTTGATTCAGTTCTGATTTTATTATAAGATACGTCGTAATTCGAATTGAAAATATTTTATATATTTGACTCAAATCGGATATTTGATAAAAATCTGATGACAATCTACAATATTTTAAACTTTCAAAACTCTCGCAAAAAGTTGATGAACTCTTATTTCCTTGAAGATTGTCAGAATGAAGTATTGTAAATTTGTAGTCACACGTTGTATTTTTGTGCGGAAGGATCAAACTTTTATCACCTTATTAAGCCGAGTTTACTCACTGTTTGTTGCGGAGTATATTTAATAAGATGTTAGTTTTGTTACATATGTCAAGCACATATTTTATTTTTTATAATTGTATATTTGTATAAATTAATTATAGAAGTTAAATTAATTTGTATATTATTAATTATTATAAATAATAATAATGTTTGATTTATCAATTTAGTTAGTTTTTTCTTTTTTATTATTTTATAAGTATTTTTTAAATTATTTGAATGTATGTTTAATAAATTTTTTTACATGATTTCTCATAATTATATATTTTAGTACATATTTTAATAAAAATTTAATACAATAAAAGGTTAAAAATTTAGAACTCTACCTAAATTATTTTATTACATGAGAGTTGTGGTTGATTACAAATTAAATTTTAATTAGATAAGTGATAAATGATTCAGTTTTATTGAATAATAAACCGAGTTAAAACAATGATAAAGTTAATTTAAGCACTTATTTAGAAATTTTTGAATAAAATATTTATTTGTCTTTTATATACAAAGAAATATAGAGATTACAATTTTTAATTAATTACAATCTACCAAATTAAAACTGTAGAGTTAATATGCACACGTCTCTGTTCTCCCTTCCAAATCCTTAGCCTCCTTGTATCGAGTTTTATAGATCTGAGGAGAGTTTTCATTGTTAATGGAAAAAACTCTCCCCTATATTTTATTATTTTCATTTATTTTGTTTAATTGTTTCGAATAAGGTTGTCATTCGATATTTTGTTTTCCCCTACTTAGGATTTTTTTTTTTCAAGTTTAGATTTATCTAGTTTTACGAAATCTTTTTTCCGATTTGGCATCGCAAAATCATGTTAATTTGTTAGAATTAATAAATACTCAGAATACGGAACTTGTTGGGTCTTTCGAATTGAATATTTGAATGAACAGTTGTACCTATAATTTTTCACCAATTATTATTGATAGTTGATCAAAACATATTTGTCCTAATTTTACTGTAAAATGTATACTTCAATAATTTTTAAATTAAATAATATGTGATAGTTATGTATATTTTTTATTTTATACTTATTATAATCGAATTCATTATATTTTGAGAGAATTTATTTTCTTACTTTAATTGTAATTCGATTACGTCATTTTTGTTACAAAAAGAATCAGGTGGCAAGAGTACCAAAATCTAATGTTAAGATTCTGATAGTATTTATAGATTTCATCAAAATTTAAAACTCAGAGTAATACTTATAAAGTATCGACTAAAAGATATCATAATATCATTAGTGCCTGGAATTCAAACATTAATCAATGATATAAAAGAAGAAATCAAAATTTACAAAGTTAACCAACTTTATGTTTTTCATATCAATGGGATACTATTTTGATCATAATGTTGAAATTCAATTAATCTTATTTATATCTTATCAATTGACAGCAAGCTCCACAAATGGGAAATTTTTACCCTAAACAAATATCTCAAACAGAAAGATAGAAAGCAGAGAAATAAAGAATGTGTTTCCGTTTACCAAAGATGAATGAACTTGGATGGGTAGACGAATAGACGAAGTACAACAAAATTGAGCTCAAAACAAGTAGTATAAATTAAAAACATTTAACGACTGGTAGCATATATTTATATACATTTACTTGTAATTTTAAAAATGTAAAAATTTAAGAAGCCGGCAATCAATGCTACAAGCTCTATCATCGCATGCATTGACCTGGCTTCTAAACAACATTATTTTTTTTAACTTCAAACTAATGAAGGGAGAAAGGTTCTCGAAACTGCAAATTTTATATTATCTGACTATTTTTTATTAACTGATAGCCCCTTTATAAATTTTGGCATCTTAAAGAACTATTGTTAACCCTGTACTAATAATAAGAATCTTACTTGGGGAGACAAAAATGTTTGACAAAAGAATTGTTAGTTAATCTGTTACTTCCACCAACGTTTTTCATTTGATTATTATTATTATTATTTTTTTTTTTTTGGATGAACGACTAGAATACCCTCAAAACAGATTACTAGAACTACACGCTGACCTCAAAGTTTTATGTGAAATCTCAAGAAAGTGAGCGAACATTTTTACCTGCTTAACTACCCATAAAAATTTACCACCACCACCAGCAGTTATCATGTAAACGATGACGGCTATGTTTGATTAAAGCCTTGAAGGGAAAGGAAAGGAAAACTAACAGTATTTTTTTTTTTTTTTTGGGTTACAGTAGAAGCAAATCGATAATCAACGAGGACATTTAAATAATAGAATATTAAATTATATTCTATTATAATCGTAAAATATTAAATCAAATCTCTGATGCACATTAGTATAATTTGAAGACTATATAAACACTTTGTTGGAATATTTATATATAAACAAAAAATTCCTGAGATTGACCTTAAGAAATTTATTTAAGGTTACCTTCGATTTTAAATGTTTTAATAATATAATCAACAATTCAACCGTATAGATTAAAAAGGTTGTTAAAAATATTAGAACACACAAATTTTCACATAATTTCACGATGATTTTGACACTTCTATAGATTTAACAAATTGAAAAATGTAAATCACCGAATAATATACATAATTGTCTATATTAGATAAGGACTTTCCACAACTTCAAATTTAATTAAATGTTACACAATAACTTCTTATTGTATACTCGTTTTATTCATACGCTTGAATAGTTGAATAAATTATCATAATATGTTAAAATCAAAAATGACCTTAGATAAATTTTCTAAGGTCAATCTTAAGGGATTATTGTTTTTTATATGTTTTGTGAAACTAATTTCGCACGAGTAAGAAGAAATAAATTCATATGGGATTCATTTTACAAATGTTGCAAAATTGTACTAGAACCATGTTAGATTATTATTCATTAAATGCACACTCCCGATTCAGCATCACCAATTCCTTTATGTTCTTTCGATGGCCTGTGCAGTAATTGACACCCTTCATAACACTTCTGTAGAACGTTATACAACTCCAAAAATTGATAGTCGTGATTGCTCTCCAAAAATCTGATTCAAATACCCTGACAATCAATTATTTAGATGGACTTAAACTACAAACTTTTATGGTTCTGATACAACACCGCGCTGTTATTTTCTCAATGACCTGCGCTTATATTAGACACTGCATAAGACATTTACACAGCTTCAAATTGCCTAATATACATACTACGCACTTCCTGAAGGGCAAAAAGATCCATGTTTTGGGGGGTTGGTGGTGGTTGGGTTTTGGGGTGTGTTGGGGAGTTGGGTGGGGGATTGAGGGATTGTGAGATATTTTAGATGTAGTAATACAGCCGAGCTCCCAATATTTTTTGTTGAAAAATCACGTTTTCAAGTAAAACATCTTAGTCCCATAAGCTGATACAAACCATGAAACATAAAAATCAACCCAGAATTCATAAGATAATGCAGAAGATCATTAACAAAGCATAACTTTCTGAAATATAAAAAACTTCTGCAAGGTTACATACAAGTTGAAATTGAATAAACTAGAACAGAAGCATCATAAGCACGTGCAAGAGATTTTTCAAACTACAAATACTCATCAGCATGTAGAATCTTCAACCCATGAACTTCAGTACTTCACCACAACTGCCGGAAATGGTAGAATTCTGCCATTTAGAAACGGAATGCATGAACTATGAAGTCGGGAGAAACAGTAAAACAAACTAAAATTTTCAAACTTTAGTGAAGGAACTGAGTTTTATGTGATTAATATTTATTTCTTAGAGAGTATTCCAAATTCAACACCCCCTAAAACCCCAAAACCAAAACCCCCTTCTGTGGAATGTTAGTCTACTTCGTCTGATTTCATTGCCAGTTTTGTTTACCATATGCCTTACTGTGGAGTCATCAGCCTCTAGATTTTCTATGACTTGGCAAAAGATTTTTTATGTTAACAAGTTCTAAAACTGTCCATGCTTTCCTCGGCACATTCATATACTTTTGGTCTAGTGGATAGTAAGTGCCCTAATCTTACTTATGGCTATGAAATAAAGTGGATAAACATAATTCATGCTTTAACAACGAGAACATCTTCAGTTCTTCACCATTCAGCCTCTAAAACTGACACCCAACCTCCTCCACTCAAATGCAAACGTAGATGCACACAAACACACACTGAATACAGGTCCATGAATATTAAATTATAATAACACTCAATAACTTAATATTTTTTCAGAAAGTCTTGTAAAATAAACATACAAAATCTGTCCAAATCATTTCATTGTTCAGAGCGTGGGCATCAAATATCAGAAAATTCATCAGATCATGAAACTATTCACACGAACAATCAAGAAAGATCCTACCTAAACACTAAATTAGGAATAAGATCACCAAGCAGCACTAGCAAAACAAAGGCTAATAATACCATGCAACAGTTGCATACAGTTGTAAGCTTGGAAAAAAGGGTATGAGCTTAACCATATCAAGAAATGGATATATTTGAAATAAAATACTTCCCTTGTCCTGAGTTTTAACAAATTCAAAATTTATGAGATTCATTGGAATTGTAGCATTCTCACTATCTTCCACTAGAAACATTCCCACTGGCCATTTGCTTATGTGTTTATAATGTTCTTGAAAAGGAGTTCACTCTCTATTGAAGATAGTATGAAGATATACAGTTTTGTCGCGCTTAATATCACCAATACTTTAGCATGTCAATACTTTTCAATTAAGCAGTTTTCAGTATTATAGCTCAAATCTCCAGGCCCAAATGGCTTCCACTTAGTTTTCTTCAAAAAGTAAGGGTCATGTTGGGCTCCTCCATGTTTTCTTTAATGGCAAAAGCCATTACCTAGGATGCTTTCTCAGGCGACAAGTATTGCATATATCCTCTTTACCCTGTTCCTATTTATTCTATGCATTAATGAACTCCCCAACCCCCTTCCTAATGGAGAAACAAATAAAGCGATCCGGCTGTCTAAATTAACCTCTAACCCACCAAAGTCCCACCTCTTCTTTGTAGATGACATTTTGTTATTTGGTAGAGCTACCCTTGCCTCTACAACCACCTTGATGAACACTTTCACCAATTTATGCAATAACTTGCCTTTCAGTAAATCTCCAAAATCTTTGTTACTCAAAATGCTAACCGTGAACATAGCAGTAATAATATTTAATCCCGTCTATATTCATTCCTAACTTCTGACCTCGACTGATATCTTGGCCTTGCCTCTACTCCACTCACATGAAAACAAGCATACCTTCTTCTGTATTATTGCTCAATTAAGATCCAAGCTCTCTTCTGGACAGCCTCCATTATTTCAATGCCCAGTTGAACTATACTCACAAAGTCCACTGCTCCATTTTTATCTAGGCCGTGCAATCTGTTCCTTTCCCTTCAACCATCAATACCCTTCACCAATTCTTCCATCATTTCACCTGCAGGGACAGTATTCCCAAAAACATCATCTTATTAATTGGAAGGCCCTTACTCTCCCAAAATCCCATGGAAGGCTTGGGTTAAAAAATTATGAAGCATATTAACCAAGTCCCTTTTAAGAACTTGGTTTTGCGTCTTTAGTCCTCTCCTCAGGTACTGCTAGCTAAAATGGTTAAAGCTTACTACTACTACAACACCTCCATTTGGGATGCTACTAGGAAAATCTTACCATTGCGCTACCTGGAAGACTATAATTAATTTATTAGGGAAAAATAATGCAATGAAAGAAAATTATTGCTTGGAGACAACATGTACCTCCAATAGATCCTTCTGGTACACTAAATGGATCGTGGGCCACACTACAAGCCTGCAAGTGAACAATTTATCATTCCTCTCCCTTTAGATATTCTTTCCCTCTTAATCCAAGATAATTTCTCCAGGGTAAGTCCATGAATCTGCCTTTCAATTGTAACTTTTTCCTTCTCACATAATTGAACTAATAATCTACGTGCCAATAAACCTTCATTCTATAATCGGTAACCTTTTTTTGCCAACTTCTGAAAATTGCACCACCAAAGAAGATTACAAATATATTCCAATACTCAAAAGACCAGAAAAAATGGGAACAGATTCTAGAAACTTAACCTCCCACCAAACATCATCTTTTTGCCTTTGGAAAGTAAGCATCAATGAATAGCCACCAAATCAAACTACCCCTGGTTTGAGCAAAAAACTGCCCCCTTTACCGTTGTAATCTTGAAACAGAAGACCATGTTTTACAATACACTTATGAAAGTTGGGACAGAAATGATTGGCAGCTCCAACAACACCTTATTATTCCACGTCAAGATGCTCTTTATACTGTCTTTGGAACATTTGGAGAAACCAAAATCCCTTGGTCTTCAAAGATGAAGTTTGAGCTGTTTCTGTCACTTGCAATAATGCTCGCTCTGAATCTCGATCTTTCTTGTATTACACCTCATTGAAATGTAACCCCCCAAGCTCTATCCCATCATCCAGCCCTTAACAACACCCCAACAAACCTTCAACTATCAACAGTGTACCAGCTCTCCTCAGAAGTTACCTTACATTCTTAGAACCCATTGTAGATTACACAAAACGGTCCTGCCAGCAGTGTAGCAACCTTGCTTACTGCAAATGGTGAAACCTATCATGGGTTGCTCCCCGCCTCGGAGGTATTTCAGTAATTATTGCTGAACTGTGGGCAATTCATGATGGCGTCAAGTTTGCAGTCCACTTGGGAGTTCTTCACCTCCAAGATGAAACGTATTTGACTGAACTTATTGCTCTTCTCACAAATCTTACATTAATACTTCTTTCTATTCCTCTTTAATTTCTGATTGCAGATCAATGATGGAGAATTTAAGGGAATTCAACCTGCTGAAAATATCCAGAAATTTATATGATGTGGCAGACTGGCTGACTAAATCAAGGCAATCCTTTTGTAATCATTCTTCCCCCTTTTGGCTAGCAGTAATTCTAACAGGATAGATCACCCTAGTCGTGTGATCTCAGTCAGTTGTGTTAGACTTTTGCTCTTGCTGTGTTATTCCACGTTAAGTTTAGTTCTGTGTTGTGTTCGTCTGCTGTGAAATTGTTTGTAACTTTCAATTTTTAATGAAGTGTTCTGGTTACAAACACAAAAAAGTAGTACTGCTACTCATTTACTCGCTAGTTCTAGGGAAAATGTAAAAAAGGAAACAAATGTTTACAAATTTCCAAACAGGTAGTTGAATGGAACTATGGACGGAGACTAAATTTTACAATGAGTTGATTTGATTTTCAAATGACAAGATCAATTTTGTATTTTGTAAACTTATACAGTAGCAAATACTCAAGGATTTAGCTTCTCTTCAAATCACATTCAGAAAAGTTAATGGTCATAGACACATGGTTTGCTAGTAAAATTTTCCCTATTTGAAACCAAGTAACCAACTTGTGTACAAGGAATAAATACTTTACCCTGACTGAACACGGTCATGGAGCTTTTTGTTTCAGAATTATTTGATGTTTCTCGCCTATATTAACAGTATCTACTTAGGCAAAATGCCTAAAACACAAAAGTTTATGATGATTGTCACAGTAATAATAACAGGAATTATAAATGATAACAGCTCATAAAAGACATCTATATATGCAACCCATAAACATAAGATCAATTAATTGATGCAAAGAACACAAATCCTGTAATCTAAGAATAACTTTGAGAGAGAAATAGATATCTAGTTACCTTTTACATAATTCCGTAAAATACCGAATCCCATTATAGCACATAAACCACATCAACACAAGCACCAAAGTATCTGTAAACATTAAGGATCCACAATCCACAGTTGAAAATTTTCAGAAATTCAAAATGCCCATTCGTCCCTAATTACTTGGCTTTTATCTGTAACAGAACAAATAATTAACTTAATTTTGCAGAAATAGATAACACCCAGATACGAAGATTTCAGCAAAAGGATACTGAAAAGGCAGCGCTCCCACCAATCGAGCATGTATAGACCAAAGGTAACATTGTATAGGTAGATTTTGCGCTGAACCCAGTTCATGTCTCTGAATCTTTTTAAGTTTTGAGACTTTGAGCTGAAATCTGTGATTGATTTGTACGTGTATAGATCAACAATTACTTGAATTTTCGAAGTAGCAAATTCGTCTGAGAATAACACAAGTGGATACACAGAGGTTGGTGTAATCTTACAGAAAGTCTGAGAAGGGGTTCCAAATCAAGTACACCGCGTGGATCTAAATCTGTCAAATACGTTTATTCATGTAAGTATTTATGTATAGCTTTGACCGAATTCTATTACCATAATTGTCAGTTTCATCTTAGGTTTTCACTTTTTACTTGACAAATGATATAAAATTATATATTTATATTTAGCTTTTAAAATCTTTCCAAGAAGTTTAACTTTTCAAAACTAATCTAATTTATTTTGAAAATTCAAATCATCTAGAATTCATACATATATACTTCTTTTTACCGAATAGTATAACTTTTTTGTACTTTTGATACAAGTTTGTGTTCCTCAAATGATAAATCAGCGAATCAACTACCATAATTCTAGCTTTGAATTGAAAGAACAGAGTATAACTAGAACCGAAAAATGGAGGAGTGTGGATAATAGATAATTACTTGCAAATCTGAAGGAGGCAAGGGGACTGCTTACCGATTTCGCGGCGTTGGTAGTGTTAGATCTCTGGAATTTAAGCGCAACGGCCGCAATTGTTTTCTTCTTCGCGATCGACCCAGTTTTCTCCGCTACGCAGTGTTCGCGACTTTTCAATAGAAAGAAAGAAAAAAGGAAAGAAATAAACGGAAGAGGAAATAATTCTTTATAATATATTTTTCTGTTTGGGAGTTTTTTCCCTCGAGAGAGGGATGGGAAACTTGGATATGAATGGAACATAACATATAATATTAATGAATTAAAAGAGTAAAATTGTATTTAAAAATTAGATGGCATTTCTCTCTAGTCTACTCCAGTTATGAGAATAAGATTGTGGAAAGAAATTAATTTTTTTTGTTCTCTTTTTCCTTTCCTTAAAAAACTCTCAAACACCGATCTTTTTGTTATATTATAAATCGCCTGCAAGATATTGTCCGTTTTGACACACTTCACGACTTTAAAATACGTCTTACAGATAGAAATTTCAGGCCTACTTATTAATCGCACAGTAAAATCGTATGGAATCGATATGCGAATTTCAAGTTCACAACACTTTTTTTATTTTTCGTCTTTTCGCTTCCTTTTTTCACTAAAATTTCTCTAACAATGCATTACATATTCCACAAGAACAACTCTCTGACCCATCGCCCTCAATATGCTACAATTTGTGCTTTATTCTTTTAGTGAAATTATGTAGACAAATTAAATCGTAATTGAATTTGGACACCGTTTCAAATTGATTAACTTTTTTATCAAATTAATTGCGTATTCGGTGTGCTTTTAATTCAATTACCATTGAATTAGTAGCAATTTGGTGCAGTTTTAATTTTCGCCATCAAACATGTATATATTTTACCTCTTTATATCAATAGACAATATGTATATATTTCTTTGTATATGAAAAGTTAAATAAATATCTTATACAGAGCCTCATAAATAAGTGTTTAAATTAATTCTATAATGTTTCAACTTAATTTAACATTCAATAAAATCGAGTATAAACGAGTTACGAAAAACTAAATCAATATCTTATCCCTAAAGATTATCCAAATTTATTTTAATTTTATTCAACAAATCTTATCATTGTTAATTGAAATTTAATTTAATTTGGTTTAAAATCACTCATCACTCCTTCAATTAAATTTTAATATGTAATCAACTATAACCCTTATGTAATAAAACCAAATTTAATATGTAATCAACTATAACCCTTATGTAATAAAACCAAATTTAATATGTAATCAACTATAACCCTCATGTAATAAAACTAGTTTATTTAGAGTTTTTAAAATTTTCTATTACAATAAAATTTTATTAAAATATGTATTAGAATATATAATTAAGAAAATCCATGTAGAAAAATTAATTAAAATAAAGTAAAAAAGACTTATAAAAATTAAAAAAATTAAATCGACAAATCAAACATTATTACTATTTATAATAATTACGGAAATGATTTTATAGTTACTATTGTAAAATAAAATCATTGCGATATTAATCTAAACAATAATTCATATTAATAATTTAAAATATAAAGAAAATAATCATCAATCGACAAACAATACTGCTAAATCAATATTCAATATTATCAACAAATAATGACAATAAATACTTACATAAATTATAAACAATTATAAAAATATATTTTTTTAAATTAATTTATACAAATACACAATTATATAAATAGAACACATGCTTAACACAAATAACAAAACTAGTTGAAACATAAATATGTATACATTGCAAAATATATACAACCCTAAACGTAGACAGATACACGCTTACACATGCATACATATGTATGTAATTTTGTCTTCAAATGTCTTTGTGATGATTATGTATTTTTCTCCCACAATGTGGATATCATTCAAATTATTTTACTCTTATAATATATTATTTATTCAAGGTTAATCTACACATATCAAAGTTATTATTAATATTATAATTTTTTACTCGTGTAAATTTTTTATTCCATTCTTATTATTTGATTAAGTATATGCACGTGAGACATAAAAAGTGAGATAATAATCGTATTGTATAAAATAAACGAGGGTAGCCTAAAAAAGAAAATATATACTATTCATGAAAAAATACAAAGTGATCAAATGTAAAAAAAAAAAAAAGAAATTAGAAATAAGTCCAAATAGTCTAATATATAAAAACGATTGTGAGATGATCGGGAACAACTTAATATTCGTTTACTTGTGAATAATATTATAAGTTAAAATTAAATAATTATAAAAATGATTATTTATAAGAAAAAGTGTTTGACAAAAACTTATCTTAAAAGTTAAAATAGTTAGAAGTATGTTTGATTATTATTAATTTATAAGTTATACTTAAACTTTGAAATTATCACGTGTATGTACCAAGCCTACTTATTTTTCTTTAACGAATAAAATCGTAATCAATAAACAAATAAAACTTTCTTATTTTTTAAACTTATTTATTTACTCATAAGACACCAAATAAGTTTTTCTCTCTCTTTTTATTAAATTCTCCTTGTATTATAAGGTGTTCCCCAAACACCCTCTAAAAACGGAGCACCGTCTTTATCGCGAGAAGAATTCAGTAATTTGCTAGTGAAATTTATAGCGTGCTCCTTGCATTCATCATTCACGTACAAAACCCTAAACCCATTAAACACAAATTGAGCTGGTGACTTTGTGCAGCGAACTCGGCACTCTGTGTTCTCGTCGCTGGAGAAAGGACATACGTAATCCGAATAGTCTGTCGACAACGTGAGCGAGGTGAACGATCGCCATGGACATGGACCTCGATGACCTCGACGGTCCAAGCCAAGCTCCTTCAAGGCCTACCAGATTCGCTCCAAAAAACTCCAAGTTGAAACCAAAGCCTAAAGCTGGACAACCACCGCCACCACAATCGCAAGAATTAGATTCGACTTCAGTTACTCTGCCCGCGAAGGAGGAAGTAATAGATGTCAAAGAAGCATCACTTGGTTCCGATAAAGTCGCCAAGGTTGAAAATGTACCAGTGTCTGTTTCAACGTCGGCGGCTACTTCCAATGGTAATGAAGTAGTCAAAATGGACAATGAAATAAATCCGGACGGCGATGAGCCGAAAGAAGAGCCAATGGAGGAAGACAATCACGAAGAAGAAGATCATGTTGTTAGAGAAATCGACGTCTTCTTCACCCCTTCCATGGATTCTAACACTCAGGTCAGTTCTTTATATATTTACGATATGATACCTTATTGTCACTAATAGGCTGTCTAACGAACGACCGATAATTGCTGGACTCGAATTACTAATTAAGTAATCGAGTCAATAATTGCTCGACTCGAACTATTAATCAAGTAATCGAGTCGAGATCGAATATTTCCTATTTATCGAGTCGACCTGAGTATTAACACGTTGATATAAATGGTACTTGACTCCATACTCGATATTATTTTTAATATTTGATGACTTTGTTTGTTAAAACTGGTTATGTACTTGACTTGAATAGCATCTAAATGATATAAATACTCGTTAATTAATCGATACTCGACAAATGTTTGATAAAACTCGAAACTCGAGCACCTTCAAATATTTTTTCGAGTTACTGAGCAGCTTGATAATTAAACGAGTCGAGTTCTATTTTAACACTTCACAATTGATAAATACTCTACTCGAACTCTATATATTTCTTAACGAGTTGAGTTCGAGCATGAACTACTTGGTTCATTCACAACTCTATTATTGTGTATAACAAAATTTGCAACATTTAATATGTTTTGTTCATTTTTGATACAGCTGTATGTTTTACAATATCCGTTAAAGCCCTGTTGGCGACCTTATGAATTAGATGAACGCTGTGAAGAGGTTTGCATTTTCTTTTGATGTAAGCAAACGTGATTAGCTAAAATGTAATTACATACGCATTCTGAGAGTATTGGTTTAAATCACAGGTGCGAGTGAAAACAGCAACGTCAGAAGTTGAGATTGATTTGTCAGTGGATGTTGATTCCAAGAACTATGATCCTGATGCTGACAACAGAGTGAGGATGACGAAACAGGTTTGGAACTCCTTTGGGCAATTGTTGTTGTATTTAATTTATACGGCCAAATCCATCTAGTGGCTCGAAGTTTCTTACGCAAACTAATAGTACTATTTGTAGCTGTTATATGCTTCTGATATGCATGTCAGTTGCTCTTGAAGTTCAATTTTGAAAATCATTTCAAGAAAGAAACATAAATGATTTAGAAGAAAATTAGGGCCTCCAATGTTTTTGTTTTTCATATTTCAAATGGAGTCTAAACTCTCAAGGCAAAGCAACAGTAGTTCACATTACTATGTATTACAGGATTAAGACCTAACATAATACATTTTTTTATTTGTAGATACACATATATAGCATAGCGCGAGAATTCACAACTGTTTGGCATGGGGATGAGATCCATGATCTTTCATACAGTTGTGCGCCACTCATCAAAAGATACTCAATATTTCAAAATTCCCACAGTCATGCTTGCTTAGAATAATTACTAATCGTGCATACTAACCTTTCCCCCCGACCGGAATGAGTAAGTCACACGCTAGACAACCTTTCTTTCCCAAAAGAATGACATAATAACATATTCACAAATATTAAGAAAATCGTATAAGGCAATAGATTACAAATGGAGCTCAAGTTT
>CM025785.1:17500546-17530030 GCA_014636745.2 Centella asiatica
AACAATTCTATATTAGCAAAGTTTAAAGTGATTTCATCTTCTCTTATTAGCAACATTTTGAAAGTTGATAGTTTATGGAATTAGAAGCTGAGTGCCAAGCTGGTGGGTTAAGTGAATTTAAATATATTATAAGTTCAGTCTAGATAGTTTCCAGCATCTCTAAATTAACCATTGCTAGGGTTTGATATCTGTATTGACCGTTGTTCACTAATACAAACTCTAATTTACCTCTTGAACTGATTTTCATGATGACCATTTTTTAACAATTAAGAAGATATACACCAGTAACAGACATTTATAATTTAAGAGACTCAGGTCAGGTGAGAAGAAGTAAAGAATTGCATGTGTTACACATGCTTCTGCCTTCTGTGCAACATGATTGGTGCTAGCTTTGATTTGATATCTTGTGCATGTTATTTTGGTCTTTTTCTCTGTATCTTAGTTTCTGTTGGAGCACAAAGATGACTAAAGTCTTCCATGTCATGTCCAAAATTTCCCTACCCTTTTACTACTGCTACTTCTCTTGTCCATACTCCATACCTTTTATATTTGCTATTTACATAATAAACTGAACTTATTGATATTAAATCTTAGCACTTATTTTGCAGCAAGTCAGCAATAACATTAAGTTTGATGATTGCTTTTGGTATTCTCTAGATTTTGTCATCTTCGTGGAAGCCACCTCGTAGGACTGGATATGCCGTTGGAGTTCTCATAGGCAACAAGGTATGCTCTTTGCCCCCCACACGTAGACATCAGAAAACAAGATTTCAAAATATCTATAAGTAATATTTAGAGTTTTTTTGTATTGAAGTTCCTGAAAGTAAACTAATAAAGAAAAGAAAAGTTAAATTCACCTGTATGCTGGTTTTCCATCTCCTAGTAACAAAAGTTTTCTGACACAAAATATTTTTTAAGAACAAATATGATTCATAAATTACTTTTAATTAATTTCTTCCATTGCAGTTGCATCTGAATCCTGTGCATGCAGTAGTGCAACTCCGTCCATCCATGCAACATTTTAGATTCGGGGGTCCAAAGAAGAAAATTATGAATAACAATGTTCAGGATGCAGTCAAGGAAGAAAAATCTGTAGGACATTCAAGGAAGCAGGTTAGTTCTTTCTATGTTTTGTCATCCTGCTTAAGTTTTTTTTACTTGAGGTCATAAATCTAGTTATTAGGTCCAGAGATGGTATATATCTATTTATACCTAAATCTTCAGAATTAATCGAGCACTTGATCAGTTGCCCCTCTCCGCAACACCCCCACCCCACCTTTCCCAGTCATAATAATGGGTCACATCAACCCAGGTATAGCATATGTCAAGAGGAATGGTGCTTACAGGAATTAATGAGGAAGGAAAGGGAGAATAGGAGAAGCTTGCCTAAAGGCCCCAGGCACAAAGTTGATTCAAATCAGACACATTAATGTTCTAAATATGTATTTGATCCACCTTTAGGTCATCTAATGTCTTAATAAAATTGGGTTTTGAACTTTTTGACCCCTGCTTTGTAATAATAAATTTTTTTTGCTCTCAGATCAAGCAGCCAGGGGATTCCAATGATCCACTGAAAGATTCTGAAGAGGTACATGAAATTTCTTTTGTGTACAACAGGGGTATTTTATGAACTTAGAAATTGTGGACATCAGGAATTTACTTCATATACTTTGGCCAAGTTTTCCAAGTTTAACTTTCTTTGTCACTTCAGATTATAGAATACAACCATCTTCTTTATAGCAGCACATTGCTTATACAGGATTGTTATAGTTGGTATCATTTGATGCTAATGAAAAATATATATTAATTAGCCCTCCAAGCAAAATTGTATAGACTGCTTCCTTTTAGTGCAAATAGGTTGAGCATTATCATGTCACACCATTTCATTCTCTTTTCTTGGGCAATAAACTGACATAAAGTTCTTAATATGCCATTATTAGTTTCTGAATAGGTTGAGTATTTTCATTTTTAATTATACGAGGAATGTGTACTGGAAATAAGTTATCTTAAAGTTAATCTTTTAAATGTTTCTGTGAATGTAGAATGGGTGAAGCTTATTTTTTGTGTCCTTAAACTCTGGATAGGGAAATGAGCACCTATAAATGAAACAGAGCCAAAGAAGGAAACGAACTCCTTAGCCTTCCCTACTAAAATTCCAGAAATAAAGTATAAATCAAATATTTAAAGATTTGGAGGACAAAGCAAGCAATTGGGGCATCTTATTGGATAGAAAATAAGGAGGAGTATTATAACCGAATCAGCCGACGAGCTGTCTTCCAAGTTCCAACAAAAAATTGAACTTGTTTCTAATTAGCTTGACACAAAGACCAAGGACACTACATCTACTGCTTTTAGCTTTTTAATTTACCTCTCTCTTTGACCCTTGTATTATTATCAATACTACATGATAGTAAAAATAGTTATATATTAATTTTCCATTTACTTCTTAGACTTGGATCCCTCTCACGTACCATGGTGCAACGAGCGAGGCCTCTGGCAAATGTCTACATAAAATGGTGTCAGAAGAAGGATCTCGGATACAATTTTCAATGAGCTCGTAAGCTTTCAATATCTATTAACTCAATTTTCTTCAGTGATTTAACAAGTTTCTTTAAGTTGTTTGGCTGGAAATATAATGGAACTTATGTTCTTATTGATTATTATTCTATATACTTGAAGGTCTGATTATGTTAACTCCTTGTGTCCTGGCACATCAAATCTTGGATCAAGAGGTCCTTCTAAAAGGTATTTCACCTTGTTGCTTACACCTGCTATAATATTATTTTGGTCTGGTTCAAGCCTGTATATATTAACTCATATTATTCATGTTTAGACAAGCACACCGTACTTTACCGGTACTAGTTTAACTTTTCTCAGTCTCCAACATAGTTATTGGGGTTACTTCATGTGGATAAACCATTTGTTGGGTCATGCTAATTGGTGAATCAAAACAGTTGTGTAGTTAAAAAGTAATCAATCCAAAATGTGTTATATTGTTCATTGTGGATAAGTAATGATTTCTCATTGTGCGATTTCAGGTATGTGTGTGGGTCTGATTATTTGGGTTTTTGTTTGGGGGGGGGGGGGGGATGTGTGTGTGTGTGCTTAGAGAATCAATTCATTCAAGCATGCAACTGCTTACCTATAATCAATGTGCTGTAATGTTTACTACATCCTATATGTCCTTGCTGTGGACTAGTCAGTCGTTAACACAATACACAGTCAACTGTCAACCTTTTGCGTTGCAGGATTGTAGAGGTGGCCCCCATTTCATACTTAAGTAATTTATTCTCCACCATTCTAAGGAATTGCTTCAATACTATTTGTAGTGCCTAAATCCTGACTCGGTCATCTTGACCTGGCATGAGTCCACAGAAAAGTCATGACCAAGCTATTAGTACTCCTCATAGCAGCGAAGTCCTTATGCACAATGTTGTCCATTACACATGTTCTGATGTGGATCTATCTGTATAAAACATTGGCACAAATTGTTTGCTTTGTATTTCTTGTAATGATTTCTATCAACCCATTTCACATATTCTCATGCAAGATTATCAGTCTAAAACCTTGGCACTCCTTATCCCACTACTGTATTTTCCACTCCAAGTTCTGCTCTATCCTATTTTGCATGTTATACATGATTCTCCGAAGCTGGCGTAATTATTACTGTTGTCTGCCCTGCTCTTCTGGGTCATCCAGCGAGTGCAAGTGAAGTAGTCTGGTTAATGGTATTTGTAATGAAACTGAAGAAATGTTTTTTTGATGGAGTTTCAGGTATTTGCTTTCATTGTCGCTTGAAGATCGGTTTAAAATTTGGCTTCTTGAGGTTTGTTACCCTGACTTTTTGTATGGATTTTTAAAGATTGGTACAGTTTCTAACTACCTTTTTAAAAATATTTCAGTTAACCAAATACTTTTATTTTTAACCAATAACACAAACTTTAAATTATTTAATCTATCTTCTACTGATTCTCATAATGTATGCATTAATATATTAGGAAAGGAAATGTTAGTTTCCTTCCTTTGATCTAATTGATCATCACTCTGCTATCAGACCATTTTAATTATATCATATTGTAGGTTTATCTGAACTTTCTGTAACAGGGACGTCCAGTACATCGTTTTGATGGTCTTAAACACCTAGCACCTGATGACACTGTTGAAGATGTTTTAGGAGTCCTCTGCAAGCTTGCTTATTTAGTTCAAGGACTATGGATTCCAAAAAGCTCATTGCTAGATCTTCCAGGACTTGATGCTTTAGCTAGAGATTACACTCTTTATTTGTTCAGCAAGAGTCATCATATCAGTTACAAGGAGATACCTCAAAAGGAAGGTATTAAAAGAGCCATGAAAAACGTGCTCAATGTGTTTGCTGTTGAAAGGCCGGGATTGAAGGATTGGAAATTCAAAGAAGAGGAAGACATTAAATTCTTAAAACTGCATCCTGATATTATTCAGGAACAAGAAAAAGCATGGGAAAAAAGAGGTGAAATTGTATATGCCAAAATTTATGGAGATCGAAGTGGGCCTGGCATGAAGAATCCTCCGAAGGCTAATATGACTGATAAGGAAACTGCCAACAAAGGTGTGCCAAAAACTTCTAGTAAAGCACCCATTAAGACATCAATATCAAATGAAACGCGTGAAGCATTATTGAAGGCCCTTCTGAAGCTTTTCCAGACTTACAAGGTTTGCAGGTATGACTTTCATGATAACCTGCGAAGCATTTCAACATAGAACTCCATAGATAGTTTATTTAGTATGATGACCATGCGTATTTGAATTGTATCTCATCCAATTAGATTTTTTGTTTAAAGGGCTGTTCCTTATCTATTTCCAATTAACACCTTTCTCAGGGCTCTTCCTTATCGTTGTGAGGGAACATATTAATCAGAGTTATGGTAGGTGGAAGAGCAGAGAGTTATCGTCACCTTTAGTTGAAATTTTGCGGTAACAATTTGTTAGGCTGCATAATATTCTGCTGTAGTTAGTTAGTTATGGAGAGGGGGTAGTGATGTCATTTTAATTTCCTTTTGTTTGTCTGTTTACTTTTCTTGTCTGTTATGCAGCATGTATCAGAGTCACGGAGGAAGGATAGTTCTGGGTAGTACAGAATTAGGGTATTGCATATGCTGTGGGGTTTAGTAGAGAGTCATTTCTATTTCTTTTAAGTCTGAATATGTATTAAGAATTATCAAGAAGAGGTGACATGCTGTCTCTCTGAGTTATCCTTGTTCTTCCAGCTTTATCAATGAAAACTACTGAACTTCCCTCCCAAATTTTCTATTTGCTGTTGCAATGATTTGTGAATCTGTTTCTGTGTTTATTTTGAGATCTGAGTTAAGCCTAAGCTTAACAAAATTACTGAGTCTTGGTGCATGGTCTCTGTTCAAAGTCAGTGCCGACCATTTTTTACAAATATGTACTTTTGTATTATTTGATAGGTTGTAAATAGGAATCGAGGATGACGACGAGGGGAAGTGGATGGAAAGGGGGTCATGTAGTGATGATGGTTGAGGAATGGAATAGGAGGTTGAGAAGAAGCAGTGGTGGATAAAAGCGGGTTCATGGTATTGATGATGGTCTCATACGGATGGTGGTGGTGTCTAGGGCTATTTGTGGTTAGGATGCTAAATTTTATTTGCATTTAGGATTCTTTTTCATCTTATCCTCATATTAAACACATCTTATCCAAAATGATTTTGTATGGTTTTGTTATATTTACTCTTGAAAAAACTAATCGAATATTGCGATATATTACATTTCTCGACCTTGTTCTCTTATAATTTTCAAATATGTGTTAACAGCTTTCAAAGGATATGCCAACTTTTACGGGATATGGCTACTTCAGAAGCAAATCGTCCCAAGGGGGCTCGAGAGATTATATCTGCAGCTAGTGGTCTTGAAGCTCCTCCGGAGGAGCTACGGGCAATCATTAATCAAGTTGCCATAGATATTCATGGCGTCTTTGTTTCAAAGTCATCCACAGACCACTCATATGATGACTTAAGGTCATTTCTGACTTGTGCATTTCTCTTTAATCAATAGGTTTTAGATACTGAGTTTTTTTTTCCTCCATCAGGAAAATAGTTATTAATCTTCTACGTGTTGAAAAACCCAACGCGACACTTAAAAAGGCGTCTATCATCGAAGCTGGCAAGATGAAACTCAAGAGGGAAGTACCTAATACGGAGTATAATAAGGTCAGATAGTCAATGTGGTCTTTTATGCTCTATGCTATTATTGTAAGTCATGGGTTCAAGATACACCTTATGCAATTGACTGTTGATGAATACTCATCTGATGAAAACTAAATATTAGTAATAACTTCTGAAAAATAAAGGCCACGAAAGAAGAGAAATAACCATTGTTGCAAAGGGATTGGTAGAAGGATAGTTTTTAAAGGTGCACCTTGGCTCAAGGCCCATCCTCCCCACGATTTGCACCTCTCCTTGCATGAGGGAAGATCCCCTTCAATGAGGCGTGCACCTCAGCTGTGGGGCCTGAGACATGAAGCCCTTTGAGTAACGCCTCATTGAACTAAAGCCCTTTTTCAAATTTTTTTGTTTTTGTTATTCGTGAAGTCCAAGTTTCTGGTTTGAGTCCTTGCTACTCATTTTACTTGGTTTTAGTAGTTAGAATTTAAAAGACACTAAGCACCCGGGGCCGTATTGTTTCCTAAAAGAACTAAGATCTAAATGTTCAATAAATTTCTAAATTCATCTGGATTTATAAGAAATTTTCTGATTTAATCCTTTCAACTGCATTGAACTAGAAGCCCATCTATTTGTTTTACCTATATAAATTACTTCTTGAAATTTAAAAGATGATAAAAGATCAGACATGTTATTCAGCTCACAGCAGGTCGAAAAAGTGGAATTTTCTAGACTTATTAAACCAGCTCCATCTAGACACATGTTGCATAATAAGGTGGCTGTAACACACCTTTCAGCATTCTTGGCTGATCCAATAAGATACGAATCTAATAAGCTTTCAACAGGATCAAAGAAAAAGACCCTTAAAAACTCCACTTAATTAAGTACATTACTGTTGTTTCAGAAATTAATGCTCCCCAATTTTTGTTAGCTGTGGTACTTGTTAATTAATATCTAGTAATTTGTCAAGTATCATTTATTTTCTAGTGAAGTACCAGACTATTAATATATACTCTGTACTGTGGAATTATGAATAATTAATTATACTATATTATAGTTAAGATCTGCACCTCGTGTTACATATCGTGTATGTTGCGCCTTAACTCTGGACAAAAGCATAAAGTTTTCACTAGATTCTCAGTAAGTTGAGGCTGAATAACAATTGGTAGGAATATCCAAATATGTTTATGTGAGGTGCCTTAACCAACATAAATTGAAGAAGTTTTGAAGTTTATGTCGATTCCCTTAAGATGTTTGCCGGGTGCTGCGAAGTGTCTGCCAATACTCTCCTAGCATTCATACAGTTTTCTTCAATTTACAATATGTTGGAGTGTTACAGCTGCCATGTCCACAGGCAATTCATGTTGACATGAGTAATTCACTCTGAGTTGATGTGACACGGTGCTTGCACAGTCTTGTTGGCGCACCATTGGAAACTCAATCACGTGTTTTTCTCATTTGTGCGAGATATGCAGGAGTCTGATAAGACATGTTACGAGAACTTGCATTCTCACCACATCAGTACTTGTGTGCAATTTTGATGAAGGCCATTGTAAAATATTTTTGCTCCTTTTTGAGATGATTCATGTAATGCGGTAAAATGTGTGTTCCATATTAATTAAAGATTCTACATTTACCACCTGCAATAATATTTCTGTTTTTCCCTGCATGTTTCAGGTCATGAATGAATTGTGCGTGTCACGAGGTTCTGGATGGGTCCTAAAAAGTGGTGATGGTTCACCAAATTGATATTCATGGATTCTTTCGGTTTCAACCTTGTTTCTCAAGGAATTATACAAAATTTTGCAGCGAAAAGCATCAATTATATGGTCAAATTGTGCAGACATTTTTAAAGATGGTAACTTTTGGGAACCCAGTGCAACTTTTTCTTCAAACTTACTTTGCAATTGTGGGTTAATCGTAGTCCTAATTCTGCTCGACGATGAACCTTGATGTTGGCAGGACGTAATTCTTACTCAGCACCCCGGTGTGCATGGGCAGGATTTACTTGGGAAAGGCGGGCAATTGCTCTGATCGTAGGAATTAAGAATATTAGTTTCTTGGATATATAACAAAAATGTAAATCAGTGTTACTTTATCTTCAATTTTATTGATAAAAAGGAAAAGGAAAGAAAATACCATGATCATCTTAAGGATGTATTTATAAGGGACAACAACTTTGTTGGTTCCTTTTCTTACATGCAGTGTATAAATTAAATTATCTTGTACTAAACAACTTTGGGCACAAAAACATGTTAGATAATATAGCTCACGGTGAATCAGTAATAAATTGATACGCCCAAAAAAACCATTCCGAATGAGAATTGCAACTTATGTGGTGCAATGAGAAGTATCCCATCAAAAATAAATTGAAATTTCTGCTGGGCACTTCCTTGTTCTCTATCAATCCCGTGCACTGGCAATAGTATCTGAGTGATATTCGGAACGAAAATGTCGCAATATGTACCATGACTCTTCTTACATATTATTACAAAATTTGAGATAATATAAAAATTACAAAAATGATCTTATGAGTTAGTCATTAAATTTACTAACTAAATGATAAATCTAAATTGAAAATATATCTTTAACTCGTATAAAGATTATGTTGAGTTGATTTAAGATGTTTAATTTGTTAACTCTTCTAACCAAAGTGGATTTAGACAAGAGCTGTTTTAAAAGAATTAAATCAATTTACAATTTTGAAGTTCATGCATAGGTATATGAAAAATATTTTTATATATATCACACATAAATGGGAAACTAGTATTAGATTTCAATATATTAAGGAAATTATAAGTTTGTAAGTAATTTTTAATGACTTTTTAATATCTAATAAATTGTATCGCAATTACGAAATGGTAATATTAAAAAATAATTATTTGTATTGTACATGAATTTAAAAGTTAATAAAATAATATTACAAAATAATTGTTATGTTATGAGTGTGAGTATGCGCACAAAAGTTTTAGGCAATCACTAAAAAAATTACTTAGATTGTGTTTAATAAAACTGAATAGTTAAGTCTAAATAATTAGGATATCTATATAATATATAGCCTATGAATCTAAATTAAAAATTATGTTTGATAATATAATTATTTTGGCCATCTAAATAACATTAAAATTAAAATTAAGACTGTCATTATTAAAGTAAATTAATTTCAAGTTAATTTATGTACTAAAACTTGTAAAATAATATTTTTATAAATTTAATGATAGTATCTTTGTTGAAATTCTCATTAAGAGGTATCACAATTTTTTTTTTTTACCACTTAAAAGACATTAAGAAATATTCAGATAATTAAGAAACCAAACTATTAATAGATGTTAACGCATCATTTAGCCGGTTCACATTCGATGCAGAAAACATTCTATCAATGAACCGTAACATCCAATTTTAAGGGTGACTGCTTAAGCAATTTTTAGTTGTCTCACGTGTCCGTGTACACGTAGGAAACTAATTAGGAGTGTTGTTTTCTAATTTTTGATAATGAATTAAAGTTAAGAATTAAAAGTTAAAAATAAACAGTAAGTATTATTTACTTTTTTCACTTTAAATAAAAAGTTAGTGATATAAAAAATAAAAAACGAACCCATTTTGTAGTATATTTTACTTAAAAAACAACTTTTTAAAGACAAAAAATAGAAAAAGAATATGTCCTTAGTCAAACAACATTTAGTTAGTGATAAACACCAAACATCAACTATATCAACCATACCTTTTTAAAATTACTTAAAATTTGAAATTAAAATTTAGATAATTAAGTATATATTGTATAATATTTTTTCAGTCAATTGCATGTAATGAAGATGATATCACGTATGATTTCACCAATGACAAATATTCTCTCTATGTTAAATTTTGTTTCATTTTATTTGAAAATATTTTATATATATTCAAAAACAAAATTATATGTATCAATCTTTCTAAAATTTGAATACTTTTCAAATCAATTATAAAAGTGAATTATACCAAGAAAATAAAATAAAATTCATCACACACACACACACACACATATAAGTATCTAGGTAGAAAAAAGTTGTATATGAACATAAGGACTTTTTATCACTTCTTAATTTGAATCAAGAAACTTTATCATTTAATATGAAAACAAAAGACGAAATAGTGAAAGGATAAATAAATACGGAGTATAAATTTAATTGAGAGAAAAAGAAAAACCATTATGAAAATTTTGCTGCTCAAGTCCGAGAGTACCTCACCGAACTTTGGTCAGTTAATTTCTCTTCGCATTAGCGGCTTGCACCTATAAAAAAACACGGAGAGACGAAAAAGCCTTTTCAATGCTCATGCCCTAGATTTTACAATCCAGACTCACCTCGTCGGCAGTGATAGGAATTTTGTTTTTTTATCCGTAGGAATAGAGATAGAGAATCTACATCTAGCGATGACGGAGTACGAAGGAAGGTACGAAGGTAATGGTGAAGATCTCGATAAATATGGCTCTTCTCCTCTGCTCAGAGGTAACAGCCATGGCGGTCCCGATGATTATAGCGATTCTAAATCTCAGGTATGTAATTCATGAGACACCTACCGGCGATTTCTTTGTGCGTTTGTTATGTTTACCTAAAATCGTTGTTTGCTTGTGAGTAATATTGTGCTAAGCTTAGGGCTTCTGGGAACGTACTGCTCCCTATTCCAGTAGTTCTATTTTTCTTTGTTTATAATCGACTAGGGAAATAGAATATTGGAATTTTGATATGAATTAGTTAATTTTTAGTATAGCAAAATTTTTATGGCGTACTTACAAATATTATTTTGGATTAAGATAAATTCACATCAAGGTTGAATTTTAGGATTTTGCGAGTTGCCTGTAAAGTAATTGAGACTTTTGGTTCAACCCTAGGTGTATATGTTATTAAAGGATTTCAGTTTTTGGCTCAAGTATTATTTCAATCTGTTCTCTTCACCATGTTGTCTAGATGGAAGTGGCTGGTGATGGTAGACGTTTGATATGTTTTGCCATTAGACTGTTGAATAGTCTGATATCAGCAGGAAGCATTGTTCTCGCACTGTTTTTACTTGCTTTAGATATACTCCTTAGCTGTGCTTATTTTATGTATCGTAGGTCCAAAATCTATATTTAATGTTGTTTTTATGTCCAGTGTGTGGCTGTTTCAGATACGTCATGAATTGGGTAACCGTTTGGTATCAATGTTCAGTTTTGATCTTTGTAAGTGCTTAAATGTATATTTTCAAAATACCTGCTACTCTGCTAGCAAGTTCTGTGTTCTTTAAGGTGGCAAGTTTGTCTGACATGTGAGAATAATGCTTATGTCTGTTAGCACCTAATGTTTTTTGCATCAGATTTGATTCCAAAACTTGGCAATTGATTAATCCTTTGCAGCGTTCTCAGGACTATGAAAGGGAGTCTTCTAAAAGCAGAGAAAAGGATAGGGATAAAGGGAGAGATAAAAAGAGGGACCAGGACCTAGATCGAGACTGGGACAGGGAAAGAAGCAGGGACAAGGATAGAGATAGAGACAGAGAAAGAGATCGGCACCATAAAGACCGAGATCATCATAGGGAGAGGGAGCGGAGTGAGAGAAGGGAACGTGGTAGAGATAGAGATGATGATGACTATCATAGAACACGCGATTACGAAAGGTGATAGAAATGTAATACCTCGTTCTGCTTAGTTTGTTTCATCTCCACGTCTCTCAGTTTTGTCAAATATTGATGTTTATTGCAGGAGGAGAGATCATGACAGGGACAGAGAGGAGAGACACAGACATGGGTCTAAATCTCGCTCTAGGGGCAGATCTGAGCATCGATCAAAGTCAAGATCCCGATCTCATTCTCGTTCTCGTTCCCGTTCGAAAAGGTTTGTTTGTATTTTGCTGTATTCAATCAAATCTCTAGTTAGTTTTTAGTTTTTAATATTTTCTGAAATTGAATTTTTTAATCTACTCTCTAATAGATATTAATGGTGATAAAATTATTACATTTTCTTGTGTTACTAATTTACCATGTTGTGTATCTGCTTCCTGTTCTGTTCCAATGCCAATGATTTTAAAAGTCTAATTTTGTTGGTGTTACAAAAATTTTTCTAATCAATGACTTCACCTTCTAAGATTTGTAGATCAGCAGATTTATAATATTTTCTCTTTATTATGATTAGTATTGTCATCTGTGCAGTATGGGTATGGACTTGCCACTGCAAGCTGGATGCTACATGAATATTGGTTCTAGTAAAGGAGTTTTGAGCCACTATATGGATCAAATACTGTAGTATATTATATAGATTATACTTGTGATCTGCAACTTGAAAGTTACATGAATATTTATTCAGTACAGGAATTTAGCTGCTGATATGGATCTGTAGTTTAAGTTTTCCTTTGTATTGCATATACTCATATTTGGGTTACACATGAGTAAAAACGTTGGACAATTGTTTTGCTGTATTAGATTGATGTGTCTTGAAGAAAGTGTTTTCTATTATTATGTATTGAACTAGTCTTTGCCCTTGTAGCAGCATTATGCATGTTAATCCATTGCACGTGAGCATTTCAGATTTCAGATATGTTACGTTTCAATTGTTTATGTGAATGTGCTGTTCTGGTAATATGGAAATTAATTGTTAATTTGTTATTATGTCATTTCATTCAATAACCTACAATTACTGCACCGACCCAAAATGCATTCTAGCCTTGAATCTTTTAATTAAATTCACCGTTAATATTTACTTTATTTTTCTTTAAATTTTATCAAAATAAAATATAGGTGACCCACTGCGACCATCTGAACTTTTTTTCCTTCTAATAATCCTAATATTTGTAACTTAAGGTTGAATCAAATATGTCTGTTATCATATATAATGTACGGGGTGCATCTCTTCCCATATGAAATTACACAGAATTTATTAAAAATCCTACTTTTTGTTGGCATAAAAGATTTGAGAAGAATATTATACATTCCTTTCACTTGTTAACTGTGTCCAATTCTCCCTTTTTTGTCCATATCTTGTTTTGAGGCATGGTATCATGATATTCTTCATGTATTCCGAGTTCGTCTAACTTCACTTATGAATAGTAGTTAAAGCTTTAATACATATGTTCTACATGTATTATGTTATCCTCCAAACTTTTCTGTCTCACTCCCGTGATATATCAAAAATAGTTTTGGTGGTTTCTAAATTTCATCTGGTTAAGTATCTTTTCCATCTCACCCAGTTTAGTATATATATTTCATTCCAATTGCTATTTGCACTGATGGCCTATATCTGCAGCAAAAGGATAAGCGGATTTGATTTGGCTCCCCCTGCTTCTGCAATGTTAGCCAGTGCTGCTGTTGCTGCTGCAACTGCAGGTACATGTCTTGCGATATATGATTACTGCTGATATTTGATAACTATTATTTTTTCTTTTGATATAGTGTGGAAAGTCCGTTCCATTCATGGTGTTACGTTGGTAAGCATACTCAGTTCTTTTATATGTACCTGCAGCTGTAGAGTCATCATCCTAGATTGAATGCATTTTCTATCAATTCTTTTCTTGGTGAAATAATTCTGAAACTGAGAGTGTTTTTTGGTTTTGTCTTGTGTTTTGGTGTTTGTTTTGTTTGTTTCTATGTCCTGTCTTATGTATAAGAAGGCAATGTTGGGCTTGAGCCGACTTCTGTAGCTTTTATGCACAAGGGAGAATCAGTGCACCGGTTTGATGGGTCGTCTTCAACCGGAAATTGCTTGTTTTGGTAGTTTTACGAATATTTCCTTTAGTACTTGAATATGATGTATTTTCTTCATCTGATTAGTATATAGGAAGAGCGTAAAATTCGCATAAATTATTGAATGATATCGGAAGGTTAGTTATCTGTGGCAGCTGTCATCAGCATATAAAATTATAGGAAATGATTGTCTCTTTAAGATTGATCTAACTAACTTATCCTTTACAGGGCAGATGCCTGGGACAACCCCAACCATTCCTGGAATGTTCCCAAACATGTTTCCATTAGCATCTACAGGCCAGGTATTTTCCTATAACTGTCACTGGTCATGATCAGCCAACTTCTTGTTGAATGCTGTCAAGTAATTTCACACTTTTTTGTGTACAGTTTGGAGCTCTTCCTGTTATGCCGGTGCAGGCGATGACTCAGCAGGTTAGCATAACCAAGTTTTGCTTCTCCTATATTAATATTCACGTATTGTGTATGCCATTTGTATCCATCTGTTAATTATGTTCTTCTCCTGAAACATTTTCAGGCTACTCGGCATGCTCGACGGGTCTATGTTGGTGGGCTTCCTCCTTCTGCGAATGAACAGGTTTCTGGTTCTTCCTTCATATTTTCTTCCATATTGTTCTTGTGGTGGTGTTTATCAAGGTTATTTTTGACGAGATAATTGTATTTTAATCCCCTCGTGATGAGACACCTTGATGCATGGAAGTTCTGCAAGTGCACAAATCCCATGTGGCACAAAGAGGTCGAACACATATAGACTAGTAGTTTTTATTAGATAAATTAGAATGATTTTTTAGGCAAACTTGAACACATTCATTCGAACGGGATCTTTTTAAATTAAAGTAATGCAATAAAAATAACACTGAACTAATTTAGCTTGTAACAGTTGATGAGAGAGTAATCCAGGAATTTGAATCCACTAAGGAATTATAATAAACATTATAATTCCTTGCTTTCAAAATGACGGTGATTATGATCTCCCATACCTTCCTTTGGATTGATTCAATAATCAATTGGACATGAGTTCAATAATCAGTATGTAACTATTTATATGGCTTGATTTTTTCGTTTGGCAGTCTGTGGCGACCTTCTTCAGTCATGTTATGTCTGCAATTGGTGGAAACACAGCTGGTCCAGGTCAGTAGTATTATCAGTAATTCTTAATTTTGTCGTAGTCTACTTATAATCAATTTCTTTTGCTGATACACCCCTGTTATGATGTTAAGGGGATGCTGTTGTCAATGTTTACATAAATCATGAAAAGAAGTTTGCTTTTGTGGAGATGAGATCTGTTGAAGAAGCCAGTAATGCGATGGCACTGGATGGCATTATCTTTGAGGTATGTGAAACATTACTTGAACTTGCTCTTTGAGTGCTTGCATTTCTTGCATCTTGGTAGATTCTTCCTTTAAATATAAGTATTGCTTAAATCATTTTCGGCATTGTTCATCATCTCCTTGAACCTGTGGTACCTGAAATTTGAAATCTTGTTAAAGATTTTCGTTTGTCTTGATATGATTTACCTTATAATTTACTACACTTGATCTGATATAATCATTCTTATGCCCAGGGAACGCCAGTAAAGGTTAGGAGGCCCAGTGATTATAATCCCTCCCTTGCTGCTACTCTAGGACCAAGCCAGCCTAATCCCAGTTTGAATCTTGGTGCTGTTGGGCTAACACCTGGTTCTGCTGGCGGTCTTGAGGGTCCGGATAGAATTTTTGTCGGTGGGCTCCCCTATTATTTCACAGAGGCACAGATCAGGGAGCTGCTCGAGTCTTTTGGGCCTTTGCGTGGTTTTGATTTGGTTAAGGACAGAGAGACTGGAAATTCTAAAGGATATGCTTTCTGTGTCTACCAGGATCTCTCAGTTACAGATATTGCTTGTGCAGCTCTTAACGGAATTAAAATGGGTGATAAAACTCTTACAGTTAGACGTGCTAACCAGGGAGCAACACAACCTAAGCCTGAGCAAGAGAGTGTCTTGTTGCATGCCCAACAGCAAATAGCTTTGCAGGTGAATACTTTATTGCTATTTTTTTCTCGATCCACAATCAATAACTATTACATTCTTGTGTATTTTCTTGCTTGTCCATGTGAGTGCTGGATGCTTCTTCATTTTTTCAGCGAGTAATTTATGTAATATATATTTTTGCAGAGGTTCATATTACAACCTACTACTACACCTGCCAGCAAAATTTTATGCTTAACTCAAGTGGTTAGTGCGGATGAACTTAGAGATGATGAGGACTATGAAGACATTCTGGAAGACATGAGAATGGAATGTGGAAAATTTGGTCTCTCTCTCCCTCCCTCCCTCCCTCCCTCCCTCCCTCCCTCTCCCTCTCCCTCTCCCTCTCCCTCTGTATGTATATGTATATATGTGTGTGTGTGTGTGTGTGTGTATCTGGTATTTCCAGAGAAAAAATGTTTCTGTGAGATGTTTCTGCCTATCTGTTGTTGGCATCTCCAGAGCAATTATATATACATGGACATTTTTGCGACATCCATGGCAACAAATGATACTTTATGCAAGAGTACTCTAGCAGCAACATGTTTGCTCTGCCCATCTTCCATTACTTATGAAATTGATCATTGTTTATTGATCTTCTTTGTTTCATTTCTTTCTGTTTTACAGCTTTTTATATTTTACCACATTCTGCCATACAGAATCAGCCTCCTAACATTCAGAGACATGACTTTAAAGCAATTAATTATATAGGATTGAGTTCTTTTTTCAATATTTTTGGTGTTGTGAATCTCAACTTCACATTTTTGTTTCTTAACGTTTGCAGGTGATCTGGTGAATGTTACCATCCCTCGTCCAAATTCCAATGGTGAACCATCAGCAGGGGTTGGCAAGGTTAGTCCAAAATTATGTTGTCGTTGGTTAGAAATAGTTTTTGTGTACTGTAAATTTTTTTTGCCATCATTAGCCTTTACTAGAAACAAACTTTTCCATGCCCTTTTAAGTTTTTAATAAAAATCAGCCACATGGCATATTATGTTTGTTGGAAAAAATTGTTCCCTTATTTATAAGATGGGACTCAAATTCAGTTTTGAGCATCTTGTTGGTCATTCTTGTTCAGTTACTGATGGAAGTGATGCTTCTATACTTAGGTGTTCTTGGAATATGTTGATGCTGAAAGTGCTGCGAGAGCGCGAGCAGGGTTACATGGAAGAAAGTTTGGTGGAAATCAAGTTGTCGCAGTTTTTTACCCAGAGTACAAATATCTCCAGCAGGAGTACGATGGCTAGTCGTAGACATGATGTTGCATGTTGTGAAGCTTATCTGAATTTCTTTTCCTATTAACCGAAATGTCTGTGTGACAGAACTCTCTCTCTCTCTGAAACGGTCTAATGTCTGAGGATTCAAGAGGGTATTGGACTAATTAATCCCAATGAAAAAAATAATCTTGCACCCTTTTTATTTTGGGTCATTTGGACAGGACAAAGTAATAATCCTATTTAGCAGTATTATTGTTCAAATACTTAATTTGGACAAAGTAATAATCCTATTTTGCCACGTCATACCAAAAAAATGACGAGAAAAAAAGAGCTGCAGCGAGTCCGCGCTCACACCTCTCCTCTTTAAAACGTTAAACGTATTGTAATTTCTTCATAGTATAAAATTAAATTAAATTTTCTTGATTTGGAGTAGCGTTAGTTGAAATCGTCATATTCTTCCCTGTTGCACGTTCGAATCTGTTCTCTCAATTTTTGAGTTTAAATAATGGTCTTTGATTTCATTCTAAACTAATAGCCGTTAAGAGACGACTTCCGTCTCTTGGTCGAAAATAAGCCCATCTTTGTGATTTATGCTCCGTTTAAAGCAAGTAAAGACTTTTCAGAAAATATTTTTCTTTCATTTTTTTTTCTTGCATGATAGAAAATTCAAAGTTAGAAGAATGTTTTTTATGTCCTTTGTATTTTATTAAGTATTTTCAAAAAATAGGTTTTGGAATTTTAAAAAAAATGTTTTGCAAAAATGATCAAAACATAACCACTACGCCGTTGCCACTATTACTGCCCCACCATCACTATCATAATTATATTTTTATTCATGTTTCAGATTAGTAATCAAATATTAAAAACTAATTTTTTGGAAAAACATTTTTTTAAAAAAAATATTTTTCTATAAATTTATTTTTCAAAAAATATTTTTAATGTATCAAACGGATGATATAATTTAACCTATCGATTGTATTGAAGATCTCAATCCCACTGCATAACCAACACGTGCCCTTTTTTTACATGGAGGGCCAAGGCTATTGTTTAGGTATGTTTTTCTGGATACGGAGCATGTGTTCTTTAGCGAGATGAGATAGCTTAACCGAACAATGAACATTGAAGAAAGTACAACGGAATGATGGATATATATATATATATTGTTGAAGTATCTATCGCAATCAGGTTTCAAAAGTAGCACGTAGGTTTGAACGGAAAATATAATTTTAGGCGGAAAATGTTGTTTGCAGAAAGTTGTATTCATGGTAATATGCAGAGATACAACGCAATCATTCATAAACAAGGAAATAAAGGAAAACAAAATTATCAAGGAACCAGTTCTGACTTCATAAAATATTATCGCATAACAAATACATGATACAATACTGTTACTATGTATGCAACGAAAAGTTAGTCCGACAAAAAAAAAATTACGAAAAATCGGAATCATCGTTGTATGGCTCCATAAATGGATTAGCTTAAAATTTAGCAACAAGTATGTGGTGTTGTTTCACTATCAGTTCATAATATGCTACATCTACTTGAATCCCTATATCAAACTGCGCTATGGCATTAAATCAATAAGAGTAAAATAATGACCTCCTAACTTTTTGCAAGAATTTGAATCGGCTAGTGACATTTAGCAGGCTATTGCGTGTCTCTAAAAATTTGCTGGAAATTCAATGTCTACTCCCCTTGAAAGTTTATGAATATATCTGACTGCATTGGATTTGCAGGATTATTTGATTTCCTGCATTTTTTTTTTGTAAAGCATTGCAATGCTTATGAACTAATAAATCGATATGTGATTATTGTGTATTTTATTTTATGGTTTCGATGCGAGAGACTCTGATATATATAATCTAATTTGTATCAATTAAAATGTTATGATGACATTATTCTGAAATTTTATAAAGTCACTTCTAAATGTCACAATTTTATTTAACTATAGGCGAGGTAATATTTTCCCAAAGAAGCAACACACTACTTCATTCCTTTTATTTGTGAAATTAGTTCCAAGTAAATTGTCACTGATCTATAACCTTAGTCTTTTCTTTTGCCTATAAGTATAAAAGCTATTGTTTCTGCAAATGATCATTGCCCGTAAAAGTTTCTAAATATACAATACCTTATACATGTATCACAACATTTTTATTTACAGATTCAAACAACACTCTATGGTTAATAGTTTCTTTTTAACTCTATAGAAGGCAAAATAGTACTAGGTATACTTTATAAATAGTTTGTTAAAAAAGGTTTTGATAGTATTTGGAGTAATATCTCTATTTAAATAAAATATCAAAAATGAACCTCATAAGAAATTACTTTCATTTAATACACAACAACATATCTTAAAAGACCACTTCAGTATTTAGTTCAAGAGTACACTTACAAATTAACAAAGAACAAATAAATTCAATATAAATCGGTTACTAATTTTATTGTTAAACTATAAAACAACTCATCCACATCAATTTATTAGTTAATAATTTAACTTGTCTCAATAAAATTTAGAACTTAATATTATAAATACTTAAATAGAGTCTATCACCTTCCTCTTATTTATTTATTAATTTTTTTTTAAAGAGAATGGAACTGAGAAGTAAAAACTCTCCTCTCCTTTGTTTTTATCTTCAGGTAACGATTCCGATTGCCTTCTCTATATTTATATATTTTGAATGGGCGCCAAAATATAAGAACCGGGAGTACTAGTGATATATTTTGAGATTTGAGAGGGAGAAGTGGAAGAAATTGAAGGATGACGACGAGAATAGCTCCGGGAAACGGAGCGAACTTGCTAGGTCAGCACTCCGCCGAGAGGAACCAAGACGCCACCGTCTATGTCGGCGCTCTCGATTCTCAGCTTATCTCTCTCTCCTCCTTTTTCTCTATCATACATACTTATATAATTCCGTTTTAATAGTACTGTATTACTACTGCGTACTACCAGTTTCGACTTGCTAGCTTCGCATCTATTGAAGGTTTGTTCCTCTATTATGTCACGCTCAGCATTAGGGTTTCCTTTGGAAGGCAACTGATATCTCGCTCTTTCTATTCCCTGTTTGTTTATATAGTTAGTTTTTGGTTTCTTCCGAATGATATCAATGGATAGTATTGTTAATAAGGTGCTCAATAGCACAAACACATCATATGCATACGCTTTAGTATATAGCTACCTGAAAATTGAAGGATGGAGATTGGGTAGCTCAAACATTGCCCAAAACTAACGAGTTGAGTTCGAGGCGGCCTTATTCGTTGATGGAGTTGAATCGAGCTAAACAAAAAATTAGTTGCGCTTGAGTAAGCCAAACAAACTTTTCTTAACCAGCAAAATAATTGTGTTCTAAGATCAGCTCGTTAAGTAGTTGAGTCAATTCGAGTTTAGTCAAGCCGAATGCGAGTGGAACACTATTAATTAGTCGAGCTCCACTCGAGCGTAGCTTATTAGTAGAACAAAAAATTGTGTTTGAGATCGGTGCGTTTAATCGAGTCGAGTTTTAAACAAGTAAAGGTGCGAGCAGAATAGACGAGCAACTCGATTCATTTACGGCCCTACCTAAAACATAAGCTGCAAACCATGATCAAAATGCAGTACTGATATATGAATTGTCCTTATCACAAGCTTGTATGGAACTTATGCTTGTTCTACGCTTTCCTGCAGGTAACTGAAGAGTTATTGTGGGAGTTGTCCGTGCAAGCAGGTCCTGTTGCTAAGTACCCCTTTTATAATTATCATCAGTGAATCTCTGTTTCGATAAATATAATTAATTGGGAATGTTGTTTTCAGTTATGGTGTATGGCTGTCATCCACATTGTTCAAGAAACCATTTAGTTTGCACTCGTCTGGGCATTGTGCATAGATAACATAGCAATAACTATTCGATATGTCTTCCTTCTTTCTAGTAAGTTCGTTCTACTGTTAATTTCTTATGAACTGTTCTTTTCTGTCTTGCACTGTATTATAAATGACTTGATACTTTTAAACCACGTTAAATGGGATTTCAAGCACAGTTGTGCTGGAGATCTCTTGTTCTTCCTTTGTATCAGAGAATAAAAGGTGCAGTGAGATAATTAATAGCATATATGCATACTGCATCAAAATGGAATTTGTTCCAAAATAATATATATATATATATATATATATATATATATATATATGTATGTATGTATATATTCATTTGTGTGCATTTATGTCTAGAATGAAAGAAAGTCCTTCCTGCAACTGCGGTCAGTTTTGCCACCTCTTTAGTTCCCACCCCCTACTTGCTCATTCATCTCTCTCTCTCTGAAGCCCTCCACGACGTCAAATAGTATGGAGTATTTGATACTGCTTTCAGAAGGATTGTAATTAATTATTGCATATTTTCTTAACATTGAACTGCTTATATTGATGATGATTGCTAATTCATGTTTCTGTTTTTCCTCCCCTCTCCTTCCCGAGATAACGAGAGATCCTGATGCTGATAATTCCCATGGATTGATTTCATCAGCTATGGTTCTTTTGAGGCATCTGATGCAGCTATTGAGGTAATTGTCCTTTCTGATGTTTGTTATTTTATTTTTTATGTTAAGCAGCTTCATAGTTCATAGTATAAGACTACAAGTGTTGGAAGTTCAAAGTTGCAGCCAGACAATAAAGAAGCTGGGAAGAAAAAAAGGATTTGAGAATATATATCTATTCTTATTGTTTTGGTACTTTTTGGTCTTCTCATTAGCAAGCTTTTTCTGCTATTTGATGACAAGAAAGTATGGAACATATTTAATTTTAGCAGATACATTTGGTTTTGCAACCTTTGAACTGGTTTCTAGTTCTTGTAGGTTCAACACTGGACTTTCTGGCTTTATCTTTCTTGGTTGAAACATCAAGAGACAATCAACTTAACATCATAAACGGTCGTTGTACTTCTGCAAAATCTCTAAAAAAATTGACATCCTTAGTCTCTATTATACTTCCTCTGTTCCCAAATGGTGGTCTAAAGTATACCTAAACATGCATAATAAGGAGGAGAGAATTGTACTTTTTAGTTTTTTTTTTCCTTTTTTATATCCTCTATGGACCCCTATAGTAGTTTCAAGTTTGTGGTCTAAATGAGATATTAACGTAGGCAAGAAAGAGAATGTGAAATGGAGAATAAGGGCGTATTTGCTTTTCTAAAATGATTGGTACTTTTAGACATCCTTTTGAAGATATGTTTTTTATTTACTCAAGACTACCTTTTGGGGATTTTCTTAAAAAAATGTTTTTAATTATTAAGTTGAGGACACTGAAGATTAGCAGTCAGACTTCTCTGCTGTTTTCCTCATTTAGTATAGGCCAATTTACTTGGTATTGCCTTTAGCCTTACTAGCTTGTTTTTCCCTGGCCTTTGGTTGCTGCTCAGCTAGAGCTTCTTTTCCCTTTCATATCAGTGATAACCTGTCCCTACTTGGGATCTGAGAACTAAATAATGCATCATTATTGACCAGTATCAGTTTTTCAAGGTGTGTAGATTCATTTATCAACCTTCTATTTTTCGTATGAACTTTTTTTATTTTCAAATGAATTGTTGACCAAGTCACTCCCAATGGTCCCTCATAATTGTCACTTAAAAGTAAAGTCAAGCTGCAAACGTGTGATGAAGGTAATTCATATTATAGAAAGGTAGGCAACTATCAGTCTGTTGGCTGTTCTTATATTTATGATGGTTTTTCTTTTTCCTGCAAGGTTGTATTTGTGTTGCCATTGTCATTGATTTAAGTTCCCTTATCAGAAAATCACTATTCGGCTAGGCTTCTAATTTGATTCAAGTACCTCTCATTTGTTGGTTATGAAGAAAACATGAGAGTTATTTATATATAGTGCAATGTCTTATCTTTCCTATTGGTTGACTTTTAGAGAAAATTGAGAGTTGAGAGTTGATTGTTTCCACGTTTGCAGGCAATGAATGGACAGTACCTTTGCAACCGTCAGATAACAGTTTCATATGCATACAAGAAAGATACCAAAGGGGTGCGTCATGGTACCCCAGCAAGTTATACTTTTCTTATATGTTTTCTGCGTAAATATAGAAGTAAACATGGTTGTGAGAGCATAGATATAGATACAGTTCACTATGACTAACTCAATCCAGTGTAAGTATGAAAATAGTATACTTTGTTTCCCATGTATTTGTGCCTGATAAGCTGTTGGTTGGCCTTTTGATTGTTTCCGTTTATTGTAGTTACTGGAAAGTTTGGATATATCATTTGCCCTTTTTTTTTTTTCAAAAATAGTTTTACAGATATAAATGGTGGTTGAACTTGTTTGTAGAGGCTTAAGAGGTTATAATCATATGATTGCATAGATGTATATGTTTCTACATTTACTTGATATCACTATTGTACCCTTGATGAACTGCAGAAAGAGTTTTGGCTGCCAGTAACCCCAGTAATCAGAAAAACAGGCCACATACTTTGTTTGCAAGTGGACCCCTATCACTTATCAATGTTCCCTAGGAAAATGGTACAATGGGTGCTGCAGTTACTCCAAGACCTTTTACAAATGATGCAGTTTCTTTGGGCCAAATCCAGCACTTCATCCTCCACCACCACCACGGGTCTTTTCATCCATGCAAATGTCTGTCCCACCATCTTGGCAGGGTCATAAACAGCAATCTGGTCGAACACTAGCCCCATCTCCCATGCAGCTTCCTCCGCCTCCTCCACAAATGGTTCAGATGATGAATAGGCCTCCCCCACCCCCAGCTGGAAGGTACTTCATTTTAGAAGCTGCCACCACCCCCGCAACATATGTCAAGGCCACCACCGTCCTCCATCTAATTAAATCGTTTAACCTTTTCTTTTTGAAGTTTCAAGCATAGGACTTTAACTACTCTGTTTCTTGGGAAAGTTATGTCAAATTATCAACTGTACTATGCAACTCACTTTTTCCTTTCATTGTTAATATGAAGTAGGATAAGATTGAATGGGATCCCAAATTTCAATTTTGAAAATTTTCTTATTGGTTAGTGTTGTGCTTCCAAGTCAGACGTGAGAGCCAGTCCCATCTTGTGCATTACACATAAAAGTTCTCAAAAGAAAATTTGTACACAAAGTATGGAACTGTCCCAGGTTTTGGTGTTTGGTGCTTGTAAAAGGGTACAAGCGGATGTGTTGATGTCATTATCCCCAATAGTATTTTGATAATTTTAACTAATAGTTCAGCTAAGTTTTAGGCCCAGATGATTGGAAGTAGTTACAAGTACGGGTTAAGGACATGACAACCTAACTGGTGGATATTTCTTACCTATTTTGAGTTGAAAAAGGGAGCTCAATATTCATATATGTGAGTTCAGAACTCAAGCAGATTATTTACTTATCCTTTTGTGTATAAAGATGATCTCACCTTAATTGTCTTGAGGTTGTTTGGTCATACGGAAAAGCATGATCAGATATGATCAAACCTAATTCCATTGAAAGATTAGAGCGGCCATGGTCACATAAAAAGGAGATGCCTAACTAGCTAGATCTCTGTTATTTTTTCTGCGTTAGGTATTGTATATATTCTCCATTATTTTTCCTTATCTCAGAAGATGGACTGTCCAAGAAATCCAATTGCCATTCCTTCTCTTTGTCCTAAAAATACTAGAAGAAAATGTAATTAACTTTAAAATGATAATCATCTCTTATTTCTCCTATAATTAAGACGTCAAAGTTTTCTCCAAAAATTTAGACAAAATATGAAACTTTATAGACAGTATCACTGCAATTAAAGTAAAGCAAGACAGGGTGATAGTGGGTGTGTGAATAGCTTGAGTTTCTAAACAACGATGTCCTATGTAACGACATCAACACACGTCCCAAAAAAAAAAAGTTTATACCTACTTTTCACATTTTTGTAACTGAAAAAAATAAAAATAAAAAACGTAAGAAAACTATTAGATGACGGAATATTTCTTCAAAAATCAAAAGACAGACGGATCAAACAATTAATAAATGCGTAAAAAATTCATACAACTTTTTACAGCTATATAATTGTATGTTACTAAATCCTAAATTAATGCAAGTCTAATTGGTAAAACAGAATCTAGTGGGGTTGGCAAAGATAAACTCCAACCTGGAGGGATGTAATATGTGTACTGCAAGGATCAGAGGAAGATTCAAGTTTAGGTATGTAAATCTTGTACATCATCAACTATACACTTGCAACACTACAATACGATATGTTATCTAGTTTTTCTCCGCGTTGGTTATATTTGAACACATTCAGAAATCAGAGACTTATTTGTAAAATTTATTTCTATTCCATTTCTTACACTTCTTCCCTTGTTATTCTTTTTCTTCCTCTCATTGTCTCCTCCTATCTGTGGCAATGTTTACTTGATGAAATGTATCTTCTATCTATACACGTCCTACGTTTAGGAGGTACTGAGAACTATAACCATTTTGCTATTTCCTTGGAAAGTTCATATTTTCAGAATATATAAAAAGTCGGTGCACTTTTTTCCAGTTTAGCTTAATTGCAAATTTAGACGCCAAAAATTTCTGTCACCTCCTTTGTTTAAATTGGTCTGTATATATCTGGAATTTCATGGTTATAACTACCAACTAATAATGTTACTAAAACAAGAAAAAAACACTCTTAATTTTCTCTGAAACTTCTTAAGCAAGCGATTCTTCCTTACTTCTTCCTGTTCCTATTAAAATTCACTCTATAGCCAGTATATACACTCCACATTCATTATATATAAGTGACCGAAATAATTCACCTCTTCATAGTTAAAACCATTCATGCATATTTTCTACTATAATTAAATAAATTTTCCTTCATCATAGAAAATTATCGAACCCCTTTGTAAACTTATAACTCTCTTACGGAATCTTCCAAAGTGATGGCCAACTTAGAATCGAAGTGTAGTCGTATGGTCGGACCAGTCATCATTGGAGCTGGACCTGCAGGTCTAGCCGTGGCTGTGTGTCTTAAACAAAAAGGGGTTCCATTTTTGATCCTTGAGAAAGAAAATTGTCTAGCATCCCTTTGGAAACACAAAACATATGACCGTTTAAAACTTCACCTTCCGAAAAGATACTGTGAACTTCCTCACATGCCATTTCCTCGAGAATTTCCTACTTATCCAACAAAGCAGCAATTCATAAGTTACTTGGAGAATTATGCTAATCATTTCTCAATCAAGCCTAGATTTTCGGAGGAGGTGCAGTGGGCCCGCTACGACGAGGCGACAGACTTGTGGCATGTTTGTGGTAAAGAGTGCGTGTTTTTGTGCCGGTGGCTTGTTGTTGCAACTGGGGAGAATGCAGTTCCAGTATTGCCGGAAATCGCGGGACTTGGGGATTTTAGTGGAAGATTATTGCACACAAGTGAATACAAAAATGGGGCTGAGTTTAGAGGAACTAAGGTTTTGGTGGTTGGCTGCGGGAATTCTGGCATGGAGGTTAGTCTGGATTTGTGCAACACTGGCGCTCAAGTTTCTTTAGTAGTCAGAGATAAGGTACCATTTTCAGCTCATTACTCTCTCCTTTTCAGATGTTAAAACATTTTTAAATTTTAAATATTGTAAATTTGTGTAGTATAAATTATAGGGTCACAATTATTTGAGTTATGTTTAAAACAAGCATGGTTATTATAAGCTCCTTTGTCTTCCTTCTTTCATTAGGTATTAAATAGTCAAAATCATTTTTACATAAATTATACTCCGTACTTTAGATGTTGTGCGCGCGTGCATTTGCATGTGCATGCAAGACCGAATTAGTATTTTCCTGCAACTCATATTTTGGAGTGAATGTATATGTTATTGCAGCTGCATGTTTTGCCAAGAGAAATGGTAGGTATGTCTACGTTTGGTTTTTCAATGTGGTTGCTGAAGTGGCTACCATTAAGATTAGTTGATTGGGTTGTAGTGCTCTGTTCTCGGGTAATACTCGGAGATACTAATGGAGTTGGAATCCTAAGGCCTAAAGCTGGACCCTTGCAACTTAAAAACACCATTGGAAAAACCCCCGTTTTGGATGTCGGTTCCATTGCTAAGATCCGCTCCGGTGAAATCAAGGTTAGCACTGACCTTATTTACAGAAATTAAATATGATATATATATTTCCATTTTCAGCTCACAAAAGTAAAATTTAATTTACCGAAACAAATTAATTACTGCATGGTCAACATCGCAAATTTCAGGTGGTTCAAGGTATTAAGAGATTTGTGTCCTATGGGGTAGAGTTTGAGGATGGAAGAACAGAGGAATATTCATCGGTAATTCTTGCAACAGGTTATAGAAGCAATGTATCTTCATGGCTAAAGGTAAGACAAAAAGTTCCATTTTTTCGTCAAAGTCTACAAATATATACGTACATACATATATATATATATATATATATATATATATATATATTATTTTTGAATTAAAATTCTTATTATTTTATAAATATATACGTTACTCTCCTCATTCTACAAAAAAACAACAACATTTAAACTATTGGTAAATATTAATTTTGGATTTTTGACTAACAATTATATGTACAAATAAAAGTTTTTTTCATGAAATATTCAATTAAAGATAAATTTTTAAGAGATTGTAATGACAATTTTTTTAAAAAATAGCCTTATAAAATAATTATGTTATTATTATTTTTTTTGAAACGGAACAAGTACAAAATTATAATCAAGAAAATTGATACAATCTTAATATTCTGGAACGGCGAGGTTATTATATAGTATAATTGTGTAAAGTCTACAAACTCCTATCGTAAATGTTTAGAAACTTAAAAAGCAGTATACCGGCTGAGAGCAGTACTCTCTATATCCAAATTTAGTTATCATAATTTGATTTTTTCTAGTTAAATTGATCATATTAAAAATTAATTTTTTTTATTTATTAGTTAAAAATATAAAATTATTATTGTAAGAAAATACATCTAATATATTATAAAAATCAATTTTTGTAATTTTTAAATATAAAATATTTCATCAAATTATGAATTTTAAATGTAGTCAATTTAATCTTGAAAAATCAAATTTTAACAAATAAATTTGGTCCTAGTAAGGGGTCTAACTTTTCTGTTCCAAAGGGAATTACATATTCTGTTAGAAATTGTTAAAAACTGATAAGTGGAGTTTGGTTATTTAATGCAAGGAAACTAAAAACAATATTTAATTATATGGGAATTTGTTTTTTTTTCCTTTTTTTTTTTGTGAAACAAGAAGGAGAACTTGATGGATGGTACTTCGGAGAACGCATTTCCCAAGAACTGGAAATGCGAGAACGGCGTTTACAGTGTGGGGTTTAGCCGGCAAGGACTGTTGGGGATTTCATTTGATGCACAAAGAGTAGCACAAGATGTTGCACGCCTCTGGAGTTCTGATTTTTAACAGCATTTGAATCCTTTTAATTAGTTACCTAAAAAAAAAACTTCTAACACTTTTTACGAAAACAGTACATATATATATATATATATATATATATATATATATATATATATATATATGGAGGGTAGAGGTGGCACACACAAACCTCCTCTATGACACTTAATTTGGATTGTACTTATTGAGTACGGAGTATTAATTTGTGTTAGCTCTATCTGTCAAATTCGATTCTATTTACCATAGTAAGAAGGCTAATACAATTTGAATCTTATTTGGATTGTACTTATTGAGTACGGAGTATTAATTTGTGTTAGCTCTATCTGTCAAATTCGATTCTATTTATATATAATTTGAATCTTACTTGTTATATATATATATATATATATATATATATATATATATATATATTTTTTTTTTTCTTTTCAACTAATAAGAAAATGCATTAGTAGAATTGCTTCTTCTAAAAGTTGGATAAAGGCCCTTATTTCCTATGGACAGTAGCTCATGATAACTCATTCACACTTTATACAGATTCTCCTAACAATTTTTCTAAATTAATTTTGTCAGATTTTTTACTATACAAACTTACAAAATTAAAATAATGACTTCATATACTTTATATAATTTTTTGTTATATTATTTTAGTTCATCAATAAAATTACTTACAATTAATAATTGTACAATTACAACCGAAGTATTTTATATTATATTATATAGTAGATAATGTTATATAATTATTTTATAACATTTCATATTTTGTATAATATAATATAACATTCTATTATATTATATAAATTATTATAGAAAAATAAACTATATTAATAAAATTATATTATATATACTTATAATATAGTTTATATATTATGTAAAATAATAATGTTATTTAATATATTATATAATAATTTTAAAAAATCAAAATTATAACATAACATATTAAATACAATTGTATATAACTAAATATTATATATATATATTATAATATAGCATATGATTATAAATTATATTTTAGTATATATAATATTATATATATATATATATATATATATATATATATATATATATATATAT
>CM025785.1:17530040-17566600 GCA_014636745.2 Centella asiatica
TATATATATATATATATATATATATATATATATATATATATATATATGTATGTATGTATGTATGTATATCACATATTATATAATATATATTATATTATATAATTACTACTCCCTCCGTTCCAGAAAAAGAGTTACATTTGGAGGAAAAAAAATATTCCAAAAATGAGTATATTTAAAAATTTTCTTTGTTCTTTTCTATAAATTAAAAAACTTTCAATTACAAACTTATAGATCATGTCATAACTTAAAGATTCATAATAAATTTAATGAAAAAAGTTTATGATTTATACATTTAATTCTTTATCAAATATGCAAATATAATAGTTATCAAAAGTCTAAATGTTATTCTTTTTATGAAATGGAAGTAGCATTGAATATAATTTAATATTGAGACTAATATTGTATATTATATATATTGAAATTATATATTATATATATTAAAATTATATTAAAAGATTAAAAAGTGATGGATCCAAAAAAAATATTTTGATATTTTGTTAATGAAAGGAATGTCAATAGTATATCTCTAAAGAAGATATGTAATCACTGTTTAATTTCTTCTCTTAAAATACAAATGACTATTATAGGAAATCTGATAAAATAAATTTTTTTATCTAATTCTTTAACTTTATTCATTAAAATACAAAAAAAAATTAAGTTTAAAGAAGCTGGTGCGAGTCCTCTTAGATCCAAATAAGTAATTTTTGACTTATCTCAAACGTTAAACTTTCATCTTAGAATAACAAGTACATCATTAGCACTTCTTTCCAAATTGTCGACCAACACTAAATGGCCTAAATTCTGGTGGGCATTAGATGAAAGGCCATTATTTTTTGTTGGGCCCAAAAGTTTGGGATGTGTACAATAAAAAAAATATCATAAAATTGCTAGTGGGTTATAGCTTTAAGAAAAAAAATTTAAAAGGTCATTTGTCATCTTTTTATTTTTACATTTTTTCACGTGCATTTATATCCTTTTCTTTAACATCTAATATTGTTAGAGTTTTTCATGCTTTTGTTTTTGACTAATTCCTCTTCTTTTTTTAATATTCTTTTTATGTTGTTTTTAACGTATATTCAATAAATTTCAAATCATTCACTATTTTTATTACATTTTTATTTTTAATTTTTTTCTGATATTTTGAGAATATAATCTTTTATAAATGAATAACGTGAGGTTATAATTTATAACTGTCAAAATTATTGTTTTATGATTTCAACCATTATTTAATAAATTAAAAAAAATCCTCCCTTATTTTTCTCAATCTTGCCACATTTTTCGGTTTTTGATAATTTTCAAATGTTGTTGTGAGATTATAATATTCTGCAAATGTTCTATGAGATTATTGTAGTTAACTGTTAAATTATAATTTTTTTCATGGTAGTTGTTGTGAGTTTATTGTAGCTGATAACTATTAGATTTTTTATATTCAGGAGCATTTGTGGCAATTATAATATAATATTATAATGTTAAAGAATTAATTGGAAGAGGAATAATTTTTTTTGTTTTATGACGGATCAGAAATTACCCCATACAATAGATTGGCAGAACCAAATATAAAAACTTTAGATGGGCTATATGACTTGTAACTGAACTTCAAATGTGCAGCTCAAATTGGATCGCCCAGCTTTTTCGCTTTTGTTATTTTTACCGAAACTGTTCAAATTGCATTCAGTTGCTCAATACTTCCATTAATTTTCAAAAATGCGAGATATATTTTTTTTCCCTTTTCATTTGTTCTAAAATTAGAAGAAAAGTAAAATTATACAAGCTCACATAATGTCTTTATACTATCTCCACTAACCCACTGCCTCTACAGCTCTAATATTATCGAACACCGTGATATTATTATTACGAAATACTTAATTTTTTAAATCAAGAATATCATTTGAAACCCAAACGAAATTATATAATCAAGAAGAGTAAATTGAATTTACATTTTTCTAATCTTTTATTGACAATATCTCTCTTAATTCTAATGAGATTTGTCTCTCGAATTAAAAGTCGAGCTCTTACCACTTAATAAGCTAGTACATGATCTCAACTTGATTCATATTTGCATTGCAACTTCTATTTTTCCTTCTATATATGCTCTATGTACTGATATATATATATATATATATATATATATATATATATATATATATATATATATATATATATATATATATATATGTAATTATATGTTAATTATACATAACTAATGAATTATGTGATGCAAATAATGAGAGTCTAAAATATGATTAGTTATACGATGAATTAGAAAATTCAATATAGATGAAATCAATATCAATTTTATAAAATATAAAAAAGTACACTTAATTACGTAAAAGAAAAAAAAAAAGAAAAAGGGATACGAAAGAGAACATTCTAAGATTTTATCACGTGAGCCCAAAAATGCGAGCATTAATTATTATTTTTATTGAACTGTTAGCAAAGCAACTTGATGAGCGAGCAATGAGGCCAATTGTACGGGATTTTCTTTAACTCATTCTTTATTTTAGAGGTAAATAATATTTTATACAGATTATCTTAAAAGTCTATTTAAATTAACCTTACTAAATTCTTTAATATACATACTTAAAAAATTAAAATAATGACTTCATATGTGTTATACAATTCTTTGTTATATTATTTTAATTCGTCAATAAAATTGCTTACGAGTAATAATTGTACGTTTAATATTATATTATATTATGTAAATTATTATAGAAAAGGAAATCATATTATATACACTTATATTATAGTTTATATATTACGTAAAATAATAATGTTACTTAAATATTATATAATTATTTATAAAAATCAAAATCATAACACAACATTTAAATACAATTGTATATAAATAAATATTATAATTATATATTATAATATATATCACATATCATAAGATAGAGTGTGTGTGTGTGTGTGTATAGTACATAATATTATATTATATAATATATATAATATAATTAATATTGATAAGAATATTGTATATTATTTATATTACTAATATTATATTATATATATATAAATTGAGATTATATATATATTAAAATTATGTTGAAAAATTAAAAAGTGGAATGTTAAAAAAAATATTTGAATATTTTGTTAAGTAAATGGACGTGAATAGATTAATGTTGAATCTTTTCATCTACAATACGAATGACTGAATTACAAGAATCCAACGAAAGGAAGTTGAGATATTCTCAACAAACAACCCACAAAAGTCCTTAAAAGAGGAAGAATTAAGAGCACTATGGCCCATGAAAATTAACATGGATGCATGAGCCAGCCAAACTACAGTGTATATCGGCTTCTGCTGTACTACCAAATACTACTAATAATAGTACTTTCCCTGCCCCAGCCCCTGGCCCCTGACCCCTGACCCCTGACCCCGGACCCTGTGTCTGACCCTGACAACGATCTCTGGTGACCTCGACCTTACGACCCAGTGACCAGTCTTATACGTGTTCCCTTTTAAGCAACCTTCTAAACCTACTTAATTGCTGCACCAACACCACTGCACCTCCTGCACCACCACATCATTTAGATAACATATACTAACCTCCACCTCTGTCCTGTAGAGCATGACACAGGCACCATTCGTATTATCCTAATATATACACATTTTTTTAATGGTTTTTTATTATCATCTGCTTAGGATATGTATTATATTTATAAATGTTTTCTTTACTTTTAGAGATGTCAACCAACTTCAAATTTATATTAAATATAAATACTTGATTAAAATTAATCAGATTGTTCTGTTCATTAGTTTTTTTTTTATAGTTTGTTAGTCAATATTTATCTTTTTTGGTATTGTGTTTGCTAATTATATTGTTGTCCTTTAAGTTGTGTTACCTTTGTTTTGATCACAATTCCTCTTCACATGAGCGTAGTTTTTGTAATTATTTATTGTTTTAAGGATTTTATTGATCTTTCTGTTTAACTATTTTAAACTTATTCCTAGATTTTAGTGTACTAAAACTGTTGTATAATTCGAGTAAAAATAATATTTTGACATAAAAAATAGAACAAAAAAAATAAATATATACATATATATATATATACACACATACCAGATAAAGACAAATTCCTGACCCATGCGAGCTCCTAGCTCGGTTGATCCCCAGATGGGCAGATCACCTCCCACCCCAAACACCAAGTCCATTTGCACAAATCCCAATGCACCGAACTAAAATCCCATCTAACCTTGCACAATCATTTAACCCGTTGAGAAATATTTTATGTGAGCTGAAGATCGAGGTTCTCAACGGATTAAATATTTCACAACGAATTAAACGATTGTCCAAAATTAAATGGGATTTTAGTTCGCTGTTCTTAACTTTTAACAAAATTGCAAACCTGTCAATCTTGTCAACACAGTTAGATCGTAGTTTAAAACTGCAAACAAAACTGGACCAAATGGCAGTGCATGTAAATGATATGCTACTGATTATCAAGAGACTAAAATAGTACCGGAGGTTTTGGAAATATGGTCCTCGAGGTTTTGAAAATATGCCATCTCAAACAAATATATTCTATAAAAAACCTAATAATAAAATAAAAATTATAACTTAGGGTGAATTTTGAATTGAATTATCAAGAGATTAAGATCAAATTTTTTAAAAAAACTTTTTTTTAAAAAAAATTTTGGTCGCACTTAAAAAGTGATCTAGAATGAATATTTATTTTTTATTTTTTTCGCACTTAAAAACTGAGACCTAAAATGATTTTATTTATTTATTTAGATCGCAATTTCTAACTGTGAATTAAAATCAAATATAATTACCCTCCTCTCTACCACTGTCATCTTCGAGAGTAACAAAGCCCAACTTTAAGTCTTAGTTTAAAATTACAATCTAAAATAGCTTTTAATTTTTAAAATTTAGATTGCAATTTAAAATTACGAATTAAGTAATTTTTTACTAAATCTCATCTATAATGCTATACAAAGAAATTAGCCCGGAATAAACGTAACCAGCAGCCATTATTAATTAGTACCGCGTACTATTACTCCCCTATGAGTATCGTCCATTAGATTACAAATTATTTTTGAAAAATAGTGCAAGATTTCGTTTGTAGTTCCGAGGATTATATATAAACGAGTTTTTCTTAAGATTGATGGACATGACGTACGAAGATCTAGAATATGAATATGATATTTTACCAGTTCTATTTTTATAGTAATATTTAAATTTGTAATAAATGTTAATTTTATATATTTATCTTGGAATTATACATGCAATCAATAAATTTGTTATGAATAACAAATTAAATATAAGATTAGAAAATTATAATGTCAAATTTTAGAAAACTTAGTATTATAAAAAAAAAACTATACAAGTTGCTTTTTTTAAAACATATTTTATTTCTAAATGTTATTTATTTATTTTTTTGGGAACATAAATAGTAATAATTAGTATTCCCTATTGTTTATAATAATTGTTGTTTTGATTTTTTATACGTAAGTTTAAGTAATAACTTTTATGTGTTAAATATTTTATTTTATTTTAAAAAGAATTAATATGAATAAATAATTTAACTTAAATTAATATTTAGCATATAAAAAATAATATTTAAACATGTAAAAAAGTAAAAACAACAATTATTATGAAATTGGTAGTATGTACGGACCAAGCCAACGCCCAGCCCATTTACGAGTTTAATGAGCTGAGATATTGTAAATGGCTAAATGCATTGATGTTTTCAAAATTTTAATTTTTGCTTAGGCGTGAAATTTTTTACTGTCTAATCTTTACACGAACATACCATAATTCATGAAGAGAAAAAGAGAGTTAAGGAATTTTGTTTGCATAAAGTTCTCAATTTTATATTATAATAATTTTAAATTAATTTACAAGACCCTCTTTTTCAAGTCACTTTGCATATTTTACACATATAAAGTCACTCATATCCCTATAACACATTAGTGAATAGATATTTTTAGCCAAAAATACGTTGTATCTACAACACAATACTATTGTATACACTAAAAAAATTCAAAATTCTAAGAATAGAAATTAGTTATGTACCCTAGACACATATAAAATCACTCATATCCCTATAATCCATTAATGAATAGATACTTTTAGTCAAAAATACGTCGTAACTACTTTGCATAGAACTATTGTATACATCCGAAAAATTCAAAAACCCTAGAAACAAAAATTAATTATATACCCCAGGGTTGCCCATTTATCATTCATTGTTGTCATTTATGCAGTATATGTACTAGGTTTTTTCAATAAAAACAAGCAAATGTTGAGTTAAAGGAACATTTTAGCAATTTTCTCAGGCATTCAATTCTATTTTCTATTTTTTTTTTAGTTTCATCATTATTAATTTTCTAGGTCATCTTGCATTTTTGAGATGCATTCATGTCATTTTAGGCATTGATTAGATTTATATTTTATAATTTCCTAGCCATTTCTACCATTTAATTAAGCTCATACATCATTTTTAAATATTTAATTTTAATTATCTAAATTCATTTTATATTTTAAAAATATTTTCTATCACTTCTAGTATTTTTAGACATTTTAGAACATTTAATTTTAATTTTATAACATTATTAGTATATATTAAATACATTCTGCATTTATCAAAAAATATAAAATTTATCGAAAATATCATTTTCAAGTCCAACATGCATTTACCTCATCTCTAGTATTTGTAGATATTTATTATAAATTGTATTACATTTTATAGTATTTATTGGTATTTATTAAAGAAAAGATCAAATTATTACATTTATTATATTAATTATTGCATTCATGAAAATAATAATAAAAATATATTATAAAAAATGACTTATAATATTTTACTAATATTTAATGTTAATTATATTATATAAATAATATAACTAATATAATTAATGCTAATAATATTAATTTATGCTTGTAGAATTAGTATAGATATTTCTGAAAGGGAAATGATGTATAGGGGAAATCTTGAAGGAAAGTGTGGATGATGAGGATTGTTCAAACCCTGTCCTCTTTTTTCCAGCCGTGCATGAAAGGAAAAAATAGGAACGCAGCATGAGGCAGCAAGCTTGGCGGCTTGAGAAGATTTTATTTTATTTGTTTTTCCTTTCTCTTTGATTTTGACTCAACTTTTTGTCCAAGCAAATTCTATAATTAATCCCTTGTAACTTTAAGGATTCTCTTATAAATACCCACCTCTTTTATATTATTTTACACACTATAATTAAGTATTATACCCCTCTCTCTTTAGGTAATTACTCCCTCTCTATTATGTTTTTACTCCAAAATAATTAGTTTTATTAAGTTAGTTATAGTTTTAATTTTTATAAGTAAAGAGTCAACACTTGATTCACTTCAACTCCTCAATATTGTAAAGGAGAGAGCTCTTATTTTTTGTAATTTACTCTCATTCAACATACTTTTTGATTCGAATCTAGTTACTTTGTGTATTTGCGTTGTAGTTATTCATATTTACTTGTTTCCATCATTAAATTATAATAAATTCATAAAACGTTCAAAAATTGACCAGTTTCTTTTGTTAGACTTCTGCAATCATGTAGAAATTCCACTAAAATTTTCATAATTATTAGATTTATATTCTTTTTGTTACTAATTAATCGGTAAACATGAATTATTTTGATAATTGTTGTTCGTCATCTTCTTCTTTTCTAAATTTTTTCAAATTATCCAATTACCATAGGAAAAATCCATAGATTTCAAATATAAAATTTTAAAAAAATTTAGAACATAGATTCTTTAACGATCATATTATGTATAGTAGTATTTATTACGTAATAATTATATAAAAAATCCAAAACAAAATGTTTTCTTCTTTATTCATGCATGCATGTTTTGGAAAAAATATTTCAGTAAGTTTCATTCGTAATTAAAATTTTTTGTTTGTTTCTTGTAAAACCAGTAAGATTTTTCCTTTAAATTGTTTAAAGCAATTCATAGCATGTTGTTAATTCGTCCAAACCTTCAAGACTCCATAGAAGAATCTGTAGATTTCAAATCTAAAATTTACATAATTTTAGTTCTTTTACTATTATGCTTTGTGTTATTAATAGTTTGTTTCTGATATAATAAATATTGAATGATCTCCAAAAAACCAAAATAAAAGTTTTCTTTAATCTTTACTGTTTCTAGGACTTTTAAAAAATATGTAAATAATTTTTACTTATTTTTTTTTACGTATTTTCATAATTAATTGCATATACTAGTATTAATTAGCTAGTTTCCTAAATAAAAAAAATTTTAAAATTGATTTTCTTTATTTAATTTTATTTCTTAATTAAATCTCAGTCCATATATTTGTTATTAATGATTTAGAATCAGTAAAATATTTATTAATTATTAATGCAAATAGGTAAGTTTCTTAAACTAACAATATTCTTCACATTAATTGTAAGATCCTTATTAAATGTAAATATTTCGTTTTAATGCAATATTCTAATTTCATTTCCATGTTTACTTGACTCCTAGTTGAATATTTAATTATGGATGTAAGTGATGTCTAACACCTTTCTTTTGTGCAATTAAGTTCTCAAACTTAAAATTTTCTATTTCGTAGATAACATAGTCATCATCAAAAGAATTTATCATTTAATCAAAATTTTAGAATTAAATATGATAAGTTGGTACATTTTTTTTCTTGTAAATAAATTTCAACTGATAGTTCTAAAAATAAATAAAATCTTTTAATTTGTTGCATAAAGTCAAAATAATAATTATAATTAAATTCAAACTCTTCGCCAAATTTCCCCGGCGTGACGACTATTACTCGATGCGTTTAAATTTCTTTTCTTACGTTGGGTATAAATTTGGGTCTGACTTTTGCGTGCACCGTACGTTATATAACCACTCCATTAGACGCAAGCCTCTCACATTTCCCCATAACTACTTTCGCTTTCTTTCCACTGCTGTGTTATGGATAGCACTTTTACTACGAGTAATTAACAGAGAGAAATGAACAAAATTTATAATTAATTACATGCAAAATGTAAGTGGTTACTATATTACTTTACAAGGTAAAGTTGGTTTCATTTGGCAGTACTTGATCATAAGGTTATTTTTCAATCTTGTGCTGACTAAGTTATTCTGTCAGTTGCCTGTCATTTAAATAGAGATTTCTGTAGTTGATTCTGAAGGTACTTATGTCATGATCCAATCATGATTATACTATCTACATATATACAAATAGACACATAAATGATTTTGTACAAAAGATATTTGAGTTAACGAAAATAAAAAGAACCCTCAAAATTACTCATTTTTAACACCTAAAATCGTAAATAATTACTTCAACATAAAAAATAAAAAAAAGTTAGGTTATTCACACATGTTTCCCTCAATAAATTCTCTATTTTATAGAATTAAACACACATTTAATACATATACAAATTTTCTATTTATTTCGTTTACACTAAATCCTTTAACATATGGTACACTATTAAAAAAAATATTTAAACTTTTATCATTTATATTTGTTAATTCTTAAATTAATAGATAATATGTTATTATATATTAATATATTACAATATATATATATATATATCACATTTATACATAAACTAATTATAATATAATTTTAAAATATTAATACATACATATATGTATATATATAATATTAATGCATATTATAAATCATATTTTAATATATTATAACATATAATATTAAAAAATTATTAATAATACTTATATATAATATATTAATTATAATATATGGTAAAAATATTTTATTTAAATCTAAAAAAAATATTACTTCTTATATAAAATTAATATATAATATATAAATAAAAATAATATATTCTTGTATGTATATATATATTGATATATGTAGTAAAGTAGAATTAAAAATTAGTATAAAATATAATAAAATAATATTATAATTTTGATGAACGTGAATAGTGATACTATAGAGTTAAGGATTCACTGTTCACAATCATTAAATTAACTTTAAAATAAAGATATTGATGCAACTTAAATTTTTTTTACTTTTAATCAAGATTCTCTAAATATAAAGAATATGATTGAGTTTAGGGAAACTGCTGCAAGTGCTCTTAAAAGACGTGTGAAATTATCTAAAGGAAAAAAAAACATAAACTATTGAAGAATATCATTTTGATCTATAAATGATTTTGAAATTGGATCATCTTGGTAAATATTTATTAGTTTCTTAGTTTTTTCTGTTACAATAATCATTATTAAGATGTTTAAGTACGAACAATTTAAAAGTTTTTTGGTCATTAACTTTAAAAAAGAAAAAAAAAACTTGTGCACCATGTTTGAGATGCATAGTCCATCATGTACAAATTAACAGGTAGCGTTTAAAATTTTGCACAAAAATTATACTCCTATCAAACGACAACACGTTGCATTTAAAAACTAAATTTATTCGAAGTGTCAACAAAATACTAATGTTTGTTTAAAAATCAAAGGTTATACAACGGGTTCAACTTTCCTATTCCATTACGGGAGTGGAACGACCTCAAACGCCGGCAATAGTAGCATTGGCTCCATAAAATTCTAAATGAATCGTCTTATACTGCATTTAATTTGGTGGAATGAAGTGAAATATAAATAAAATATACTGCATTTAATTTGGTGGAATAAAGTGAAATATAAATAAAATAAATTTTACATTGATTATATATATAAAATTCATTTTAACAAAATTATGTACAATACTAATATTAACTTTCTAGATTATTTTATTACGATCAAAGTTTTATCTCTCTTCTATTTCTAATTTTCTTATATATCCATTTTATTATCATATTATTTCCTTTTATAAAGCCAAACACAACTCACTGTACTAATTTAGGCATATTACTCTATCACATGTATATATAATGGCAAGTTTCGGACATATGTACCCTAATTGATAGAATATTACAGTAATTGGGGAGTAACTTATCTGTATCATTGTATGATTAATCTCTTGATACATATGTTGAAAAATTAATAAGTATTTATATTTTAAATTTTTTAATAAATAAAATTTAAAACTTTATTTGAGATAAAAGAACACTTAATGAATTGAAGTAAGATACCTAGAAACCGAACTACTTGGGTGTGGAAGATTGAGATATGAATATTGCCGACAACATATTTGGGTGGTTGGGTCAACAAAACTTTCGGGGTTCTCATACTTATAAGTAGTTGTCTCTGGACCTATATGTATGAATTATGATGATGGAGAATGTAATTGTGCATACACCGCATAGGAAGGAATGATCATTGTCTACATCAAGCGGCAACCACGCGATTCTTGGATAAGTGGGAATATGTACTCTTACATATTGTAATCATCTCATCGTATGCAATCTTCTGTTGTTCAAAAACAAAAGTTACATTTATATTTTTTATAAATATTAAAATTATATTTTTAATCTTGATTTTTATTTATAAATTATAAATTTTTTTCATGAAGTTTGTTATGAATTTTTAAGTTACGACGAGATTTATAAATTTATAATTGAAATATTTTTTAATTTATAACAAAATAACAATGAATTTTTTAAAATATAATTTTTTTAAACTATTTTTTTTTTCTAAATACAACTTTCTTTTTATAGAATGAAGTATTATATATCCTTACCAGGCTACCTTTTTTTAAGTCATCAAGAATGTTAAACATGCTTCCATGCATGCTAGGCAGCATTAATGTTCATTCCATTCTTTTGAGTTATTTATATCTCACATCATCATGATTTTTTTGTTAGCGTTATTTAATGTTATCCACACAAATTTTAAATTCTAACGTATATGTTACCAAAAAAAAAAAAGAAAATAATATTTTCATATGATATCTCTGCTTGATGTTTTACTAATTAAATTTGTGTGAAAAGTCATGCTATCAGAACTCAAAGAATAACATTGGAAAAATAATAAAATCTGTGATAATTAATCATCATAAATTAAAATATCAGTCACATTTCATCATAGTGTAACATATACTCCAATTTTTTATAAACGATATTTTAACATGTACTTGACTTAATTTGTGACTATTTTAATTTTTGATTTTTTAAACCGTAACCAACCTATTCATGACTAATGTTATAAAAGACGTTTGGTGAATTTAGGTGATAAACAGAGGGCCTAGGAATTAGATGGATATTTTTCAAAATTAGTTAAAATTAAGCGAGAATTAAGCAGATTTAAGTGCTACACAATGCTATGCAATAAAGAACTAATTAGTGTTTAGACGAGAGACTAATTGAATTGAGCCGAGATTTTTAGAATATTGTTCATGATCACTATAATGTGGGTAATGCAAACTAGCAAATTCTCTTATTACAAATTAATCTCTTAAAATAAACATGTAGATTTATGATTATCAAATGCACGAAATTTAAACTAATTTATAAATATATAACAAGTTCTTAAAATAATAATATAGAGTATACAATCATTCCACATAGGAAATTTCATTTGCTAATCAGAAGCTCCGTGAATGAATCTTGTATAATGCGTATGACAATGGTATATATTGTACCCACATGCAACTACAACTTATATATATATTCATTTATAGAAGACGTATATTGCATATAAATATACATATAGTCCAAACATATGTGACAATTGAATCAACAAAAATATTGAAACAAAACATGGAGCTGATTTTACGAAGAAAAGGTAGTCTGATCATTTGTCTCCAATAATGTAGCCCGTCTTTTATGGAGGTCTTTTTTTTGTTTTACTCCCTCCGTTTTTACATGCTCTCTATTTTGAATTTTTTATACGTAAATTCAAGAGATTTTCTTTATATATATTAAATAATTTATTTAATTTAAAAAAAATTAATAATAAAAATATTTTAAATAAAAATTAATATGAATATAATTTTTAACTAAAATAAAATATTTAATATATATAAAAATTCACCCAAATTTACGTGTCAAAAACCGAAAATATAAGTATAAAAGCAAAGAGAGTATTTTCTTTTGTACTATCCTGTACCTACGCCCCCTTTTACATAAAGTTTGATATTATTTCTATTTGTCATTTTATCTCTTCATTCTTCAGGTTACAAATACAGTCTTTTTATTCTTAATACTTTTATGAATTCCTTATTGTTATACCTTGGAATGAGTTTCCAATAATAGTTCGAGTTAACTACTTTAATTATATGCATGTATCTCTTTATTAGCACACAACAGTTATATATTATGATTATATTGCGGGCATATATATATATATATATATATATATATATATATATTATTATTATTTTTTTGAAAAACATATTGTTAGGTTGCAATTAGTGCTTATTTGTAGCTCATTCTTGGTTATCGATTTTGTAAATGGGGAGCACTACTTATGGGTTTAAGATATCATACAATGAGTCTTTTTATTTAAAAAAAAACTACCGGGAGTATGGCCTAAGATGTAATATAGAGCTTGGAGTCAAAACAATCACAATTATACTAGTAACTCAGAAAACTTCCAATGCTGATCAGTTAATGCAAAAATAAGTAGAAAAAGCTGGAAAAGATATCAGGTTCAGTAACAGATATGAACAATCCGGCCAGTCCAATCCATCTATGTAGCACCAGCATACATACTGTCAACTTACTATACATTACTATTGACATTAATATTGAATAATTATAATTAATACGGATAGTATCCAGCTTGTTAAGATTAATACTAGTATAAACGGGAACGCGTGTGTGCAAAATTTTTAACAGTTTTGATTAGGGATGCAAATTGAGATAAAATTGGAGCAATTTTGATTGAAGTTGGTAATTTTTTTTTATAATATAAATACTGACCCAAAATAACTATGGACAGTTATTAAGATGCTTAACCTCTTAAAATCTAGAGATTAAGTTTTAAGTCATTTTTCTTGATAGTGGACGTAAAATAATCTTTTTCGCGGCAAAGTATGGTATAAGATCGATGTATTAATTACGAGTGTACATATATGTCTTGTGTATTGATGGTAGTACATACATATGTATGTAGATAAAGATTTAAAAATCTGAAGACCAATTAAGTCGTCGATCATCAATATATATAACTACTTTACATGATCTGCATCGAGTAATTACCATTAATAATAATACTTCAGGGGTCCGTAAGAGACAAAGACGGTGAAATTAATAGTAGCGGCACATATATTTAAATAATTATTTTATGAGTAACTAGCTAGTTTAAATATATTAATAATGCTAGCTAGTTAGTAGAGGTACTAATTACTAGTAGTAGTGGTAAGAGTAGAGAACATGTCATTCCAGATGTGGGAGAAAGCGTGAATGATAACGGCGTGATGTTGGCGGGAATTCAAGGACAAGAAGCACTGCAAAAGCAGCTCCAATTCATTCTCTTCGAACATCTGCTTCTCGCATATCATCTCCATCATCGATCTCTTGAAATCCTCGAACGGATCCTCCGATTTCTTCACCACCGCGAAGCTCTCCTTCACCTTCCCTTCCACCGCACACGGTATCAGCTTCTTGAACACCGACAGCCTCGCCGGCGACGACTCGCATTCCGCCGCCGACGAAGATACCGGTATCCTGCAGGAAACGCTGCGTTTCGATGTGGCGGCGGAGGTGTCCGTTTTCTTCGTCTTCTTCTTCTTGTAGCGTCGAGTAGTAGCGGTGAGGGGTTTCTCGCGAATGGTCTCCAATTGGGGATTGAATTCGGTGGAAGAGTCGGTGGAGAAGCTTCTAGAAGAAGAGACTAGGGTTTCCGTCTCTTCTCTTAATTCTCTCTCCTCGCTGCTGAACAAGCCACTGTCAGCTGAAGAAGTGCTCATGCGATGTTTTCCTAATCCTCCTCCAGCTGTTGTTGTCGGTTTCTTCTTTTTAGTGCGTCGTTTCTTCTTTTCAGCAACTGGTGGCGGTGGTTTTGGTGGGGCCAGTATGTCGTTGTCGGAGGAGTCCCCGGAGGACACCGAGGAGTTGTAGATTTTCTGACGTGGCACCTCCTCATCGTCGTCATAAACTTTGGGGACCACGTGCCATTCCTCTTCCTGTTTCTGCCACTGGAAGTACTCTTGTGGTTTGGTGGCGGTGTCGTCGTCGCCGGAGGCGTCGGACTTGGCACCGCAGCCGCAGCTGAAGGCGGAGGAGACGTGGCGCTTGAAGGAGGAGGAGCGGTGGGAGTGATGGCGTTCGGAAGTAATTGGCATATGGTCGTCGTAACGGAGGGGGATGTGTTTTGGGGGAGAATTAAGGCGGAAGAAAGAAGGGAGCGGATGAAGAGTTGAGAGGGTAGAAGGGTCTTTTGAACGGCAGGATTGTAAGGATGTAATGACCCGACTTATACGAAGCTTGAAACGCTTTGCCATTCGATCGATCTGCTTTCCTTTAATTTCCTGAGTAATATATATAGCTTGTGTGTGAGGAGAATAGAGAGACAGTATGGTCTGTGTTCTTGATTTGGGAAAAAGTAATCCACATTTATATAGAGTGAGATATAGAGAGAGAGAGAGAGAGAGAGAGCGCGCGCGATAATTAGATTACCCCAACAAAATTATACTGCAAAATTATACCGATATCTATAGTTTTCTTATACTATCGACTCCTAAATACGTAGTATACTTTAGGTAGATTACCGAGACTATAATTATGCACACATAAGAATTTATTAAAAATCCTCAAATCAAACATAATTTTATATGTGGACATTCTCATCTATTTATTTTGTTTTTATATATTTTTCTGAATTTTCTTAAGATTTAATTTGTGTGTATATATTTATCGTTGCGCTAATGATACATATATATCTGTGTGTGTGTTTTTGTTATACTCCGTAATTCTTTACCTTAATTGTTGTATAAATATAGATTGTGCACATTTTTATTAGATTTATTATTAGACGGCTTTCTTTATAAAATTACTCATTAAAATTTTTAGGTATACTGTGAGCCTCACTGTTATATGGCAATATGTGTGTGTGTGTGTTTTGTGTGTGTGTGTGTGTATATATATATGTTTTAGCGTCAAAAATGTGTTATTTAGAATTTTGATTCATACTAAGACAAATTAAAATTTGGAGTACAAGATAGAATGAAAACTGTACTTCAGTCAAATTGAAAATGCATCACCATAGCCTTAATTAGTGATGACTAATGTCGTGTAGGTATCAAATAGCTAGGTAAAAAGATGAAATGTCATTTCAAATAGTACGAGATCCATTTCAAATTACATAAATAAATTCATTTACCTTGAAAATTCTGTAACACATTTAAGACTTAAAAAGGATAAGTACTTATTTTTGTTAATTCTAAAATTTTAATCGACACTTTATAATCTATATTAAACCATTATGATTTTTTATTTATTTATATTTTAGATATGAGTTTTAAATTATCTACTAAATATCATCGTCTTTACGCAAGATCCTATCATTATAATTTTGTTTTTGTGTCTAAATTTTTGGAATAAATGGACTTCTATGTCATATTTCATTAGTGACTCTTTTGGGATCTTGGCGTGGGACATGAGTGTGAATTTCATATTTTGTATATCATATATTTTTGTTAAATTAGTACAATAAGAATTAACACATTAAAAAATATCATTATTTTTATCTTCAAGCATACTAGAGCCAATCGTCATATACGTGTGTGTGTTAAGGTACACTTTTGTGACATAATAGTTGTGAAGTGCAATAGTTTTTATCAACTAAAACGAAAACTTTTTACATCGTTCTGATTTAAATACGAAGTATACCTTAAGACAATCTTAAAAGTCAAATGTATAAATTCTAGTTTTAGATTTTTTAAAATTATTTGTAAGGAAATTGAGGTGAGAATAAAACTTGCATGTTCTCGTTTATACACTACATTAATTTACAATTTTTGTCATAACTTGCATGTTATATTCTTGTATGCCGTCTTATTTAAAAAAATAAATTAAAATTAACTCATATTTTAAGATTGAGAAAATATTATTGGACACCAAAGATCCCATGGTTATTTATGCATATTCACTACTCACTAGAACTCATCACTATAACTCAGACCACATAAGGAGTAGGAAAAGGAAAAATAGAAACGATTCAAAACGACAAGAGTACAAGGCCACAAACAATTTCGGCTTTTGCCTTTAATTTCGCACTACATATATATAGAATTCTTAATAATAGTATGTATCGAATCTTGATGCCTCTTTGGTGTGTTTGGGATCATACACAAAAACTTTTCACTAGCTTCAGCAATTCGTATTTGTATATGCAACATTCAGTACACCCAAAGCATATATGTAAAGGAGGTTTGCTTTGTGCGGAATATTTTTCTACCTTTATGGGTAATATATACTCCTTTAGTTTTTTTAATACATGTTTAAAAAATTTTTACACCGACCAAGAAAATAATTAAAATATTAGAAAGTTATAAATTTTATCACTAATATTTCAAAATTACCCTTAATTCATTACTCTAAGGGTAGTATTTATTAAGGGCAGTATTGTAGAAAAAGATTTTGAATTTATCTTAAAATATGAAAATAATATTAAAAAAATTATTTTACCAAAAACTTAAAATAATATGTATTAAAAAACAGGGGGAGTATTATGTAGTAGAATAGTGAAAAATTCAATATAAAAGGAATAAAATGCTCTCGAAAAATTGGTGAGGATCCAAGGGAACAAAATCATAGATGCATGCCTATGTCGTCTCTTTTCCTTATCCTTTAGTGGGACTAGTGCCCATTTTGCAAAAGCAAAATGCTTTTTTAGGGCTGATTAGTTCGTTTAGTTTTCAAAACATAAACGTTCAAAGGAGAGCGTTCATATTAATCAAAGAAAATTATAATAGTTGATAATTTTCTCTTGAACAAACATGCAGTAAATTTTGTATTTTTTGCCATACAAATTAATTGCTCATCAAATAATCAACCTTCTCAATCATTAAGAATCACTTATTCAAACTTCGCCAACCCACATCTTCCCCACCCCACAAACCCAAAAAAAAAATAAAAAATATGAGTCCATATATACTATTTTATATGTTACTTCTGTGAATTAGATAGATTTTAAAATAACATCACTTTTATGATTAGGTACATTCCACAACTATCAACCCAAGATAGGAGGCAACAGATTTAGCTAGATAGATTGCCTACATCAATTCAGGGTTAGGGTTATTTGGAACTGGGTACGTCCATTCTGACAACCACCCAGTCTTTTTATTGACATTAGAAAGAAGATTTTTTAAATAAAAAAAATATGTATACAAAATCGTAAAACAAAAAATTCATATAATTTACAGTAAAACTTAATTTTATAATTGCACACAAACAAAGTATATTTGGTTAATTTTAAAATAAAGATTGATTAATTTAACCGAAAAATTATATATAAATGACAGATAATCAAGAACAGACGGAATCCAACTTATACACTTTTCATGCTAGAATAAATAACATAATTACTTAATGGGGTTCCATTTGTTATATAATGTGGCCCTGTTAGATAATTCGATTGAGTTTTGCTCACAAGAGTCTTTCTTTCAACACAACTTTTATGTATCAGTCGAATGTCACATTCAATATTTTAGAAAATGTGTTGACTCCATTTGTTTTCATTTAAGTTTTATAAATTGTAAACTTGTTAGTATTTATGCTATAAAAAATTAAAATCTCTTAAATTTAACTCAAAATAAATAAGATTATTGTGGCCTTTTAACACTTGGATTCACATGAGGATTTGTAAAGGGGCCTCTACTACATCAATTATATTTATGGATAGTTAAAGTAATTTCAAATTATATGATTGTACTCTATTGTTCCAGTTTTATATGTCATATTAGACATTTTTTTTGCCTAGATCTAATTATCACGGACAATATTAAAAAGAATTTAGAATCATAATTTTCTATATTACCAATACATTAATGCACTAAATTAATTTTCAATATTTATAAGATTTACTATAGAAAAAAAGAAGTAGGTAGTTTTGCATCAATATTTATTACAAAATGATAATATTAATATTATTTCTTAATAAATGTATAGATTCACATGTAAATTTGGATGGATGTAGTATAATAACTTATATAGAAAGTAATCTATTTGCAACCATTGATAACGAGACAATTATTAGAATATTTCAAGATATAAAACGTCAAAGAGTGACTTTACAATAAAATTTATTATTATCAGTGAAATTTTAGATTTTAGATTTTTTATTGATTATTATCTTATCAAATTTTCTTGTATCCCCTTCTCCAAAATCCAAAATCCGCCCCTGCTTGGATTTGTATTGAGGGTCACAACGGGTAATTGCATCTATAATTCACTTCATGGGCGCGGTTAACCTTCGTTTTCAGGTAAAAATATATTCGGTGTAAAAACACTAAACAAAACTTTATAGTATAAATTGAATAGCATTAACAAAACATGACATGATATGGCGTTTTATATATTTCATTAATCAATAATGAGTTAAAATGTAACATTTACTCAAGTGGTAGACACTTTTTCACTTAATCTCATTCTCAAATATTGAGAATATGAAGAGTATTATTTAGAGCACTATCCAGAATTAACTTGAGCCAAATTAATCAAAATGATTCAAGTATTAGTCGAAAGAATATCTATATATCTATATATATATATATATATATATATATATATATATATATATATATATATATATTATAACCCAAAAAAAAAAAATCAATACACTTGTCAACAATAACCCAACAAATAAAGTGGAACTGATGTCACCCGAAAAAATTAAAAAAAGGGATTAAAGGAGTCTAGTTCAGCGAGTTGACGAATTCTAGATTTCTAGAGTAAAGGTTTATTTTCTTTCATTTTTGTTCTTTGACATTAAAAGAAATAATTTTTTATTTTTTATTAATACATTATTTAGGAAAAGAAGCGTAAGTACTCTGGGTGACGGGGTCCAATATTATGAAACAGGCATAAAATAAACTTAATTTTTTTTAAGAAGTTGATAAAATATAAATTCTTTGATATTAAATTAATTCATTGGATAAAATGCAATGACGATTATAATGATTTATAATATTCCCCTAGAATCGTTGTCAGGGGCAGATCCAGCATTAGGCAAGTGTAGGCAATTGCCTCCACAGATTATTTGTGGAAAAAAAGTTGTATCTAATACTTATATATGTTCCCACAATTGAGATTGAGAGTATTCATTAACTCCTCTTTTTATGCGTCAGGTTTAGGAGCATATTTATGTAAATAATTGATTGCTTTGAATACACTGATTTCCTAAATAACAGTGTCATATTTAATCCTAAAACTAACGGTTAGAAAATGTGTTGGATCCCAAATTATTGTCTGTGTAATGTGTATACTCTATATTCAGATTATCAGATAACATAGCTTTTGGTAATGATCAATCTGTGTACTTGTATTTTCTACATATTAGAGAGCACAAGTTTGAATGTAATTGATTCGTATACTTACATTTTTCTATATAGTTTCGTGCTTCACAAAACTCATACATACAATACTTATATTGAGTTTATAGTTCTATTTGTAAATAATTTCATTATTTGTCGAAAATCAACAAATTTTTCTGAATTATAACGAGAAATCTTGATTGTTTGTTAATTTTGAAGGGAAAGCAAAAGTTATCTATATATATATATATTATAGGGGGCCGATCCATGTCTAACTTTAGCTGTGCAGTCTTTCATACCTAACACATTTTTAATCGTCGATCGGATAATCCAACACTGAAAATCAAACTTTAAAAAAAAAAAAAATCTCTTCCGCCAGTGAGTTTCACTGGTGGAAGGAAAAAAAAAATTGGCCTTTTTCGCCAGTGAGAGTGGCGGAAAGAGCCAAAATTTTTTTCCCCTTCCGCTAATCTCATTGGTGGAAGGCAAAAAAAATTTTTTTTGGCCCTTTCCGCCACTCTCACTGGTGGAAAGGGCCAATTTTTTTTTTCTTTTTCCCTTTCGCCTGCGTTCCTCCAATCTTGTGCTTGAAAGTAACAAGTACAATATTTTTTTTTCTTCCTTCGTGATATGCTATTATTATTATAAGAAAGACCTATGTCAAAAAACTATATATTTTTTTTGAATCTAACTTATTTGTTAAAAAAAATTTCTTTATTACAGATCAGATAAGCATATCTCAGGTTGACATTTTAATCAGGTTTTCAGCTCTTTACCTTCCTAATTTTAAAATGAGTGATAACGATAGAATATATGATGTTGATACATTTTTTGATGATTCGGATTCTGATATAAGTATGAATGTTGAGAACGAAGAACATCATATTGACGAAGAAAATAATATCGAACAACAAAATAATTTGAATGACAAAGAAAAAATAAATTTAGATAGTGATGATGTTTGTCCTCCATATGTGGGTCAAATATTTACAAGTATATTTGAAACTGAAAAATACTATAATGCATATACTCATAATAGTGGATTTGAAGTCAAAATTTTAACCAGCAGAAAACATTCGGGGTCAAATCAATTAACTCATAGACTATATGCATGTAGAAAAGCAAGTAGACCTATTCAGAAAAAAAATTTGTTTGAAAATGAAAATGAAAATGATGATAAAAGAATAATCCGGAGGAAGAGAGATACTATTGAACGTTGAACACAGAATGTGCAAAGCCAGAATGTTTGTTGTTCATAACGTGCAAAATAATAGTTGGCGTGTAACAAAAGTGGAATTAAATCACAATCATTCAATAGTAACGCCTATTAAAATAGATTTCATGAAAACACACAAAAATATAGTTGTTGCTGACTGAGAGTTAATCAATTTTTTCCACCGATCAAAAATCAAACTGAGTTTGATCATGAATGTGTTGAGTACAATGAGTGATAGAAGGATAAATGTTAAATTTACCGTCGAAGATATTCGAAATGTCATACGCAACTTGTGACATGACACATTTGATGCAAATGATGCACAAAAAGATTTGACGGTTTTAAAGAGACTCAAGTCAGAAACTGTTGAAAATTTCTTTTATAATATAAAAGTTGACGAAGAGAATCGCATTGCATGTATCATGTGGGTGAATTCTCGATCAATTATTTATTATAGAAATTTTGGAGACGTAGTGACTTTTGACACCACGTACAAAACAAATAAATATGGGATGCCATTTGTTCCAATTACGGGAGTTAATCATCATTATCAGTCTATTTTGTTTGGGTTTGTCCTTATCAAGGATGAAACGGAAGCTACATTTGTTTGGGTGTTAGAAAATTGGCTAGAAGCGGTTGAAAATAAAATTCCGTTGACGATCATAACTGATCAGGATAGAGCCATGAACAATGTCATTGCTACCGTATTACCTTCCACCAATCATTTGATATGTACGTGACATATCAGTAACAAATTTCCCGAGAAACTTCATCATTTATATAATAGTTACGAAATGTTTAAGGAAGACTTCGACAGGTACGTATATATTTTTATAAATAGTCGGTGTTAAATTGTAAATATTTTTTTGTTGTCATTTATAATATGTTGTTATTGTAGGTGTTTGTATTTAGTGACAACTGCTGAATTCTAGGAAAGGTGGGCAAAATTGGTGAAACAATATGATTTACAACATCATGAGTGGCTTCAATCTATGTATAATATAAAGGAGAAGTGGATCGGAGCATACTCAAAGTCATATTTTGCTACAGGGATGACTACAACCGGGAGAAGTGAATCCATGAACAGTTTTTTTGATCAATACGTAAATAATTGTACCGGTTTGAAGTATTTTGTGATTAACTCACAAATAGCCATTGAGAAACAGTACTTGAATGAGAGAAAATAAGATCTTGAACAGAGTACAAGACAAGAAATTTGCGTAACGGAACTTTATTGGAAAAGTATGAGGCACTTGTGTAAACGAAGAATATTTTTAAAGACTTTTCGAACGAGTTCTATGAGGGTCAAAAGTTAACGTTTCGTAAGATTCAGAATTTTGGGGTCGGTGGTACAAAGGGATACCACAAAACTGACAATATTATTACGTTGTCGTTAAACACGAAGACTCCGACAATGTGACATGCATATGTCAATGCTTTGAGCACAGCGGCATGATTTGTAGACATATTTTGAGGTATATCAGCTTCAAGTGCATAAATGAGATTCCATTGTGTTTGATTTGTGGTAGGTGGACGATAAATGCAAACAAAATTCATGGTGATCCTGTTTACATAAATGAAGTAAATGCTGAATCAAATTCTGATGTTGGTGATATTAGTACAATACGTTACAATCATTTGAATAAGGTTTATCAAGAAATTGCAGCAATTGGATCGACATCGCAATCATCTTACATGCATGGTCTTGAAACTGCTATGAAGGAGAAAGTATTGATAAGTAAGTTAAGATTGATTGAAGAAAATGACACGGTTGAAGGTGGGAGCAAATCGAAGGACCTGCATATGGAAGGTGGTAGTATTGACGAAGAAGATGAGTATTTTTCACCTCTTCAGTCACAAACTAAGGGTCGTAAGAAAGTCACAAGATTTAAGAGTGGAATGGAATAAAGTCAATTTGCAAAAAGACTACGAAAATGTGCTATATGTCAAGAATACACTGATCATGATAAAGTAATGGAGATGCGCGCGCAAATGTCTCAACATATCACATTAGATTTAGACGATGATGAAGAAGAGTTGTGATCGAGTTTGACTTTTAAATTATATTAATTGTAATTGTATGACTTTCTGAAGTATTTGATCGGTGGATATAATGCACTAATGATTATAATAGTATGATTATACACTATGATTAATACTATGATTATAGTAAAATACTATAATTATTATGATTATTAGTTATTGTTTGAAATAATTAAGGACAATATTATGATTATAATAAAATATTATAATGCACTAATGATTATAATAATATGATTATACACTATGATTATAGTAAAATACTATAATTATTATGATTATTAGTTATTTTTTGAAATAATTAAGTACAATATTATGATTATAATAAAATAATATAATGCACTAATGATTATAATACTATGATTAGAAAAAAAAAATACTATAATAGATGAGTTAAATATAATGTTAATCATAATTATAATATAATCATAATACAATCATCATGATAATTAGTAATCTAATATGAGTTAAATACATTATAAACCTAAACCCTAAATCTTAAATTAGACATAGTATATAGTAAACCATATAATGACAATTAGTGTTGGAAAATGTCATTAATAATAAAATTATTATAATATTGTGATTTTTTGTATTAATTATTATGATTATTAATTATTAAGATTAGTATTAAGTATTATTTGTTATGATTATTAATTATAATATTTTTTTTTTAAAAAAATGTCCCTTCCACCAGTGTTAGTAGCGGAAGGGGTGTTTTTTTTTTATTTTCTCTCTTTGTTTCTTCCGCCCCTTTTCCTTGTTTCTTCCACCCCTACTAGGTTATTTCTACTCTATTTTTCTTTTTTCCCCCTTCCACCACTCCTTCCTTTATTTCTTCCGAAAAAAATTTCTTCTTTTTTCTTGTAAACAACTTCCGCCGCAAATCAACTTCTGCCCCAAATCAAGTAAGTTTTTATAATATATTAGAACTGTATTGATTTCATTTTTGAATATTGAATATTAATAATGTAAATATGTATGCAGTGTGTGTGTGTGTATGTATGCAGTGTGTGTGTGTGTATATGTATGTAGTGTGTGTGTGTGTGTGTATGTATGCAATGCGTGTGTGTGCAGTGTGTGTGTGTACAGTGTGTGTGTGTGTGTGTATATGTATGCAATGTGTGTGTGTGCAGTGTGTGTGTATATGTATGCAGTGTATGTGTGTATATGTATGTAGTATGTGTGTGTGTGTGTGTATGCAGTGTGTGTGTGTGTGTGTATGTATGCAGTGTGTGTGCATAGTGTGCAGTGTGTGTGTGTGTATATGTATGCAGTGTGTGTGTGTGTGTATGTATGTAGTGTGTGTGTGTGTGTGTGTGTGCAGTGTGTGTACAATGTGAGTGTGTGTAGTGTGCAGCGTGTGTGTGTGTGTGCAGTGTGCAGCGTGTTGTGTGTGCAGTGTGCAGCGTGTGTGCAGCGCGTGTGTGTGTGTGTGTGTGTGTGTGTGTGTGTGTGTGTGTGTGTGTGCAGTGTGCAGCGTGTGTGTGTATGCAGTCTCTATGTGTCTGTATGTGTGTGTGTGTGTGTGTGTATATATATATATATATACAGTGTGTTTGATGAAAACTTTTCAATATTTTGTCGGTTGCAATGGACCATTATGATTTAAATCCGGGTTCCGAAGATAACAGTTTGTTGGATGATCAACCACTTCATATATCTACTCACATATACAACACGAATGAATTTAGAGTACTCGACGTTGCTCAACAGAGTAATCAGAGGTATGATCTTTGGATGCTGAGTGACACACAAAAAGATATACTTAATGTAGTTAGAATGCATGCATTTACATACGAATGTATATTCCCAAAACACGATGCATGCTTCATTACTGCATTAGTGGAAAGATGGAGATCATCAACAAACACATTTCATTTTAATAACGGTGAGGCGACAATCACATTGGAGGACATCTACTATATAATCGGTTTACCCATTAATGAAAAACCCCTTACTTGTGGTGTTTTATTCGAGAAGGAACAAAAAATATTGTTTCAAGACTGTTTTGGTGAACGGTTCTATAACCAATTCTACAAGGAAGCAAAACACGGTGGTGGTATCTGTTTGACGTGGCTTTTGCAGTGTTTTCGTGAACTGCCAGAGGATCCAGTAGTTGACTATATAGCTATTTACACAAAAGCCTACATATTGTGGTTGTGTGGTGCTATATTGTTTCCCACTAAACCCAAAGACATATGCCCAGTTAGGTATGAAAAAAATATTGTCTTTGTTATTGTAATTCTTTGTTGTCATTATTTGATATTAATTTGGTTAACGTGTTGTTTTAAATTTCATGTTAGGTACATGGTGTTTGTTAGAAACATTGAAAATATAGTGAACTACGCTTGGGGTTCAGCAGTCCTAGCAGCCATTTACCGAGCACTCCACGATATATCCCAATACAAAGAAGTTAAGAGTAAGATTGTGTTACCTGGAAGGATAACGAGATGCATGACAGTGGTGCAAACTTGAGCATATGACAGATTATGGATTGGACGTCCAATGCCTCATCCTGGATCTGAGTTGTGGTCGCCGCTGTGTTGGCATATGCATACTCTAAGCATGCTTTCTATAAGGAGAGGCGAGCAGATCCACACCACAACGTCCTAACATACCGGTCTGAGTTTGAAAATTAACCGCAAGACAAATTCATCTAGAAGTCGTATAAGCCGATTCAAATGGTTGATGATGATGACGAGGACGCTTGGATGACACGACTGTTCGCAAACAGTCAAATCCCACTGATACATTTTGACGAGATTGAGTATCAAATGCCAGACAGAGTCCTTAGGCAACTGTGTTATTATCAAAGGATACCTAACCCTCCTGTTGATCACACTTATCTACGGTTGACTTCTAGGAGAATCTTGTGGGTTTGTTGGTATCTGAAAATACCAAGCGCAACAAACTGGACATGGACGTGTACCTACTTGTGGTACAACAAAGTGACACGAAAACGAATTGCAAAACCGGATGTCACTGATATCCGATACAGTAATTGTGTCATTGTCAATCAACCTCATGTAATAAACGTGGTACGTATAGTTAATTATAATCCTTGTATTGCATTATATCTATTTTGTAACATTGTTAACATATACTTGTATCTCTTTATTGTGCAGTTAAAACATCCAATGAGGATGTTGTAGCAGTGGCCGAATAAGCCTTCTGAGATTGAACAACAATATCAAGCACTCTTAACTGATAATAGTGTCCTGTTTCAACAAATGCAATTGTCCAATCTCGGGGTTTATTCGGAGCAACCCTTTACACTCTGTCCTTCATTGATCCTTCTGAAGCTCCAACTTCCATGACTTTTACATCGGATCCTCCAGTGTCCTTCACAACTGATTTCAATCCTTTCGCTGAACATGCAACTCCAACCCATTTCTCCCAAGGGGCACCACTCGTCCATAATCCGACTAGAGTGTCAATACATGATCTACTGATGGTTTCGGTGAAAGGGAGCATGGTGAAGCCGTTAAACCCTTGGAAGATGGATTGGTTGACTTGACATTGGTTTAATGGTGAACCAGTTGATGATTCACAATATTGGCCTCGAAAAATTAAATGTTATAATATTAATCAACAGGAGGCCACAGAATTATCTCCTAGGGCATGGTTAGGCAACATAATTATGGACGCCTACCAAGAATTGTTGGCAGAAAGAGACGCTGTCATAACACGGGTGGGAAAGAAGTTAAAAAGAAATTTCTACTATCTGCTGACTTTCTTTATTGCCGTGAGTCAAACCATGATAAATGCCGGAATCAAAACTGATATTACAAATGCAGTTGACTTTGTACAACACTTTGTAGAACAAAATGGTTTACGTGTTTCGGAATGTGATGTCATTTTCATGCCATTCCATTCCCGAATACACGAACATTTTGTTCTGGTGATGTTCAATGTTAAGGCATGGCCAATAAAAATTATTGATCTCATGCATCCTGAGATGACTCCGGCACATTTGGATGCGCGATACCAAGCGGATATTGCAGTTGCGGTAAGTACAAAAGATTTTATGTTGATTTACATATGGTTTTAATTTGTTATTGTCACTTACTAATTTTTATTTTTGAAATGAGCAGAAGACTCTTGTACCTATCTTATTATGATTTGTTAACCCCGAAACCAATTGGCCCCCAAGAGATGCAAAACTCGAGAAGAAAGTTGAAGTGGCGAAACAAAATAATGGTTCAGACTGTGGGGTTTATATTTGTAAATAGATGGACGCAATCTCAAGTGGACTAAATCCTACTACAGCTAAATAAACAGTTCAAGATGCATCCATTCTTCGCTTGCGTCTTACTTGGGAACTGCACAAAGGAATGGCCAGGGCTTCCCCTAGAGGGGACAAGATGGCAGGATTAGTGATGTTGGATTCTGAGAAAAAGTAATGATTAATATGTACGATCAATGGAGTGAAGTTGTATTTGTTTTAGTTAAATTTATTCAGATGTAATACAATTTATGTTTCTCAGTGTAATATATATGTTTTTTGTCGATGGTGTGTTATATATTTGTATTTATTGATTATGTGTTATACAAATTGAGATTACAGTGTAATATAATGTATTACACTGAAAACATATGACATAAGGGTTTAAAATAAAAATAACAGTTTATCAAATAATTCTTTTTTTATATTGGCGGAAGACTTAAAAAAATGCTCTTTCAAGTATAAATATCAAGCACAACACTGGCGGAAGGCAGAAGAATGGAAAAAAAAAAAAAAAGACTGGCAGAAGGGAAAAAAAAATTTTACACTGAAAATGTCTGACATAAGGTTTTAAAAAAAAACAATAGTTTATCAAGAAATATTTTTTTAAGACTGGCAGAAGACTTTAAAAAAAATGTTTTTTCAAGCATATATATCAAGCACAAGATTAACGAAAGGCAGGTGAAAGGGAAAAAGAAAAAAAAAATTGGCCCTTTATGCCACTCTCACTCGCGGAAAGGAAAAAAAAAAATTTGGCCCTTTCTGCCACTCTCACTGGCGGAAAGGGTCAATTTTTTTTCCCTGCCACCAATCTTATTGGTGGAAGAGATTTTTTTTTTTTAAAAGTTTGATTTTCAGCGTTGGATTATCCGATCGACGATTAAAAATATGTTAACTACGAAAAACTCCACAACTAACGTTAGATATAAATCAGCCCATATATATATATATATATATATATATATATATATATATATATATAATCATAAATGATTATTTGTTAATTTTAATTTTTCTACACTTTGAATTTTCATCTGCTGCAGCTTTGCTTTAATTTAAAAATATAATATCATATTATTCACATACTTGTAAATCACATTAATAAGAGGTCGAAAATATTACATTGTAATTTGTATCGTTTTCTGTGTATGTTCAGATATCCGACGACTGTATCAAATTTGTAAACATGTACGACATGAGTTACATGATCGAATCATATTAATACTTGTTAAAATTAAAATTTTGTATGTGACGTATTAATTATCTATTGATGATATATAAATAAATATTTTATGTTATTTACGTTGCCTACATTGGGTTAAGATCCTAAATCCGTCCCTGATCGTTGTACGGTAAGTTCATTATTGATAAGTTTTTGGACTTTACATTATGTAATTCTGTTTAGTTTAGTTGTGCCAAAAATAGAATATTTCTATTTTTTGTTGTTTTACATATAATGTGATTGTTAATTTAAGCTTGAGGTAAATTTATTAAATTTTAATTAGAAATAAAGCCTCCGACTATGGCTTACTTATGATGTAGTGGTGGATACAAACATTGTGATTTTTAAATTTGAATGCAGAGCATATCAAAAAAAAATCCTACAATTCTACAAAAGTTCCAAAATTAAGTTAAATTGTAACTCTAATTTTAATAAGAGCAATATTCATTGTTTAATATAAGAGAATATATAATAGTGTTATATACTCCACCCATTCTAAAAAAATGAGATTTATTCCACAGTAAGAATTATATGTGCATAATTTTTTTTTTATTAATTACAATGTTATATTAATTTTTTTAAAAATCATTACAATATTAATAGTTTTAAAGACTTACTGTTTGAGCATGCAGTTTTTAACTAAACGAATAATAATTAAGAAAAAATGAACTAGGGGTATGAGTTCCCCAGCTCCTCATGTAAATCCGCCAATTTGTGTAGAATATCGGAATATCACCTAAAGTAAAATAAATTAAAGTAAATACAGATGCTCATTTAATCATGTAATTTTGTCAAAAATTATCATTTAATAAAATATAGAATATACATATCAATTAAATGACATCTTCTATGCAATTTCTACGTTTCATATAATAATTAAAATTGTAACTCAAACTTTTTAGTGGGTTATTAAATTACTAATTAAGGAAGCTTTTAATTCAATTTTTTAAAAAAAGACCTTTTAATTCAATTGTTGTAAGTATTTATCATTGTACCAATGGAATTTTAATTAAATGTAATGAGCAAAATAGTCAGAAAACAAACAAAATGTAAATTGGTAGGTGTTTACCAAAACAACAAACAAAATGTCCATTTTTTTAATAGGATGCAATAAGAGGAAATGTGTCCTAATCACACATGTCAAAACAAACAAACTTAATGAGTGCTTCACTTATTCAGTTAGAGAACGATATCATTAAGCACTAAATAAGTGAAAACAAATGCAACCTTAACTCGCTAGAGTTCTCCTCCTACACATACTTACTCTTACACGGGATAGACTTCATGGACAATCCATGTTGTAAATAACAGTATTACTTGTATAAGTCTTCCATAGCTAAGTGAGCCGATCCGTCCATTTCAGTGGGACCGACCTTGATCTAACCTCTCTATTGGGCCATTCCACAAAAAATATATACAAAGTTTTAACAAAAACAATAATTCGTGATAAAAAATGTCTTCAATGAGCAAAAACAATATATATATATATATATATGGATCGATTCATGAATAATATTAGGTATGCAGACTTTCGTAACTAATATATTTATAACTATTGATCGAATGATTCAACGGTGGAGATAAAAAAATAAATAAACGATTATTTCCACCAATTTAATTGGAGGTATGTAAAAAAAAAAAAAAGTACGTATTAGATACGAACCTACATAATTTGAAACCTAACGGCTAGATCGTCATCATCAAGAAGTACGTATTAGATACGAACATTAGAAATTGAGGATCGTTACTATATATTCTCTAGTTTTTTCACAAAACCTGACGAAGTACTCTCCTAATAGCCTTGGGAATATCGCGAACTCCAGAATTGGACTCGTCTGTGATCATCTGCCGCCCAATCTCTGAGCTTCGGAAACAATCTGAGAAATTCCCTGAAAAACGAATCACACAATTGTTATTCATTCAATATCAGAATCAAAAATACAAACATAAATACACAATTCTAGAGAGAGAGAAGGAGAATTACCACCGGAGACGGTTTGTTTATTGTGACGGATGTCATGGATAGTGGCGGAGATCTTCCACTAGAGAGGACGACCGACATTGAATAGGAAGAAGAGCACCATTAGCGCTAGTACTATTCTGAATGCTATCCTTGCTGCTTCCGACGTCGCCATTGTTCTGCTGAGGGAGGGAGAGAGAGAGAGAGAGCGGTGGAAAAATGGTGCGCTAAATTAGTGTGTATACTCTGTATTCTATACAAAAATATATTCACTCAGTCTCACTAGTGGAAATGACTTTTTTTTAATCTCTATTGTTGGATTATTCGATCGATGATTATAAATGTATTAACTACAAAAGTCTCCATAGTTAGTCATGGATCAGCGCGCACACATATATATAGATAGATAGAGAGACAGAGAGAAAGAGAGAGATAACTTTGATAACTCACCAAATAATCAAAGCAACCGAGGGTAATAGATATCAGCTTAATTCCCTACCAAGATGCATGCACATGTATGCTGATATGCATGCATGCCATAATGATTGAAACATGAAAATGAATGATATAATAACTCAAAATTGTTCGAATGAATATTATGCCTGTTACCTTAGGATGATAATTCGGGTACACAAAATTTATAATTGGGGTTCGTAAATTAAAATATATATATATGAGAAAAAAAAATATAAAATGTCTTAGACAAACTTAACTAAAACAATTAATTAAAATGGTGTAATTTAGGGTTCAACAGCCCTTCGTAGAGTTTTTATTTTTTATTTTAAAAAATACTATAATCAAAAAAAAATATGATATAAAATTAAAATTACGTCATTTTATTAAAAAGTTTTAGACAAATTTACTTAAAGTATATTTTAGATTCTCATTCTGCTATATATATATATATATATATATATATATATATATATTATTATGCAAGTTTATAGTATCACAATTTTAAATTAATGTTCAATAAATTAAGAACAGCTTAAATTGTCGCTCCCTTGATATCTTGGCTTATACTCGTGCGGTCCTGCATAAATATCTAAAGTTGGGCTACGGTCCAAAGCACGTGGACGGATAAGTCTAGAGTCTAGAGTCTACTGGAGCATGACATTTGATAAACAAAAGCATGCAAGTATTGGGCATACTTTAATAAAAGTATGAGAAGAAGTTTTGGGCCATTACAGAAAATTGTTTGAATTTTTTTAAAGTGGTTGTGTTTAACAATTATCCAATATAAGTGTATTTATTTTTTTGTAAGTTATTATTTTTAATATTTTTTAATGTACTTTATAAATTATTATTTAATAATTTATAAGTTACTATACGCTGTGTATAAGTTGTTATATTCACAGAATTACATTTATAGAGAATATGTTAACTGATATGAAATTTCAATTTATTTAATAGACCGGTCTCTAATTATACTAAGACGGAAAAAAAACTACTCCATAATATACTACTGAACAAAAATATTCTTTCGGGACAAGTTTTTTTTTTCTTTCCAATTTTTGTCTTTTTAAATTTAATATTCTAATTTATTCTTAAAGGAGTACATATATTGTAGAAAAGGATACACAATTCCCAAGTGTTTGTTTGGTTGACATCTAGTTACTCAAAAATCTCAACTTCCTAAAAAGTGATAATTTATAAAATTATTTGATTGATATTTTTTTTTTTAAAATAAGGAAATTGAAATTTTCTTAGGAAATAGAAGTTTCAACACAACATGCGAATTTATTTACCCACTCCCTTGGTAAGTCACACTTTCCATATCATTATAATGCACTTTATAAATTTATTTTTATAAATTATTATTTATAAGTTACTATAAACCGGGTATAAATTGTTATATTCATAGAATTACATTTATAGAGAATATGTTAACTGATATAAAATTTCAATTTATTTAATAGACCGGTCTCTAATTATAATAAGACGGAAAAAAGAACTACTCCATAATATACTACTGAACAAAAATATTCCTCGGGACAAGTTTTTTTTCCTTTCCAATTTTTGTCATTTTAATATTCTAATTTATTCTTAAACGAGTACATATGTTGCAGAAAAGGATACACAATTTCAAGTGCTTGTTTGGTTGAGATTTAGTTATTCAGAAATCTCAACTTTCTAAAAAGTGATAATTTATAAAATTGTTTAATTGATATTTTTTTTTTAAAAAATAAAAAAATTGAAATTTTGTTAAGAAGTAAAAGTTCTAACATAACATACGAATTTAATTATCCACCTTCTTGGTAAGTCACACTTTCCATATCATTAATTTAAAAAATGATAAAATTATCCTTTTTTGTTGAGTAAAATACACAATATGATGCTTCAATATATATTTTCTTTGATTTATTTTTAAAATTATTTATTCTTGTTAAAATTATTTGTTCAAGTTTATGATTTTTTTTTCCCCAGAAGACGTGGTATTGAGTTAGGGGATGGAGGGACTGGGGTTTGACGAATAGCGGTGAAATAATGTTTTTCCCCTTTTATTAAAAGGTTTGTTTTAAAATTCAATTAGTAAAAAAAATTAGTAATCGTAAAGAGTACGATAGTAAATTGAAACATATTACATGAGAAATATATAGTTGAACCAAACATAATATATGAAATAAATTCTCAAAAAATATAAATTCATCTATGTCAATTAAATATGATAATGACACTTATTATAAATTTTTTGAGGGAATTAAATAAAAAGAAAGTACAACTTTCAATAAAAAATCAATTCCCATATGAACCAAACAAGCACCAAGTCTTTTTATGCACTTACTCCATCCATAAATAGATGTCATCTTTAGATTTTATGCATTTATTAAAATTGATAGATAGTATTTAAAATTGGTGTACTATGCTTAATATATCCTTAATTTAGTCTCACTTCATTTTTCATTAGTTTTTAAATGGTATAATTAACAAAGTAAATTAATTGAGAGGATAAAATAATTTTTTTAATTTATCTTGAGAAATGATGAAATAATACATATCTATAGGTGAACTTTAAATTTTAAAAGAACACTTATTTGTTGACTTGAGGAGTAGCATCGTATATAGTAGATACCCCATTACAAGTGTATTTAGTTGACCATGGACTAATTGAGTCTTATCAATTTATCGGGTTAAGATATTGTGGTCTATTTTTGTGACTTACGTTATTTATTTTTTGTTTAATAATTCAGCTCGTGCAAATCGATAGTCAATAAAGTATGGAGCATTGTATGGACATACATCATTATTAATTCATTTGACTTCGTAATAATTTTATACATGATAAATATTTTATTTTATTTTATAAAAATTGAAGAGTGAAAATATTTTAAATGAGAATTATTATAGATAAAAAAATTTAATAAAAAAATATTTAACATATATAAAAATATACCTAAAATTATGTTCTAAAAAGTCAAACGACATGTAAATATGAACAGAAGAAGTACTCTATCAAGTTCACAATAAGTGTTGTTTTGATTTTTTGCACGTAAGTTTAGATGATGTTTTTTATATGTTAAATATTTATTTTAAATAAATATTTTATTAATATTAATTCTTATATCAAATTTTTTTATTATTAATTTTTTAAAATAAAATAAAATATTTAACGTATAAGAAACATCACATAAACTTACATACAAAAAGTCAAAACGACATTTATTATGAATCGAATGGAGTAATTTATAATAAATATTGGAGCTTGAGGTTCTTCTTTTTTACTTTTTACTATTTCTTTTAGCCTTGTTTCGTTGTTTGATTGACGAATAAACACAACTCATGTCTTGATTCAGTGAAAGACTACTCTGTTAATTTTCATGAGAGAATTTTAGGGTTGAAGGTTTGTTACTCATGACTCACAAGTGTACATGTCTGTGTACAGAAAATCGTCTATTTAATATATAAACACAAATGTCAATTTTCGTGTGGACTAATAATCCAAAACTTAAATACATAATTATCCCTGAATATATTTTTAAATTATACATTTACAACATCGAGACATGAGAAGATTGAACCAATGAGGTCGAGATCATTACCACCACTGGGAAGCCGTGTGACACCCATCTCTAGTTGACTAACTGGTAAATTAATCAGTTTTCTTTTTCAACAAAAAAACATTAATAAAAAAAAATTATCGTGTATAAATTCATAATCTACTTATTAATCACATTAAAACTGTAAATTTATAACAGTGAACAACTTGCATTTAAAAGAAATGTAGATCTGTAGATCGTGCTTTAGATTTATAATAATTTGAGTTCAGTTGTTAATTGAATAGACTTGACTCGCACAATTCATCGTGTTGGAAAATAAAATATGGAATCAAATATAATCTCAGTTCAAATTTGAACAATTTAATCTCACTGAGGGAATATGAACTGAGTTGAATGCGTAGTCAATCAAATATTTAAATTTACTCGAAGTTCGTTCCAATAATATTTCGATTTTATATAATCAAATATTCTAGCTAAGCGACTATAGATTCAATCCCAAACCCTTTTGCACATTTTCTTTTAACCTTTTTATTTCACAAATCAAATTAAAAAATAATCTTAGCCGCAGTATTATATTCAATTTTGTTCAGTAAAGGCCCCATTTCACACGAATATTCTAACCATAAATTTAATTATTTAATTTATCAAATTGTCTCAATCTCGAAAGCCAGTGCGATTCCGGTATTTATGCATATAAACACTCTAGTCGACATGGTACACCTCTGTTAATATATATATATATATATATATATATATATATATAGACAAATTTGACTTTATGTCTCTATTATATAATATGCGGTGTACATAAATAAATACTTCATCAAACAGATTAGCTTGTCCAGAGAATCCAAAAAGTTTTTTTCTTTCTTATCCGCATGGGGTTTGCACGTTGATGTTCGAGGTCACAAGCATTTCACTTTTTAAATTCTAAAAATTCACAAATAAGTTTATTGCATGCCCTGAATTTTGAAATCATATTAAATAAAATAAGTGAAATGTTATGAACACTAACAATTTGTATAAATAAATGTATATAAATATATGTGATAAATTATCTAACTACTAAAATTTTAATTGTGAACCAATCAAAATTTACTAATCCCCTATAAGATTTAACTACGTCAATTTGTACACATTTATTTGTGTACAAATTATTGTAAATAGCACCACTCATAAAACAAATAGTTACTACCGAGTTTAAGCTAGCATTATCTCGTATACATTCATTTACGTCATTAATACAATTAAGTTAAATATATCTTTGCTCATTATGTTTTTAAAAACTCACAAGTATTATATTCATGTGAAATTTTATATCGATACAATCTTTAATGCATATTAAACAAATAATTCCTGCAAACAATGTAAAATCGATATGTGAAAATTTCTGAAGTATTTGCGAAATTGGAAAAAAGTGTTCTAAAGTTGCAGATACATTTTTAAAATGACGATTTTAAAGATAATTTATATATTATAAATATATCTCTATTATTATGTTATTTAAAGTAATAGTAATTATGGTAGTGACCGGTAACTAATGGAGTTAGTTTGAGTATGAAATATGAAATAATATTTAAGAA
>CM025785.1:17566610-17816176 GCA_014636745.2 Centella asiatica
AAAATATATCTCTAATTCAAAATAACCATAAAAAGTATATATATATATATATATATATATATATAATTAAAAAATATCAAACATTTTCGTTAAAAAGAAAAACGGCTCAATTAGTTGTGTTAGTAGGGCGACTAGTGGACTGAACAAGCCACTAATCTAGCCACGCGTTTACTTCTGATCGATCTGAGTAGAACTTAAAATCCAGCTGCATTATTTTCTTTGCATATAACACGTATTAATATTGTAACGTGTGAAAAGAGTATATATAGGACTGCCGTCGAAGGTAATTTTAAATTGAGTTGATCGACAACGTACTCAATGGAAGATGGGATTAGTACCAAAAGTACAAGTGATGATTCTACAAAGATCAACAAGTATTCTTGCGCAAGTGCTATTGTTGCTTCTATGATATCCATCATCTTTGGATATGGTAATATTTTTTAGCCTTACATCTTATTTTCTTCAATTCCCTTAATTTTGGATATGGTAATATTTTAGCATGCATATATATTCAAATGCTTTATTTTACAGAAAACTACCCATTAGCTTGTAATTTCTACTAGTAACTTTGAACTTGTTAAATTTGATTTCTGATTGCTCATATGTACATGTAGACACCGGTGTAATGAGTGGAGCCATGATATTTATCAAAGAAGATCTCAAAATCGACGACATGCAAATCCAAGTCCTCGCCGGAATTCTTAACCTCTGTGCTTTGGTCGGAGCTCTTTTCGCCGGTAGGATCTCCGACTACATCGGTAGACGATATACAATTGTCGTAGCCTCCATCATCTTCTTAGCCGGCTCCATATTAATGGGATATGGTCCAAATTACTCAATTCTGTTGACCGGAAGGTGTGTCGCCGGCATCGGCGTCGGCTTTTCCTTGATGATTGCTCCGGTTTACTCCGCTGAAATTTCATCCCCATCGTCCCGAGGATTTCTAACATCTTTGCCTGAACTTTGTATTAGCATCGGAATATTAATTGGCTACATTTCCAATTATTTCTTTGCTAGATTAACTCTAACACTTGGATGGAGGATGATGCTTGGAATTGCTGCAATTCCTTCTTTTGTTTTGGCTTTTGGCATTCTTAGAATGCCAGAGTCTCCGAGGTGGCTTGTACTGCAAGGCCGCCTCGGGGAAGCAGAGAATATTTTGTCCCAAATAACGAATTCCAAAGAAGAAGCCAGAATTCGTTTAAGGGACATAAAACTTGCTGCTGGAATAGATGAAAATTGCACCGACGATATTTTTAAGTTTAAGAAATATCGCGGTCAAGGGGTGTGGAAGGAGTTGCTTTTAAGGCCATCACCTCCGGTTCGGTGGATGTTACTAGCGGTGATCGGAATCAATTTTTTCGAGCACGCCACCGGAATTGAAGCCGTTGTTTTATACGGTCCAAGAATATTCAAGAAAGCTGGAATTCACAACAAAGACAAGCTCTTGCTCGCTCAAATTGGAACAGGAATCACAAAGACTACATTTATATGTGTGGCTACATTTTTACTTGACAAAATTGGGAGGAGAAAACTATTGTTGACTAGTGTTGGAGGCATGATATTTGCACTAACAGGTTTAGGGGTTGGACTAACTATTGTGGATCAATCTCATGAGAAGCTTATTTGGGCTCTGGTGTTATGCATTATGGCCACATATACATTTGTGATGTTTTTCTCAGTTGGGCTAGCCCCAATTACATGGGTTTGTAGTTCAGAGGTGTTCCCATTGAAGTTGAGGGCCCAAGGGGCTAGTATTGGGGTGGCTGTGAATAGGCTTATGAATGCAGTGGTTTCTATAAGCTTCATATCAATTTACAAAGCTATAACCATAGGTGGGGCTTTCTTCATGTTTGCTGGCATCTCTGTGGTGGCTTGGATTTTCTTCTTCTTCTTTTTGCCTGAAACTAGAGGGAGGCCTTTGGAAGATATGGAACAACTTTTTGGTAAGCAGAGTCCATCTAAAAATGTAGGCATGGAAATGCAGCAGCAGCCTGGAAATAATGATGTTTGAGTTTAATGTATGGGAAAATTAGAAATCATTTAAGAAAGTAATATAGGAATGGACTAAAAAATAGTCCAAGTAATTTGTACACTTTGTATGCCAATCTCGGTGTTGTAATCAGCAATGCACACACTTATGTAAGTGAAAGAAAAATTAGTTAAAATATTCGCTTTTCATTAACTAAGTTCCTCTTGGAATATTTGTGGATAACTGTTCCATTGCTTTCATATATTTCTTTTTTAATATTTGATTATTTGACCCGATCATATAAGTAAAGATTGAAATTGAGGCAAATATTTGCAACTATAAATGATTAAAGGAAAATCTTGGAAGCTTGGTCGTGAATGAAACATAAAAAGAACTCCTTAGGAAGAGTAACTGGAGTAATATATATCAACCTTATTACCGTACTTCTTATGAAATTTTAATTTTTTCTTTTAAATAAAGAATTTGAAGTTGAAGGAGAACCCCGTTTTGAGAAAAGTAAATATCATTTTAATGTGTGTGTGTGTATGTATTTTCTTTACAAAAATGATGCGTAGTATATGTGAAGCTCGTATATCATGTGGATATGGAATGCGTATAGAATTACATGTGTCAAAGATCATCCCCACAAGACTGCTACAAGTAAGGGCAGCCTTTAAGCCGAGCAACTCCCCCCATACCCCTCATTTACATTCTCACCACCACCACCTTGATTCTATCTGTTACAATCATCTTCTTCATCATCTGTCAATATAAAATCAAAAACACAAAACTAATTAAGGTCCTTTTCTCCAAATTAATCTTCATCTACCAACAAGATTAAACCAACGGAAGTAATTAAATCAAAATTCAAGAATGAGAACGCTTTGTCCCAATTTTGAAAGAGAAGATGGTCTTGAAACAGTTCTTGAGGTACCAATTCCGGAAGAGATGTTTACAAGCATGGGAAGCAATGTTGCCCTCCGCTGGCAGAACATGGCCACATGGATGAAGGCTCAAACTTCCGATAAATGGTCGTCTCCGATTATCTCCGGCCGGTATAATGAGCTCAGTTTCCTCCTTTTCATCGTCGGATCACCCCTCATTCCTCTTCAGGTCCAAATTGACCCCTCCCTCCACCGCCCCGTCCGCCACTCTTCCATCGTAAGATACGTCATCTCTCCACTTTTTTTTTATCAGATATGATCCGTTCTAACGACAATTTTTTAAAGGCGCCTTTAATATTCCCAGAACAAATGTATTACTATAAGTGAAACAATATATTAATTAGACACTCCCGTGACTAAAAAAGTAGTAATATATATATATATATATATATATATATATATATATATATATATATATGGCTTTATGCATAAGTTTGATTTCCAGAGATGAGACTAACTCTTGAATATACGCAATGTATATATATGTTTTTCCACAGGAAGCCTCAACGGCGAAATATATTGTACAACAATACATAGCGGCAACGGGAGGACAGCCGGCACTGAACTCTGTACACAGCATGTGCGCAATCGGACAAGTTAAAATTAGTGGATCGGAGTTCCATCAAGGAGATGCGAGCGTGAAGGTGAGGAGTACGGAGGAGGCTGGTGGTTTTGTGCTTTGGCAGAAAAATCCCGATTTGTGGTGCTTAGAGCTGCTTGTTTCCGGCTGCAAGGTTATCTCCGGCAGCAACGGCAGCATTTCGTGGCGGCAATGTTCAAATGAGCACACACCTATAGCTAAAGGGCCACCTAGACCACTTCGACGTTTTTTGCAGGTATAAACACATCATAGCCAAAAAAATTAGATACCACCCATGCGTCCTACTGTCTCTGATCTACTAGGTCCGCCTAGCTAGCGATTTTCAAAATGATGCTAGTATATATAATAAATTATTCCTAAAATTTCGGGATTTTGATTCCATGTGTCAACCTCATATGATCTCAGGGGTTGGACCCTCGATCAGCAGCAAGCTTATTCTTAGACGCGGTGTGCATAGGCGAGAAGATCATAAACGATGAGGACTGCTTCATACTCAAGCTTGACGCAAGCCAATCAGCCCTTGATGCACAAAGCAACTCCAAATATGAAATCATCCACCACACATTATGGGGCTACTTCAGCCAACGATCTGGCCTAATGGTCAAGTTTGAAGACTCGCGCTTGCTCACAGTAAAGACAAAGGGAGACGACGGTGTTTTCTGGGAAACGAGTGCTGAGACGGTTATTGAAGACTACAAATATGTTGATGGAGTTAATATTGCGCATAGCGGGAAAACATTCGTGACTGTTTTCAGATATGGCGAGCAGTCCGCTAATCATAAGAGAGAGCTGGAAGAAGTCTGGAAAATTGAAGAGGTAAACTTTAATGTTTGGGGTTTATCTTCAGAGTTCTTCATGCCTCCTGCGTCCATCAAACAACAAAAAGGTTGACGCATTTGTAAAGGAGGTAAGCTACGCTATATGTAATTCTTTTATAAAGAGTTTATTGATCGCGCAGAGAAATTGTAAATACACAATGCAAATCGAACAGTTTTAGATGTTGTTTAGGACGTCTGAGACAGTATTGGTATGGACTTGTGAAGAGATTTTGTAAATTATCTCTCGGAGAATGTGATTTCTAGGCATGTTTTGAGTTAACTCCATGCACTTAATTGTATATTATGTGCGGGTTGCGAGGCCAACATTTTCATGTTGAGGGAAGTCATGGGGATTTTCGAAGAATGGGTAACTCACTTAATCTTCAGCTGCACGTGTAGATTTTTAAATGGGTATAAAAAGAGCTCGATAAATCCTGCATATTACTAGAAAACAATGATGCTGAACTCAGAAACTTGATTGTAAACCTCTGATAAAACTGAATGAGAAGACAAATAATCAGCAACCTGCATGATAAATTCAAAAACAATAATCATGCTACATATAAAAACTTGTAGCAAATTTTCGTATTTGATCCAGTAGCACAATCTAGTTTTCTTTGTTCCATGTGGCATTGCCACTTTTAATACGCTCAAGTCCAAGTAGTAACTAGAATAAGAAACAAACAACTGCATCCATTCTTAATCTCTTTGGGTGAAGTATTCTCCAAATGTCAAGTTCTAATTCATACATTTTCACAAAAGAAACATGAAGATACATCACTTATACAGACCACAATGTTACTGAATAGTGAATACAAAACAAATGATATTGTTGATCTGGTGAAGAAGCACGATCTTCAGATATATATATATATATATATGTGTGTGTGTGTGTGTGTGTGTGTGTGTGTGCATTATGTGCATTCCCTTGACGAGAAGATTACTGAACTCTAACGACAAACTTCTGGAACACTAATGAAGATGATCTCCTATATATATATATATATATATATATATATGTGCATTCCCTTGACGAGAAGATTACTGAACTCTAACGACAAACTTCTGGAACACTAATGAAGATGATCTCCTTCAACGTTTCATTTACTCCAACTTGCCACAAAAAGATTGGGTTGATTTTTATCAAGATTGTGATAGTTAAACAGTGAAGACATAAGAATGAGAATACAAAAGAATACATTGATGTTCCCTGTTGCAAAATATATGAGGAACGGTGTACATTAAATCTCAACCTACTTTTCACTAATCTTGGGCAACATGTATGCAATTAAAGGGATTGAATGTGTATAAAACAAGGTAATCTTTGGAGCAGATCATCGATGTTCTTCAAACTATAGTCTCTTGCCTGCTGAATTTACAGCCTCTTTCTCTTCCGCTTGCTTCAGACTTAATTCTTCTACACTCTGAAAGTAAAAGGCAAAATCCACAATGCTCTGTTAGGTCCCTTGCCATTTACCTTGTCTACCTTGACCCTCATTAAACTAATACAGCAATGGGCACTTCAAGAATACATATATATCTTCAAAGAAAACTGTAACATTCAAAATTGTATCACAAGATACGGAATACAGTATTTCTAGTTTACGATGAAGCAGACAACCAATACGAAAGCAATATTTTTTAATGCCCTAATAAAAACCAAAATTAAACACAAGTATTTCTATTCCAACAAAATATGGGTTCATCCGTTAGTTCATCTCCATTTCCCCTTTCATGCCTCTTTCTCAAATAGGGACAGAAATACAGACACATATCTATGGAGTTGACTTGCTGTCCTAATTCACAACTTGAGGCAAGTGCACTAACATTTTCTAATTCATATAGAATTATAAATAAGTAGTCAATCAGAAACATAGTGACTAAAGTTTCTTGGGAGGGAGGAATCCGTTAGGAGGCCATTTTCTAGTAGGACAAAGACATATTTCCTAAATTATCGGATCATTTACATTTGGTGCAAGAAAATACCAGTTAAGTGCTAGTTGATAACTAGAAGCACTGACGAATTAAAAGAAATTTTCAATCCGTTGAATTTGATCAGCAAGGACTCTGTGGACAGACATATTTCCTCCTAAGAATGACTAAACAATATTAAACTGGCATCTTCTAAAATTGAATACAAATTGAGAATATTGTTTAGCATTGCTTCCTATCTAGTAAAGAGCCGCGTGTAAAGGCCCCTAGAAAGTTGTTGACAATGAAAAATAATCCTTAGAACTGAGAAGAAATGAGGCTTCATGAAATGTCAGCAAGTTGACAAATGTTAGATAATTCTCAAGCCATAACATGTCTCAAGTGGCGAGGCTCTATCTAGGTTTGAAACACTCCCATGCAAACCATTGCAAGCGAAGTCCACATCCCAATTACAAAGGAAGTATATACCACAATGCCAAATGGAAGGAATCGACAAGGCAAACCAAAAGAACACACAAGATGTAGAATGCAATCTAAGGCCACAGATATAAATCTTTTTTTTTTTTGTTACAATAAATCTTAAGTGTATGGTGTGTATTACATTCAAGTACTCTCATACAACTTAATTTCTTTAGGCAGTATGATATCATCAAAAAGTAAAAAAGTTGTCTCAATTTGCAAAATGCTAACTAGGCTAAAGGCTAGAATTAGAATTTGAAACACCATGCATGATAACACTAAAAACTCTAAACAAAAGATTAAGTCCTACTTCTTCTTAGGACTTCTAATCCAGGAATGGTCTGCATTTCATAAGAAGGCCTCATCTACTCCATAAGATTTCTACTTTTTCAGGCAGAACTTTATATGATACTTCTCTGTTCTACAAGTATCTGGAAGCAAAAATATACAAAGCCATGAATGCATAAGGTTCCAAGTTCCTAGTATTTTTGTATCCATTCGTATCTATTAATAAAAAGAACTTTATCGTGTGTGCAATAAAACTTATAGAAGACCTGAAACAGCTTTGATTTTACTAATACAGATTGATTAACTACAAATTTAGTCTGCTAAGAAGTAGAAATAGGATGCATGAGCTCATATTCCAACATTAATCATCACCTGACCCCAACTGTCGATAATTATAAAGAACAATTGCAGCCTCTAGCTTATTAAGTAGCCCTACTTCAAACACTGAAAGGATAGTGAATGCTAAATAAATTGAAGAAGGTAAGAAAAGGACAGAACCGTAGATTGAAAGGGCAGGGGATCGAGATGGATGGATTGCATAGACATCTTAGCGATCTCGGAGATGGCAGCTTCTCTCAACTCAGCAACATCGCTAGTCAAATCCTCATAAGCAGCTTCAAAAGCTTCCTGCCAGAATCTAGGTATTCTGATCCGTCGGCTATTCGTGTACACATCCCACATATGCTTCACAACTTTTTCTCTCTCCTCCATTTCCTGTTCATCCCCAATTAATACAAATCAAAACAGCACACGGAGAAAATCGAGAGTGTGAAGAGGTTTAAGAGCGTACGAGAACGTCGAGATCGTTACGTATAGGAGTGCGGATGTCGTCGGAGAAGCGATTGAGGTTGCCGGCAGACCAACGAAGAGTGACGGTGCCGGTGAGCATCGACCAGAAAGCGAGTAACAAAATGGCGGCCAATGCCCAGAACTTGTATCGACCTCTTCCGAATAAGGTGGAATCAATGGGATTCTCCTTCTTCGAAATTGATGATGCACCAGCTGTGGTTGCTGCTGCGTGAATCGTCGGTGCTGATACTGGAAGTACATTATCATCCTTCATTTCGATTCGGGTGGATTGTTTATGGTGAGCTCTGGGAGTCTAGATTTCAGTACTCAGATTTGGATGTAGGATTTTTTGAAGTTGCGGTCTGTATATATAAATAATAAATCAAAATCTAAATGAAGCAAAAGCCGCTGTGTTAGAATCGTTTATCTTCTTATAAAGATGAAAATACTCCTTGATCTGGAATCCAAACGGGCGTACGCTGATCGGGTATAAAGGGGAATAAACATGTGCACCGTCGGTTTGTTTCGATTTTGAAATTAACAAAATTAAAATAGATCATTTCTATTCGATTTTATATAATATTAGGTTAGTTTTAAGATCGGTTAAAAAGACCATAATTCTAATATTAGTAGTTAAAATTCTTACAACTATATTTTCGTTATACTTGGTAATTTATGTTATAACTATATGAGTTTATGAAAAAATAAGTAGTGCTAATAAAAATATATATTATTATAATATTATAAACTTAAATTATTAATAATATTACAAAAAAAAATAATACACGTATATAAATATATATAATCTTATATCAATTAAATTTGAAATGGTCTTTTGATTTTTTTAAAACTTAAAATTAAAACAACCAATCTTATATTAGTTTTTTTTAATTACAAACTATTAGTCTTCGGTTTGGTTTCATTCGACTTAGTCGATTTCTTCGGTTGTGTGTACCCCTAAAGGGTGTGTTATTCAAAATAATGAATCTTAAAAAAGTGACAAATGAGGAATTACATTACTTAATATATGAGTTAAAAAAAAATATGACTTACATGACAATTATTTTAATATTGTTTCAAACAATGTATTATTAAAAGAAACAAAAAAATAAAAATGAATAGATAATAAAGAAATAAAATAATATAAAAATAAATAAATGGTAGATTGTAGATAAAAATTTAAATTGTAATGAAATAAAATGAAGTGCAAATAATTTTGTAAGGAGAAATGAAATAAGGAATAAACTTTATATAAATTATCTAACAAATAGTGTAAAAATTTATTCAATTATTATGTCATTGTATTTCATCAAATCAAAAGTAACATTAAAATTATCTTATCACTTTTTTAATCACCGAATAATATAGCCTTTTTTTTTTTGTAGTTCATTAGTTTTGTATTTATAGTAGACTATATTTAATTTTTAGTTTAAAAACATTATAAGTTTAATTGACTTGAAAATCAACAACAGTTCCCATAAATTATACGGAGCAGTGTCTTTATATAATACACACGTATTATATAAAAATATATTTCACCCGTCGCGATTGTTTGCAATTCTTTTCTCATTGAGATATATCATTTATTTACCGTCTTTTCTCTTATAATAAATTTGATCTTTTAATTTCTTCAAATTATGTTTCATATCGTTTACTTTTATCTCATAACACTTTACTTTTAATAATTTAATTTTTCATTATTTTTACTCATATCAAACTAATTTATTTTTTATCATAGTTTTCAAAAATAAGTAATTTAACCAAAGTCACTTTTTTCCTTAACATTTAACTTTTTTTATTTTTAAATTTAACTCTTTTTATCCAACGAAAAAACAAGAGAAATCTCTTACCAATTTTATATGACATATTTGACATTTGTATTTGTCAATATATAATTGTCACAAACGATATTAAAAAAAAATCTAAAAAAATAATTTTTCATAATATACTCACATTTAATACACTAACTAAATTTTTGATCTCTATAATATTTATTATTAAAAAAGATAATAGATAATTTTACACAATATTTATTGTAAAACGATAGTATTAATATCATTTCTTAATAAGTGCTTAGATTCCATATAAATTTGGACGGAGTGAATATTTCTTATTTAAATTTCTTTAAGTGAAAAATACCAAAAAATATTATTAAAAATGTATCTACGTTTACATGTTCAAATTATAAATATTTGAAATTTTTGGGAAATTAACATTGGTTGAAATTGGTTCGGCACAGCAGCACTCGTGGGGCCAGTAAAAGCGCGTCCACTACAAAATTCCCCCAACTTCTCCTTCCCTCCTTCCCATCTCTAAACGTTTCAGTTTCCGATCGGGAGCTCAGTCGACGACCAATATTGAGATTTCGTAAAAGGTAAAATATCTGTTCACTTGTTTAAGCCTCAATTGATGATTATTATTATTAGCAATCTAGATCGCAATCGCGCTATGAAGTTAACAAGAGTGTCAGTCTTTGAGTTCGAAGACTAGGGTTTCTACTACACTTCTTAAATCTCACATTACATTACGATTTCATTTTTATTATGCTTTGATTGCAGTACCTCATGTCTTGTTGCTTCAGTTCATTTGTATATCGTTGTCACTTTCTTTGATTTTTGTCTTCTTCTTTATCTTTTGTCATTTCTGATCCTCCTACGTTGAAATTGAGAAGCAGTATTTAACTGGTATGGTAAAAAAAATGTGATCTGATATTTGTTGTTGTTAACTTTTGAAAATTTATACTTTATAATAAGATTAAAATAAAGTTATGAATAGAATTACTGAAAATTGTTTGGATGTTGAGTTTGAGATTTAATTACTCTGCTAGATACTCCATCGTATAAGGCTGAATGTGGAGGCGTAGAAGTAAATAACAGCTACTGATGTTTTATATTGTTGATATGGTTAAGTGAAACTCTGAAATTGATCTCCAGGTGTTGTTTGGGTGGGAGGTCATGAATTATGGTGTAATTTGCTTTGATAACTTGCATCTGATTTTATTGGCAGAGTTAATTTTGGCTAATACCCTATGGATCGTGGAAAGAAACCGAGTAAACTTCTTGCCTCGAGGAATAGTAAGTTATACATGGACCTGAAAGACATAGTAAGGGAGCATGCTCTCCCTTTCCTTCCAGCTAAATCGGTTTACAGATGCCAGGGTGTCTGTAGAGATTGGAAGCTCCATGTTGCTACTCCATTTTTTGCTCATAACCAGTCACTCTCATTCCGTAGAATTTCGGGTGTCTTTTCTCAGATCCCTGGAAATCCTCCATCATTCATCTCCATCGACCCTAAATCTTGTGGTGTGCCAGACCCGTCCCTGAAGTTTTTACCAGTCCCAGTTGATATAAGGTCCTCATCCAAAGGTTTGCTTTGTTGCCAGGGTCGCACTGGGGACAAGTCCTATTATATTTGTAACCCAGTTACCAAGCAGTGGAAGATTATTCCAAAGCCAAATGCAAATCATGGTCCTGATCCTGCACTTGTGCTCGTATTTGAACCTTCATTGCTCAACTTCATTGCTGAGTACAAGCTTGTATGTGCCTTCCCATCTGTGGATTTTGATGGTGCTACCGAATTTGAGATATATTCTTCCAAAGATGGATGCTGGAGAGTTTCTGGGGAAACTTTTTTTGCAGATAGGTATGTCATTCCAAGAACAGGGGTTCATGTAAATGGAGTCGTCTACTGGCAGACGAGTACTGGTAGCATTGTTGCCTTTGATCTGATGAAGGACAGGTCACAGCTAATCCAAGGCTATTTAGGTGCTCAATCATGTATGGGTGTAATGGAAGGAAAGCTTTGTACTTCTTATCAAAATGGCTCCTCTGTAGTACTGAATGTATTGTCTAATGTTCACTCAAACACAATGCACATGGGGAGCAATGTGAGAATGTGGAGTGATAAGTACACCTTCCGAGTGGACTATGGAGCTCTTGGTCTGGTTCAGTATGATAATGGTTGCATCTTTTTTGTGGGAGATGATATGGTGTTGGGTCAAACTGGGGGAGTGATGTTTTCTTATGACTTGAAGAGGAAAAAAATTAAAGCCATGTCCAAGTCACCTGACTTTGACGCTAGACTTGTACCTTATGTGGACACCCTTGTCTACCTGTAAATATCTAGCCCCTCTTCTTATGACAGACGTCTCTCTCTCTCTTGAACACAAGCAGGAGGATGGTGATTGAGCAGTAATAGTAGTTGTAAGGTCTTATTTCATTGTTGACACAACTTCTCTTGGATTATATATGCCTGCTGAATTTCTATGGTAAAATACTTTCTCTGAATCTGGTGCCCCAAAAATGTATTTATATGTGCTTTTGGAGCACGTAAATATATCTTCATTTGTGTGCTGTTCACGTGTATTTCCTTTAGTTAAATAGGCTTGTACTAATGGTGCATCTGGTTATCCGATCCCACTGTTTTTTTGGTGAAATGGAATGGATGAATATGATAGTCTGGTGCTAATATATGTGAATGGATGAATCTGATAAGAGAGCTAGTGAGAATATGATGGCCTATAACTTATATAATAAGCAACAAGGATTGAAATTGTAGTAATTTTGAAGAACAGAACAAAATAAGGAATGCTTAAATGAAATTGTAGTTAATTTTGTAGAATAAAATAAAATAAGGAATGGGTATTATACTATTATGTGCAGGAATGATCAAACAATAATTCGTATTGTACCTTTCGTTTGTTATGAGCATACCTGGCAAATGGATTGTTGAGTGGATCATAAATGGATAATGGATAATTATTAATGCGTAAAATGATAACTCATTTGTCCCATTGGGTAACTCATTTGTTAGAGATCTCAACTTGCAAGAGGTAAAAAGTAAAGCATGCAATCTCCAGTGAAAAATGATTGGTCCTTCAGAGGGATTTGAGTCGCCGAGTAGGATGTACAAAAAAAACTTTCTAAATGAGCTCGACTTTGAGCACAATAGTTTCATACGGTCAAGCCAAAAGAATATTGCGACAAGCACAACATACGGTGAATAATATTGTTGGAAGCGTCTCATCAACGTCCGCCTTGGTACATTATGGATTAATCGGGATATCCGGATGTCAAGTACGAAGATCTTACATTATTTACTCAGTTTTGATTATTTCTATTTTTGGTTTAATTGATTAATTTAAACAAAATAATCAAGCTCGTAAGGAATTGTATTCGTTGGTTCAGCTAATAAAACTTATCGAGCGTTTTCATTAAATTGAGAGAAATTAAGAGTTTGAGTTTTGTTAGTCATCATTCTTGATAAATAATATATAAGTATTAATGTAAGTCGAAAATTGGTAACATGCCCTAGTGTTGAACTGTGGAGTCCTCCCATCTAAACTTTTGTAGATTAAAAATAAAACAAGAAAATGACCTCTTTTCGTATCGTATTGTTTAGAAAGTGTTAAAAATGAATTTGAAAGTTGTAAATTTGACTAGATTAAGTTAAAATTAGTTCATTAATTAAGATGACAGACAAAGAAAGGAGTAGTTGATGGTTAGTAATTCGCAAATGCAAAAACAGAAAGATAACCCACCGTAGACCTGGGCTCGTATCATATTGACTTGGCTAATTGAGTGTTCCATTGTTATTGACAGCATATTCAGATTGATGATTTAGAGGTAATGTTATTCATCTCCATTCAGATTGATGATTGAGTGTTCAATAACGAATTTATAATAGATTACTATCTTTTTATTAAAAAGAAAAAAATGTGAGACCCTGCCTAATATCATATTTGTTTTTGCTCTTCGGTTCTTTCCCCTAATATCCGAATAATCCTACTAATTTAGCCAATACTTCAATTATTGTCCTTGTACACGAATACTCTCAACAACATTTTTAAACGAGTACTCCCAACGACATTCTTTACATTCCAACGATATGTATGTCATTTGGTCGATCCCAGATGAAATACCAGATAATTTGTTAATCCATATGATTTGCCAATGAAGGAAATGGTAGTGTTGGCATAGAGCTCAGTCAGGCCAAGCTTTCGTGTTTGTTTCATTATATGATGCCAAGTTATGGTTTTGGGTGGAAACCATTTTGATGTCAAAACGAGTTGTAGCATTACAATATTTTGAAGTTGGAGTAGCCTTATATTTAGATTTAGGATAATTATAGGTATTGTTAATTAACAAAATTTACAGCCCAAAGACGAGTACTCCACGATATCATACTATATATATACATATATATAGGTGGCTACCGAAAAGAGCGTGAGCGGATGACAAAGCGAAACATTTGGAGAGAAAGATATCCTTCTTTGTAGGAAGGCAACTGGAGGAAGTTGCAAATTTCAAAATGCTGCACCTTTTCTCTCTCTTGCCTTTGAGAACCCTCCAAAGTTCTTCATCTTTCAGGTATGTATTTTTTTTTCTTTTTACTCCCCAAGTATATATTTTCATGAATGTGAATATTATAGTTCGTTAATAACCTAATGATTAAACAAATTGTAGAACAAAAGGTTTAAATTAAACAAGGCAAATGTTGGTTTTATTCATTTTGATTTGATATGAGACATGCATGCATGAATGAACTGCATACATGTAATTACCATATACTGCAAATATATAATGATGTTGCAATTCTTATAGGAGTGCTGAAATATAGTGGTGAGCAGTAATAAGGGGAGAGCTAGTTGATTGGGTTTCCGGCGGGTACTAAAATCTAGCTTTTGGCCGGAAGTTCATTTGCTAATGGCTTCGTCCCCTGAGACTGCTCCCTCCCAAAAATACGATAGTAGTAATTCTTCATCCTCAGATTCAAATTCTACAAAATCAGACTCCGGATCTTCATCTCCACCTCCCTCTTCGCCATCTCCGCCTTCCTCAGATCAATCGTCGTCACCACCACCAGCCTCACCTCCACCCCAATCACCTCCGCCATCCTCTCCTCCTCCTCCTAAATCCTCTCCTCCGCCGTCCTCTCCCCCACCATCTTCCCCTCCTCCCTCCTCCCCTCCACCATCCTCACCACCACCATCCTCACCGCCCCCTTCTTCGCCTCCACCATCCTCTCCTCCACCAGATAAGGATTCTCCATCACCACCACCACCTGAGTCATCCAAATCCTCCCCTCCAGCTTCACCCCCACCCTTAAAAAGTGCCTCATCACCACCAGATTCAGAAACACCTCCGCCGCCGGCGTCCGCCTCATCTCCTCCATCACCTTCCACATCTGACTCTTCACCCACACCGCCGGCTGTATTTTCTCCTCCACCTCCCGTGACTGATGCCGCACTCTCACCACCGGCAGCTCCTACGCTATCGCCACCGCCACGAACACCATCCCTTAGCTCACCATCAACTTCCAGGTCTTCAGATGGCTCAGCAAATAGTTCAAGCTCAACATCAGATACTTCACATGTAGCAATTATTGCAGGAGTAGCTGTTGCTGGTGTAATCATTCTTGCGTTCATGGTTGTTTGTCTTTTATGCACACTGAGAAAGAAAAGAAAACATTATTATATGGACCCAATGTCAAGACCACCAACAGGTAATACTATCCTTATGAATGTAGTATTGCTCCATATATATGCATATGATATTAATTTAACTAGTTTCAACAAAGTATTAATTGTTGAGAACTAGCAGCTAATTGCGTTGCTCTAACATAGTATATTGACAATAGTGACTTCTGTTTACAAGCTGGAACTTTAATTAGCATCACAAGTTAGCTAATTACCTCTTCATCCCTGAAATAATTTAATCTGAGATGCTGAAACAATATTAGAGGGGGAATAGGGTATGATTGGCCGACACAATATGTCAGATAAGTAGTAGAAACAGAGGACGTGCTAACATTAGATTAATCATTACAATATATAATCAGTACATATGACGCGGTGCAGAATTAGGCCTACAGGAAAATTGGTTTATATTGAGAACGCATGTGATATATGATAAAACTTGTGTTAGTTGGTCGAATGGAATAAATATTTATACTGTTTGATCGTTCATGCATAAATGATTCAACTCACAAAATTAGATTTACTTTCATTCATGCTTTCAACATGTCATTTTAGATACAATTTTTAAATTTTGGAGTCCCAACACAACCAAGACTTCTATACATGATTCCATCATTTTCATTTCATTATGAACTTCTCGTTTTCTCTCATCATCATCTTCCGCATCCATTTCTTATTCATCCATTCCATTCCAAAAGCCTATCACAATATACTTAAAATTAATTATTTCAATTGAACCATATTATGAACAAATGTCTGATATTGCAAAATATCTCAAAATACTCTTTATAAAAAGTAAGTTTTAAACATTTTAAAATTCAGTAGCCACGTATGAGCCCGTGCATCTACACACACGCGCATGCATGTAACACACATATGTATATGCATGCATGTATATATGTAACACATGTATGTATGCATGTATACATATACAAACGCGTGCGTGCGCATGCACACATATATATGTATTATATGTATGACTCTTTGTACATGCCTGTTCAATGCTTTATTTATGTGGATGTGCAGGTGGGCATGCTGAATACTACCATGGCTCCCAACAATGGAACAGTCCTGCGGACCATGTAGTGAAGCTCCCACCACCACCTGGTATTATGGTGCCGCCACCTGCTGGGTGGGGTCCACAATCTCAGCCACCTGCAAACGCAAGCACCGAATACAGCTCAAGCTTTTCCGGACTACAGCAGCAGGCTCAGCAACCTATATCACCAAATGTGAATCTAGGATTCAGCAAGAGCCAATTCTCATACGAAGAGCTAGCCACTGCAACAGACGGATTTTCTCAGGTTAATTTATTAGGTCAAGGAGGGTTTGGCTATGTCCACAAAGGTGTGCTACCTAATGGTGAGGAGATTGCTGTAAAGAGCTTGAAGTCTGGTAGTGGGCAGGGAGAAAGAGAATTTCGGGCTGAAGTTGAAATAATTAGCCGCGTCCATCATCGCCATCTCGTGTCACTTGTTGGATATTGCCTAACTAATGAGCAGAGAATGCTAGTCTTTGAATTTGTTCCTAATAAAACCTTGGAATATCATCTCCACGGTAAGTAAATCTTTAGGACTAGACTCAAATGCATAACACCCATACATGTTTCCAAAAAAATCTGAGGGAGCAAATATTTATGACACACGTCATTACGTACATAGGACAAGATAGTATGATTGGGTGACAGTAGTCACAACGGCAATAATGCATGCCAATGTAAAAAAACAAAATGCATCTCACACAATGAAAATGTAACTGATGTCACACCTGAAAAAGTAGAGCTGGGGTACTTTCTTTTCCCTCCTCTCGCATCATAAAGCAGGCCCCAGTTCAGTAATCGCTTCTCTTCTCCCCTCTTCTCTCTTCTGCCAGCAAATATGTAATAAAATTAACATCTCATGAAACGAATAAAGGAAATCAATAGTACAAAAACAAACTCTCTATTTCAAAATATGTGTACCTTTAGGACTCCATACCCTACCTCAGCACTGTACTTGAAGGAGACTCTCTTAAGTTGCGTCTACTTTGTTTTTCTCGGTTCCTCGGATAAGCCCAAATGGGTGATGTTTATGTACCTCCAGCAGAAGCTTCCATAGACCCTAGCTTTGTCTGGCATCAAAATCATCTCAGTACACCTTTGGTAAAAATTGCAAAATAAATACCACTTAACAATATGCAGCAAAGATAAGAAGGGGAGACTAGTTACTCTATTAGTGACTGGAGAATCTGCCGCCAAAGAGAGAAGAGGGAGGAGAAGAGAAGGGTATGCTGAACTCTGGGTGCTGGTTTGAGCTACGAGAAGAGAGAACAGAACGAACTAGACTTTTTCCCCTTCTTTTGTTAATTTTAAAGTGCAATTACATTTAAGTTGTCATTTTCAGTTTAATGAAACACTTGTCGGAGTCTTCTACATTGTTAATTTGGTATAATGGTTCCCTAGTTACAACTATTATCATTACCTGCATCAGACTAAAAATTTTAGTAGAGTATCTTAATTGGCATTTCTAAGTTCAAATTTATATTGTTCATTGTACATGTCATTATGTACATAAGACAAAAGTAGAGCTGTAAATCCTTTGCTATTTCATTATTAAGCTCAAATTGTATCTATAACAATAAATATTTTAACTTAAAAACAAATTTGTTTTGGCAGGGAAGGGTAGGCCTGTCATGGATTGGGCAGCTAGGCTTCGTATTGCAGTGGGATCGGCTAAAGGACTTGCTTACCTTCACGAAGATTGTATGATATATCACTAATACTAATGTTTTCTGGGTTTTTTTCCTGGTTTCTTTCTTTGTCTTGACATGTTTGGTTAAATACATTCAGGTCATCCTAAGATTATTCATCGTGACATCAAAGCAGCTAATATTCTACTGGACAAAAACTATGAAGCTATGGTAACTGACATACACACGCACACGCATATTCAGTATGCCTGCTACATTATTAGGTACTTCTGCCAAATTTGTAGATAATTGATTTTCCATCCATTTCTCTTACACTTAGGTGGCGGATTTTGGATTGGCCAAACTCTCTTCTGACAATTTTACTCATGTCTCCACTCGTGTCATGGGAACTTTCGGGTAATGCAAAAAGCCACAGCTTAATAGAAAAGTTCAATAGTTTTGATTATAGTTGTATATAAAGATCGTCACTAGAAGTATCTTTGAAATCTGCCAAGTCTTTGATACGATCTTGAATGTCTGGGTGGGAATTGCAGGTACTTGGCTCCAGAATATGCATCAAGCGGAAAGCTAACAGAAAAATCTGATGTTTTCTCATTCGGTGTCATGCTTTTGGAACTCATAACCGGAAGGAGACCGGTTGATCCGACAAGTAACATTATGGAGGACAGTTTAGTAGATTGGGTATGTACTCGATAAAGTATACCTTCACAGAAGTTCCAGTGTCCTTAATTGTTGTACTCATATGGTATAATTATGGGTATAAATAGATATAATATTAACATTTAAACCCACATAAATCATCACCCCCCCAACCCCAGGATATGAGTCAACGAATAAAGTAGGACATGGATAAGCAGATGGATGGAGTAGGTAAATCCTACAGCACTTATATCATTTGTAATTGAAATATACCATTAATAGGGCATGTTTTGAGTTACAGGCTAGGCCTAAACTAACAAAAGCTATGGAAGATGGCAATTACGATGAACTGGTCGATCCACGTTTAGAAGGTAACTTTGTTCCGCAAGAAATGGCACGCATGGTGGCCGCAGCTTCTGCCAGCATTCGCCATTCTGCTAGAAGACGCCCAAAGATGAGCCAAGTATGCAAAATCTATCCCTCATCTCTTTGGGATGTGTGTGTATTGTCAAATATTAAGCATAAAAGGTTTCATTCAATCTAATTCATGGTCGTGTATATGAATAAAAATTGTTCAAAACAGATTATACGGACATTGGAAGGAGATCATTCATCACTAGATGACCTAGATAACGAGGGTCCTAAAGGAAGCCAGAGCTCAGCCATTGGGCTAACTCAGGCTTATGATACAAATGCATACAATGCTGACATGATGAAATTCAGGAAGATGGTGATGAATAGCGAAGAGCTTCCAAGCAGCGAGTTTGGAACTACAAGTGAGTACGGTCTCAACCCATCTTCTTCAAGCTCTGAAGCAGAGATGAACATGAATCATTCTGGAAATCAAAACCATAAACCATAAACAGGGAGAGAGAGGGGATCTGCAAGATTTATTGACGAGGAGAGCTTTGGCTACTCAGCCTGCAGGCACATGATGCTTGATCAAGATAACTACAACAACTAGCGGGATAAAAATTCCTCCCCTAGGTGACTAAAGAGTATATATATTCCGCTAGTTGTGTGCAAGGCCTTGAATTATGGCTTGGAATTTATTTTATTTATTTGTTTAGAATTAAAAGCCAAGGGAGGAGATACACCTGGTGTGGTGTCTACGATTGACAAATTAAATATAAATTTATACATATTCTTGAATTCTTCTATGGATTGTATCAATAATCATCATTTACCAAAGGACTTAGCTAGGTTGACTCTTCGTCTTTTCGCTGGTCATATTAAGTGAATCTTTTTTTTTTTTAAAGGATAAGTTGAGTGAATCTTAATTTGTATTAAAGTTATATAGTATGCAATGTATGCCAAGTAGGTAATTTTGTATGAACTACCTAAACATTATAGTCATTTTGACGAACTTTTACTACTTGTACGTTGTTTGTTTCCATACCAACTTGACATATGAAATTGTACTAAGTTTAGCATATCCTTACGTGTTACTAAAACTGGGTTATTGTTGAATAAGGGGTATATATATTCATAAAATATATTATTGTCGGCAAAAATGGTGAAATGGCCATCCAAGTTGGCAACTTTTCTAGGTTGAGCTACTTAAATTTAAAAATTCTTGATTGAGTCATTGAAGTTTATTTTATATCAAATGTAAGTTATTCCGTTAATTTTTCAACCATACGTTAACTTTTTATGACGTGACACTGATGTGAACCAAAAAAAATAAAATAAAAACTAAAGTAAATGCACGTGGATGCTGACATGGAGTAAAAAATTAATATTAAATAAGATGGCAACGTATCAACCATTTATCTTTCCCCTACCAGTCACATAGATTTCTTTTCTTCTTCTTCAACAACTCTTGTGACTGCTGCTAATAAAACTAAACCTCGTTCACTAGTCGGACGGTCGTGTGAGTACCTACAAGTGAACGGATGGTGGAGGGTGACCTCTGTTATCCGCCTACGGCATGAGCCTTAATAGAGATTCAAAGAGAGGTCTAGAGTTAGAGTGACTGAGAGTCTGTGTGTGATCGTGTCAAAAATGAACACTTACCTCCATTTTATAGTAATACATAGCCAGTAATGCTTTATGCACAAGGCGGTGGTGGTTGTGAATATCACGAATAGTTGTAAAGTCGATGGGCAACCGAGATTATGGTGACAACGCGTGCACTTCGGAATCACCTACAACGTTAGAGTATCCGTTGCGAGATATATGGAGTTTCTTGGGCAATAAGTAACCACGTCGTCGAAGATAAGTCGGACAACTCTTACTCACTTGGTCCATAAGTCGGATTATACTTATTAAGCTCCCACTCCCTTAGAGTACTCGTACACCAAGGGAGTATAAGATTGACAAGGACTTAACCGAACGAATTCTCAAGTATGTGGGGGAGGAATCGACGAGATAGAGACCAACTGTGTTTCCAAGCGACGAAGTCGGGAAAGCTTCATACCAAAGCTTGTTTGGGGTGGACGGCCTTGTACAAACTCGGGATTAACCCACTATGCACAACTTCAATCCAACTTATCATGTTAACAAATCGGGAAGCAACCAATTCGGGTGCGTCCATGGAACTTAGGTTCCCGACAATTATATAGCCCCTATGCAAACTCACGAATCTAGAATGTACCACGTGCTATAAGTCGGGAATGTGCTCGTGTACCATAAGTCAAGCAAACATTCTTTGCATTCTCAAAATTGGTGGCTACAAACCAAACTCCCAAGTCGGGATTGTAAAGTCGGGAAAAACCTTTTAACTGAGTTCGTTGGCGATAAGTAGCCTTGTATATCAAGTTGGGAAAAACCCCGGTCGATTTGTATAATCTTTAATACAATACATATGGTATGAATATTTGATGCACAAAAAGTGAGACCCATGTGCGAAAATAATAAAATTGGAGTGTAAAAATAACAATTCATTAATGTTATGTTCATGAGAAGAGAAAATTGTGTCTAAATTAGTACTTTTTTTGTTATATTTTATGTTTATTAAAAATTGTACGGAGAAATACTTTTTTTTATTAATTATTGTAAACTCATATAAGAACCAAACTTAAACCATCAAATAAAATTTATAATTTAGAATGAAAGAATTGAAAAAATTGAAAAAATTATGTCATTCAGATGATTCAAACATTCATATTATCAAACAAGTAAAAAAATTAGTATCAGATTTTGTTGCAATTTCTAACTCATTCAGTTTTATTATCAATTCAATAATTCTCGTTCAATTTTATCAAACAGAGCCTTAAATCCGTTAGATTAAAAGTCATAAAAATATAAAGTCCCGAAAAGGCACTACAAGAAAGAGAGCGATGGACTGATTTTAATTTCTTTTATTCCCATTGTTATTGAGAAAATAATTAAATTTTAAATAGGATTTAGGGACATGAGAAACTTTGTATGTAGAAAATTTTTAAAAGTAACTTAAAAAAAGGGGACTAGTAATATAATTTAATATTCTTGTATTATATATTTGGGGACTTTGTACCAACAATGTCTCTCACCTCACTTTTTCTCATTTTAAATCATATTTTTTAGTTTTAAAAAATAAGTACAAACTAACATATGAATTACTAATTTTAACATAAAACTAAAAGGAAGTGATATATAGGGGGTGTAAATGAGTTGAATACAAGCGAACACTAGTGTGTTCAGATTCTATTATAATTAAATTTTCAATACTCGAATTTGAACTTGAGTATTAGACTGAATATTATTTTGATATTCAGATTCTACTCTATTCAAAATCGAACTACTCACAAACTACTCACGAATATTTATATATGATAAATTTTACAAAATATAAATTATATATATATATATATATATATAATAATTTATAACATATTTTATATATGGAATAAGTATTTTACTTACAAACATCACTCCTAAAATAATTTATATAACATATATTATATTTAAATAAATTTTTAGTATAAAATTAGTCCTAAAATTTTGATATATGATATAATATTTTAGTGTGAAAAAAGTAATCAAACTACTTATAAATATATTCGAGTGAGTATCTCAATGTTCAGTTTCTACTTGTTTAACTTATCAAATTTTAAATAATGTATTAAGTTTGATTTATTTTTATATTAAACTCAAATTGACTAATTTTCTAATCGAATTCGAACAAATTTAAAACCGTTTAAATTCTATTCCCGCCCTAGAAATATAAGAAATATAAAAGGGGAAAAGGAGAAGAAAAACTCTTGGACAACCTCTTGTAATTGTTGGCAATATAAGTTGGGGGCTAGACCGCGAAAAAATAGAAAAACAACCGACTATTGTAATCATAAGGACGTCTCGTCGTCCGGCTAATTACATATGCACTTATCATGTACTGCAGGCTTTCTCACCAATATTCTGAGTGCAAACGATTAATTCCATAAATAACTAAATTAATTAACTTGCACGCAAATTCAATAACTAACTTTGTAACTCGTCACGAATTCTATTTATTTATAGTTATATATTTGTATAGATTAATTTTAAAAATTAAATTATTTATAATTTGTATAAAGATTCATTGTCATTATTTTAGTACAATTCTATTTTTTTATAGTTATATATTTCTATAAATTAATTTTAAATTTTAAACTATTTATAATTTTTTATAATTTGTATAAATATTCCTTATCATTATTTTAGTACATTTTTTTAAAAAACTTTATTACAATACAAAGTTAAAAATTTTAAATCTCTAAATAAATTACTTTTATTACATAAAAACCGTAGTTGATCACAAATTAAATTTTAATTAAAAAAGTGATAAGTGATATTGAACTAAATTAAAATAAAATTTGAGAATTTTTAGGGATAAGATTTTGATTTGATTTTTAATAACTCATTCCGGATCAATTTGATTGAACATTAAACTAAATTAGAACGAAGTTAATTTAGACACCAATTTAATAAATTTTAGATAAAATTTTTATTTAACTTTTTATATAAAAGGATATATTCATAAATCCCAAACCGGTAATCTTTATCACATAAGTTGCGAAATTAAGTTGAGGCCGGCCGAAGTCCCGCAATCTCCCCTTAGTTTCATTCATAGTCATTGAAGATTCTATTTTCCCTATCAAGTAAAACTTGTATGAATTAATAATGTTGAGATTAAAATTTTTATTATTTAAAGAGGTATTAATTAATAGATAAATTAATATTTATTAAATTATAGAGGTTTTATTGTAATAAAGTTGAATTTTAATTATATCAAAAATTCATTGTACTCATCGTATTCAGGATTTTGCACAATTTTTTAATACAATTCGAGAGAGTTTTTAACGCAATTCGAGAGGACAATACCAAACTTTTGAATGCAATAAGAAAAGTTCAAGATGAGCTTCAACTACATATAAATTTTAAGAAAAAGCAAGTAATACTATAATCATATTTTTCTAAATTGTATTAGGTATATTTGTAATTTTGAAGAATTATTATTGAGACCATATATTTATATAGGAATCTCCCAAAAAAATTATTATCTTATTATTTTATCGAAATTTGTAATTTTTATAACTGACCCAAGTCGGGATAGAATAAAATTATTAATTTAGAGAGTTTATTAATTTATCGAATATTAATTTATACAGATTGTACTGTAATTTATTGTTATTATTATTTTCTGATAAGGTCATTGTTTAGATACATTCATACACTTATCAATTATCTTATATTTTTTTATTAATTTATAAAATTTAAAATGTGATGATCCACTAAAATTTAAGCATTGTTGATAACGCCATCAGAAACATTAACATTGATTTTTTTTAATGCATATATTCGCATATGAAGAAAGAGAAATTAGTTATAATTTATTTTTCAAAAAAGTATGAGAAAAATATAACCGTACGAATTGAAAGAGTATACCAAAATAATGATATGTAAAATTTTAAAATTTTTTCGAGCTCATTTATACAGTTTTTATAATCATTTAAAATTTATATATGTTAACCTTTGAAAATTTATAAATTTTACATAAAAATTATGTTAAGCACCACAAAATATGAGAAAATATATATCCTCTCTTTTTCATGCTATTTCACTCGTTGGTTGAATTTTTTAAATAGATTGCAAATTAGTGGATATAAAAATAATGAGAAGTATATATTAGCAAGTAAAAAACAACAACATAAGAATATTTTTCACAGAGTTCATCATTTACTCAATAAAATATTTTTCATTAATGTATGCACATTTATAATTTAAAACAGAATTAACAACTATAAACGAATAAAACATAAATCTTGAGTTATTGAATATTTCGTTATAAACTTCGAAAAGAAATTAAATGTTTTTAGATTCGGACTATTCATCGAATCGAAAAAGGTGTTGGACGGACGAATCACCGGTAGAAACAATGGTTTTATCATTTCTAACCAGTGATGTCATGATTATATTTTTTTTATACATATGTATGTATAACTTTTATTAACAATAATTTTTTAATTTATATTTATTATTCTTATAATTATACTCATTTGAATGACTAATACACAATATAAGTGTCTCACTTTTTTTAAATATAGTATATAAAATTTAATTTTAAAAGAGTTAAAATGTATAAAACTTAAAATAACAATATATAATATAAGCGGTCGAATTAGTGACTAGTTCAATAGATCAAACGGTTCAACAGTTGATTTACCGATTCAAAATGATTTTTTATTAAAAATAATTTTGAATGATCAATCGGATTGGTGACCTAACTAGTCAACGATTCAACCGGTCCAACTAACTGGTCCGATTCAGATTTCTTGGATAAATCCATACATATCCACAAATAAATATCATTTGCTATGTTGTAAATATTGTATAAAATTATTCTTAAAACGCATGCAAAGTATCGGTAAGTTTGTAATAATTGATTTGATCAAACTATTTTAATTAAAATAATATTAATTAATAAATGGTATTAACCATATTATTGATTGAGTATAATTATTTAAATTAAATAAGTTTGATTAATGACTATAATTAGTTTAATTATAATCACTTAACTGAAAATGCCTAAATTTTAAGATGAACATGCTTTTAAAAATAAATATAGAAATAAATACAGAACATAGATAGATTTATATAAAGTTAAGTACTTCATGGTTAATAATAATTGTCGTTTAAATTTTTTTATACGTAACTTTAAGTAAATTATTTTATATGTTAAATATTATATTTAATTTTATAAAAAATAATAAAAAATAATATTTTAAATAAAATAAATGATATGAATAAAAATGTTAAGTAAAATAAAATATTTAATACATAAAAAGGTTCATATAAACTCAATGTGCTGAAAGAATCAAGCGACATTTATGAACCGGAGGTAAGATAATTATAAAATAACGAGTTTGTAGCATCTCAGAAATAATTGTTGTGCAAATCAATGAGCAAAACTACGTACTCCCTATTACCCTGATTTTTTAACACACTGAGTAAATAAATACGGAGTATTGAAGTTAATGCTATGCACTTCCCTTGATTGCACAGTTGGCCGTCATAGTCGATATCAGGACCAAAACCCTTGAAGAAAAGCATAGGCATAGCTGCCGCTTTTATAACGGAGATCTGATGTATGCCATATCCACCTTTTGATTTCTCAACTAACATCGGAAATCCCTAATCTCTGTCCTGTGTCTCCGAAGATGGGGGACTACAACGATGCCTTCATGCGCAACAACACCAACAACAACGCCGCCGGCGCTGCCAACGTCCAGGGCCGTGTTAAGGCGCAGAATCGTGCCAACGTTATGCATCTGAAGCTGGTACTCTCCCTTTTCCCCCTAATTCTTAATTCATCTTCAATCCTAGGGTTTTTATCCATTACTTTGATGTTACAATGATTTTTTGAATGGTCGATTTAACCTATGTTGATTGTAGTAGTTTTGTACTCGGTACTAGTACTATATTCAAATCGGTCAATATAGTCTCTTATGAGTTTTCACTTTTCTGATGCTTTGTAATAGTAGTTCAGCACATTGATTATTTCGTCATTCCGTCTCAAATAAATTGACACATGAATGAAATTTAAGTACCAACACGATCTACTCGTCTCTTGCAAAATATGACACTGGAATGAGATTTTATGTTGGACTGTCAAATGAACATAATTTACATATGCTTGACTTCTCCTTGGTTGGTTAGATCGAGGCCGCTATCTTTAGATGGCATGATATAATCTTGGCTTCTAGTTAGTAGGTTACAGTTAGCTTTTAATCACGTGAATATATTTTGAAGTTAGTTAATTAATGACCTTGGGAATTCGCGATTGGCATTTAAGGTCTTAAGCACTTGATGCATATATACGAAACATATAAGATCAATATTTACTTTTGAAAAGTCGGCACAAATGTTTTAATGCTTAAGATTCACTTTAATTTGAGTCATAACAAGTATGAATCATGTTATACGGAGTATATTCTTTGAAACTGCCTCAATGAATATATCCAAAGTACACATTGAGCTGATACTGAAACTGAATGGATTAAACGTAATGCTTTCATGCTCCTGTTTACTAAACGAGCTTATGTATGATTTTCTGCTTCATGCGATTCATGTTCCGTTTGATTTGCATTTAATTTTTTTAATTCTATATTCCTTAATGTAAATTATACTCTGCATTAGATTTTACTCATTAGTTTTCATCTAGTTTGGTGATGTGGAGCAAGAAATTAAATTACAGCTTTTAAATTATTTTGTGTTATTAATTGGATATTAAATTATTGATTAGTAGTTATTATATGTATTATTAGGAATAGTCTAGAATAATTTTTTTGTATTTATTATTAGAGAGATTTTAGGGATTTGTTATTATGTGTAGGAGAAATTCTGGGGATATATTCTTGTTCGCTAAGTCGTATTATTACTTTATAAGAAGTTGTAATTCAACTTTATTGTGAATAATTGAATTATGAATTATATAAATTTTATTTTGTAGGTTGTTGCCCTAATTATCTATCTTTGTTCTCTTTCTCCTTTCTTCTCTTGTTCTGTCCTACATCATGTGGACCAACTAGACTGTCACATGCTATATAGGTACATAATATTATTTCTTGTTAGGATGAGATTGGTAAGCAGTTGTACTTTTTCACTGTCCTATGCAATTAGCTCTCTTGATTAGTTATATGTTTATGCATGCAGATTGGGCAAAGTCATCCAACTGGTTTAACTGCCAACCTGCTAAAGCTTTTCGAGGCTCGACCCCCTTTGGAGTATAAACCACCTCCAGAGAAGAGAAAATGTCCACCATATACTGGTAATTCTGAGAACCTTTATGATTTAATTTTAATGTTTCATATTAATAGGTACTGGTTTTCAACTTCAGTTGTAATATATTATTATTGTCTCTGTCTTATGATTTTTAAGGGATGGCGCAATTTGTTAAGAACTTTGCTGAGCCAAGTGATCCTGAGTACACTCCTCCGGTTCAAAAGGGTGAAACTCCTGTAAGAATTTTTATCCTTTTGACAGAGTATCCTTTCTGTGACATCTTTGTGTTAACTTTACACAGATCTTCGTGTGTGTGAATGTGTTCAGTTTCTCTATTGATCTTTTAGGGCTCATGTAAAATTATGTTGTTTTCTTAATGGAATGTCCTAATGTTCCTGGATGCTTCTGAAATGTTTCATAAATATTAGTGTGGAGTTTTGATTGATATGATGACTCCTGGTTTGTAAATCTTAATTTGTTTATAAACTGAAAGTGTTGGATCTCTATTGTTAAGGCATCCTCTTTGGAAGTGGCATTGCTTTACTTTCATCTTTCAGAAATGAATAGGCAAGTTGTGTTTGCACAGTGGTAGGTACTTTCTTAAGGGCACTACCTTTACTGTTGCAGACAAACCTGGGGAGAATTGTTTCGGAATTATGAAACATGAAAATAATCTTTTGACCAGCTTTTGTATCATGGACCAGAAATCCAGACTTTATACATCCAAATGAAGTTAAAAAGACATTTTTATTTATCTATACTATTTCTATGCCAATGCTCTAATAAAACTCTAAGTTCTGACCATCAGATAGGGGATGTTTGTAGACAGTGATCAAATCAGTTTAGGTGAATATGAAAGTTGACTAAGCATATGTGTGTAAGCAGCTATCATCCTAGATAAAATTTGATATTGTATGTATTTGAAGTGGAAAGGCTCTCCTTCGTGGCTTCATATTCTTGGAGTTCATGTCAGACCCATCTGGAGTAGCCGCTCAACCCTAATGCGGAAGGTTTGAGGGGAATACTAGAACTCTGTTGGGTTGTGGTCGTGTTTTTCATGAATTCCCCTGATCTGGCCCGAATTAGATTTTATCAACATAAATGTCCTATTATGAGATTATTTCAGATCTTTTTCTCAGTCATGCTTCTCTCTCTAGGGTTTCCTAGAAAACAAGTGCCCACCATTCCCTCCTTTAATTTATAGTCATGCTACTACGTCTGTTATTTTGATTGCATTTGGTTGTCATACTTTGTTCTATAGCTTGTAGCCTTGTAGCATTTTTACTTTTCTTATTTCACGTTTTCTCTTATTATCAAGTTATGTTTTATTCTGTTGGAAATAAAATGTAATGTTTGGTTTTTGGGGTTGATACAGGCAGAAAGGAGAGCGAGAGTCCACCAGTTACGTCTGGAAGAGGGTGTAAAAAGGGCTGCTGAGGAGCTTGAAAAATGTAATTAGGCTTGGCTTTCTTTATATGTATAGTTGGAATTTCTATTATAAACATATCTGTGTTTTCTGACAATCTGTTTTGCAGATGATCCGAATAATGACCCAAATATCTCTGGAGATCCATACAAGACACTGTTCGTAGCTAGGCTTGTAGGTGATTTTACCTAGTTATCAATCTAGTAATATGCAATTTATCTTCATGGTAGCTGATGGATATTCTTTCGGTTTTCAGAACTATGAGACAACGGAGAGCAGAATCAAAAGGGAATTTGAGGCTTATGGTCCTATTAAGCGGGTAGGTGTTACGAGAGTTCCCAAAAGTGGGACTCAGTTTTGTGTTTGGTAAGAGGTTTTGAGTTGTCTTCTCTTCATGCTCTCATCTCTCTCTCTCTCTCTCCATATAAATGTGTGTTTATTATCTGTATGTGTGTCTGTGTAGACACATACGTATAATGGACAGACTTCGTTAGTTTTTAACAAACAAATCGTTTTACTCCTTTCTATACTTAATTTTTTCTTCTTTGTGTGATTCTGGTGATAAAATAGATTTCAGAGAGGTATTATTAATATATATTCAACAGTCTGACCTGATTCATTTTTTACATGGTATTTGGAGTACAATATCGACATGTACAACTAATAATATCTGAAACGATGCCGTGGAATTGTTTTCTGAAATCTGTATGATAATACCTGTAATTTGTTGGTTTTGGGCTCACTAACACTAATAGTTGGCTAAGTTGTTCTCGATAGCAAGTCCCACAAACTGATTGGGGCAATACACCAGGCTTCTAATTTTACTTAAAAGTTTTTAGTAAACCCCAGATGTTTAGAGCAACCTCACTTTCGCAATTTGTCGGGATTGCAAGTTGGCTGGCACATCGAGTCTTTGAAAGATAAATGGAGTGTTTGGAGTTTGGTCTTCTTGATCAGGTATTGTCGTTGTATGCCACCACTAATTGTTTATGAATTTGTTAACCTTATCCTTTGCCTCCACATGCATCTTTGGGCTCAGAAACTTGCTAGGACTTGGGCATGGCGTTAGTTTCTAGGGTGTTTCTACTATTGAAGTTCATACAAGCATTAGCCCTGGAAAGGGGGAAAATATTTTCTTAATACGTGGTAATTTGTCTCCTTAATTTGGGAACAAATTGAATTGCAAATATAATGCTTCATCCTGCATGGAAAAGCTGGATTTTTTTGCTGAGCAGAGCAGAGGAGTGCTTATTGTGCCTTTTGGCCATTATTTTCAAGCAACAACAGGAGAATGACTTTTTCTTGCAAATGGGTAAAATATATCAGAAGTATCAGCATCCCTCTCTCTTCCTCCTTTAATTTATGGTGTATTAATCTCTTGGTACTAAAAAATTTATTTTTGGATTTAAAGGATACAAAAAACGTTTCGGGAGTTCTGAAGATTTCCTGGTATTTTATATGCTATTATAATTATTTTATTGGTTTACATCTTTATGTAATTTTAAAATATAATCCCTGGTAAGGGGAGGGTATATAATATTGCCGGACTGGTAAATTGGCCAAAGTTTTCTGCAAAGAGATACTTCTCGCGTCAGAAGCTGTATGATTTGAAGCCCATAAGGTGAGCACGGGTTATGAGGCATAATGCTTGTCTACCGTGCCATAGGATTTTATGATTGCTAGCTTATTTGAATATATTTGCACTTCAGTAAAACAAACAGTATGGCAAACATTCTCGTTGGAGCACGGTTCATATATATCTTAGTTACATTTCTGTTTTATGTCTATTTGAGTTTCAGGTTCGTTTGATTTTGGATCAAGAAAAAAACAAACCCAGGGGCTATGCTTTCATAGAATACATGCACACACGGGATATGAAAGGTTTGTTATTGTCATACTTTTATCTTGCATCTCGCCCATGTTCCTTCTTTGTTTCCCTATTCTGTAGATGAAGTTTGTAGTTATTTCTGAGTGTTGTATTAACATTGTATACAGCTGCATATAAACAAGCTGATGGAAGGAAGCTTGACAATAGAAGGGTGCTAGTAGATGTTGAACGTGGTAGAACTGTTCCAAACTGGCGACCACGCAGACTTGGTGGCGGGCTTGGAACAACCAGGGTTGGAGGTGAAGAAGTAAATCAGAGGTATTCTGGGAGGTAATGATGTGTTGCAATGACTGCACACCTATGTTGACAATGTTGGAGCTTTCGGTGTATCTGTTAAGAAATACTCCCTCCATCCCATGGATTGTTTAGTTTTGTTACACCAAACACATATTAAGAAAACAATAATTACTATGTTAAATTTATATAAAATGTCATAAGTGCCCTTGCATAAAATATTAGATAGTGCAATGGAAGAGGATAAACTGAATTGAAGTAAAACCTTTTCATTATTGAGGGTATTTAGGAATGAAAGCATTAATTCTTCTCTGAAAGAGTAAACACCATAATATATGGTACACACAGAAGACTCTAAAACAACATAATCAATGAGACAGAGGGAGTATTGTCGAATTCTACATATTGACTTAAATAATGGGTATATTGCTACTGTTAATCTCACAACCCCATGGCATATTGACAAGGATCGATCCAGATGTAGGAGTTGATTAATTATTTAGCTTTATTATTATTGATGGTTTTTTTATTGGACTTCATTTAGTATGTGGACTGTTTTTATTTAGGCTTGGTTGTTTATGGGCTTTGGTTAGGGTTTGCTTGGATTATTCATATTGAGTATTTCCACAACCGCAGAGGTTTTCTTTCTCCCTAGACTTTGTACCTAGACTCGCTCTAGTGGAACCCTAATAATCCTTCTCCTTAGAGGTTTTCTGTCAACCATGCTTACCATCTGCGATGATTAGGAAAGGTACTTGTGAAATTTTGGTCACTCGGTTGTAAAAGGGATGAGGATTTTAATGGGCTTGACGAAGCCTGTATCAAGTTTAGAAATTGGACCTTCTTTTCTATCCAGGATTTTGCTTCCTTTGTCTTTTTACAAATAATATAGTGTACTATTTTTGTTTTCTGACTGATACACGCCTTCGCTTTATGTTCTGTTCAGTTTTGAAACTTAAAAAGCTTATACTTTTGGTGCGTCCTTAATTTTCAGAGAGCAACAGCAATCAAGTGGACGACCTCAGTCGGAGGAACCAAGAGTAAGAGAAGATCGAGAACGGTAAGTTTTCTAATTATAGTGTATACCTGTTTTTGTAATCTTTTGCAGTAATATGTTTTCTAGACTGTAGTCTTGAGGAATGCAGTGATTTGGAAAATGATGGGATGACATGAGGTTTGCTTCCTCAAGTCATAAAGAAGATTGTCACCGTAAACTTTCTTTTTCTCATAGATTGAAGTCCTTGACAAAAAATTTTCCTTTTAAAGGGAAGTTTGTATCCTCAAAATGTAATTTATTTTCATTATTATTATTAGGGATCAAGGGAATTGAGCTAGAGGTTATTTTTTATATCCTACCCATTAGTTTTAGATTTATAAATCCACGATATAGTTGGAAAAATCCAACCATACGGATTGAAAAGTATAAAAAAAAGGATTTAATGACAAAAAAAAAACATATAAACTATTCACTTTTTAACACTTACCTGTTTTTAACATAAAAACATTTGAACTTGTTAGAAATATGTCAAAATGACCTAATTAACTCAAGTTTTAACTTATTATTTTAAATCCTAGCTGATGATGTGATTTTTCCCAATTACTGTTTTGGAGGACATGGCGCACCAGCAACATAATAATTGGGTGATTTTGACATATTTATGACAAGTTGAGATATTTTTGTGTTAAAAAAAATAGATCATGCAGTAAAATGTTAAAAAGTGAATAGTTCATAGGTGTTTTTGTCATTAAGTCAGCAATGGATTGTATTTTTCTTATTATATATATATTTTTAAAAATCTGTGTCAGGTATAATCCTAGAGGGTATAGATACTTTCTTTGTCCTTCACTGATCAGTGCCTAGCTATATTAGTTAGTCCCAAAAGCTTTTGGTGACAAATGTGATTTTCTCTTCTATAACTATGATGCCCTTTTCATATGGTTGTGACTTGAATATTGAGAGTAAAACTGAATATGGCAGTTTCCATGAGGTTGATAATGAGCTTTCTCCTCGTGGCATGTAGGATACTTGGTTTGCACAATCTTCACAAATCACCCTTGTTAGCATAATAGATTGCTTGTATCAAGTATGTATTATTTTATACTGTACTACTTGAGACTAATAACAGTATCGGGGACAGGGAGAAGTCGCGTGAAAGAATAAAGGACAAAGAGAGGGAACGGGAGAAGTCGCGTGATAGGTCAAGGGATCGTGATCATAAAGATGATAGACACCACAGAGATCGTGATAGGACCAGAGACAAGGAGAGGGAGAGAGACAAGGGCCGAGATCGTACCCGCGATCGTGATCGGGGTAGAGACCGGGGCCGTGATTATGAAGATCGAGATAAAGACCGTGGTCGCGATCGTGACCATGACCACCGTGGTCGTGATCGCCATCGCGACAAGGAGAGGGATAGAGATAGGGATCACGAGGTAGTTGATGCTGATCATGATCGTGGTCATTCCCGTGATAAAGATTATGACTATGGCCATCTTGAATCAAAACATGATCGAGACAGACATGGCAAAATGGAGAAGAATGATGGTCCAGAGGATGATCCTGGATGGTATGGAGAGCCTGAACAAGGGGATATGCATGCAGAAGCTGCGCATGAAGACCCATCATATGATTACTATGAAGATGATCAAAGGCAGGGTAATAATGATAATCCTGATATCAAGGATAAGCATGCCCGTTATGAACATCCTGAACGCGATGATGATAGATATGATCAAATGGAGGAGGACAATTATGGCTACGATCTAGCTGCATCTGAGTTGCGTGAAAAGGATCGTGGATATCGTCGCTCAGATAAGTCTAGATAAGTCACTTTCTTGCAGGGATGGATGTATGTACTTGTCTCTGGACAATTGACTACACTGAATTGCTGAGATTTGTTTTTAATATTGTTATGTACAATGAAATTCTATTTGTTTTATCAAACACTTGTATCCTATGCATGAGTGTGTTACTGCATACTTTCCCAAATATTATACCAAAGATAACTACAAAGTAATGGAAGAAATACGGGCAGTAGACAATTAAAGTCTAGTAGATCTATGGTTGCGTCTTCACCTTGTTATATAAGATTCTTTTGGCAAGAAAAGAGAAGGAAATGATATAAAATTTAACTTATATTATTATTTTCATATATTAGGGAGTTTTGTAAGGGAGTGGAAAGGCAAATAAATAGATTTAAAAAACAGGGGTACCTTTGTATCTTAATTTTATTTATCAAAATTGACGAGATTGAGATTTTTTTAAAAAAAAATTATCTATGCTACTTAGTCAACAATCTCTTAAGTCATATATATCATATTATAGACTATAAATATTAAAGATAAAATAAACAATTATCCAATAAATAAGAATTATTAAAAGTATTTGTCATTGAAAAGTGTCACTAAATGTTAAAGACAAGATAATATTTGTTTTGATAATATTGTCTCTCCGTTTCTATCCAGTAAAACGAATTCTAATCTTTCCGTTTCCATAAGAAGATCAAATGTAGGAAAGTGACTTGAAAACTTTCTTTTATTTTTAATTTCTTTCTCCTTTATCAAGCTGACTTGAAAACTTAGTGTCGGACATAATTGAATGAACACATTTTCAATTATTATTATTATGAGAAAAAGGGAAATAAGTGTGGTAGTCGCTATTTACCTGGCCGTAAAAAAAGTGACGACTGATATTTATCCCTATAAATTTTCTAATTTCATTCAATTTGATTCAACATCATTTATCTTTTTTTTCAATTAGAATTTAATTTGCAATCAAGTATAATTCTTATGTAATAAAACTAATTAATTTATAGAATTGATTTTTAAAATTTTCTGTAACAAAAATATTTATCAAATTCTCAAAAAAAAGTTATATTACATGGAAAAAAAATATTTAAAAAAAATAAAAATATAACATTTTTTGTGCAAAAACAAAATGTTATGATTTAATATTTAATATAAAATATTTTTTGAAAAATAAGGAAAATAAAGAAAACAAAGCATTATATTTTGAGGAAAACAAAGAACAATTTATCAAAAAAATTCATAAAATTTACAAATTCTCGTGTAATATAACAATAACAAAGTATTATGTTTGAATTTAAATAACTATAGACTGCACATCTATTAAACACAATATTTTCATTTCTCATGCACAAAAAGTCACAATTCAATATTTCAATAAAAGAAATTAAATAAATAAAAAAATATTTTTTTAACTGTAACAATTTTTTTTAACAATTCTCCATCTAATATACTTATAAAAAAAATTCATCAAAATAGAATTCAATTATCTTGTGTCGAAATTTAGCTAATTATTGGTTGCAAACTTATAAAAAATAATATTCATTCTCATGACACAAAAAATTATAATTCAAAAATGTAATATGATTCTTTAAAAAAATATTATCATTGCCATATATCAAATTCTTTTATAATAAGCCTAAGGTTTCACTAATGCAGTTGCATAACGGGATGGAGCCTTCATATATAGAGAATTATTTAGGAGCCTTTAAAAGAAAAGGCATGTATTATCTCCATTTCAAATTATATGAGTATTATTTACTTTCAAAATCATTTCAAGATATCTTCCGATTCAAATTGATGTAAGCGTCAAATTTTAGTTAATATAATATGAATCACACATTACTGAAAAGTACTACTCCGTATAAACTACATGAGTTTATTAATCTGAAAATTAAAGAAATCGTGAACATCGATTATGTTGAATTAGCGGAATCAATGAACTCTAAGTCAATAAAGGTTGAGGAAAACTAGAATAAAAAGATCATATTAATTTTAATCCAAAAAAGATTTTACTTAGAGTTTTGAGCCTAAAATCCTCCACTCTAAAATACAAAATAATAACAAAGTTTGAAAATACATTATTCACATCATCCTCTAATAATAATATGTCATCCCTCCCATTTTATTTGTCACTATTTTTATTTTAATTTGTCCGAAATTATTTGTCAAATTTCTATTTCAATATTATTTTTTTTTTTATCATATTGTTCCAATATTACCTTTCTTTAGAATTAAAATTTATTGTTGAGTGCATTAATTATAGTTTTGAAGAATGTATAAGTTTAGGCATGACAACGGGGCGGGTATGAGGCAGGGAAGCTGTTCCTAAACCCTACCTGCTAAACTTACATAGTCTCCCAAACCCGTTCCGCCCTATTAACGATTCTACCAAACTCGCCCCGCCCCCGCCCCATTACCTAAAATTATTATTTATATTTAATTTATTTCTTTATTTTTTTATATTATTCTCTTATAAAATCTTCTAAAATCATCATAAAATATGTTTTATATATAAACGGGTCGGAGTCGGAGTTAAATGGGGTGAGATGGTAAATCTATACCCTACCCTAACCCTATAGGATTCAACAAATTAGGTCCCATTAGGGTAGGAATTGGGCGAAAAATTAGCGGATCGGGTAAAATTATCATCTCTAATAAGTTATATTGATGACACCATTTTCAAAACAATGGATAAAAATTAAGATGGATATTTTGACAATATTTTATTTTTTTAATAATTATATAAAGTTAAATAATAACAAATAAATCTGAACAAAAGAAGAATATAAAAGTAACTCTTTGGATTTTCCCGATATATCTCATGGCTTATAAAATTTGAGCGGTCGATGGAGGATATCTCTTCATGTATCTCATATCTATATCTAGATAATTTTTTATATATACGAGCTCCAACTTAAATATTTTAATTTGTTTGCGAAAGGTACGTGTAAGTTGATAGCCTTAAAAAAAACAAAATAGGGGTGTACAAAAAAACCCGAACCATTTTGAAAATACGATTAACGGAATCGATAGAGATTTGCACCCCAATAAATGAAATGAAAATCGAAATTGACAAGATATTATTAAGTACACACACATATTTATGTATTTATTTATTTACATATGAAAATATAAGACAAATTGACCTACTATATATATATCATGTATATATGTGCACACACACAACGTTACTCCCTACAACTCAGATTTTTTTTCCCCAGTCATTTATCTTAACTTAATAACTTATTCTTTTTATATGTAATAGTCACATAGAAATAAAATACTTCAGAGCTTCAGAGTAATTAACTAGTAAGTTTGAAGCTACTTGTTTGGCTAGAGGGCTATTTTCAGTTTCTTAGCATACCAAATTGGTATAATCAGTGGTTTATGTCTGATTATGTCCACCACGGATCTTTTCTTCATATATATTTTGAGATATAATTCAATGTTTTTAATTACTCAAATAGTTTCATGCGTTATTTACTCCATATATTTTCTGTATACGAATGATAAGAAATTTGAATATTGTATCATTATATGCTAGAATGTCGCATGATTCCTGCGCGCCTTTGTTGGCAACAAGTGAAATAACGGCCCTTGCAGATGGGAAGATCAGAATGAAATGAGTTATTTCGTTATTTACTCTATTGTCAGTTTTATTCCTTTAGGATTGTCGCGTATTCTCTTAAGATTGAATTTTTTAACTAAGAAAAATTGAATAATATAACACTTGTCAATTTAAAAAAATAAATAAATAAATGATGAAGTAAAAAATGGAATAACTCAGCCAACTTTCTGCAGATCTACTGAAGAAAGGGACTGCTAGTGAATCGATCAATAAACATGTAATTATAATAGATGCAGGTGGTTGAATACATTACGTATCGATTGCGTGTGTACTTTGCGTTACAAAAGAAACGTAATACTATGAACAGGTGACATGTAAATTGCGATAGTGGCCGACATACGATGTTGTTTTGTTGGGAAGTGCATTAAAATTAAACATGATTTGAAGCAAGCCAGAAGTTTCTTGATATGTATAAATGAGCTAGTGGACGACTTGTTCAGGAAAATACATATATGAGTCTGCAGAGAAATTTCGTGGAAAGTCGGCCTTTTGTTGTTTGTACTTTCACTCGACGGTCATATACATTGTGGCACTAATTATTCGTTACCTGTGTTTACTTGGCTTGAGGAGTTGAGGCTGCGTCGTAAAGAAAGGAAAGAAACACTACTATATGTGATTGAACAAAAACACTTGTGTCACGACTCGATATCAAAATCAGAAGTGAAAATTAAGCATTTCAACTGTATCGTAAATCTATGGAATTCAATTCAGAATCCTCTTCAATTTCCACTGTAAATTCAATATGGTTTGCCATAATTTATTAAGCCCCTTAACCCTCACAAAAGGGTACTCTTCAATTTTGTTGTTTGTACTTTCACTCGAGGTTCAATATTGAAATTAAACACGATTCTTTTAATTAGTCACTGAGTTAATTAACTAAGTCACAAGTCAAAATTAAATTTTAATTAAGGAAAATTAGGTTAATTTGTAATTTTGAAGCTCATGTATAACTATAAAATTTTAAAGTAACTTTTTTATATATATTGTTCAAATACGCAACACTATTATTAAATTTTAATATGTTAAGGAATTAATAAGTTTCTTAAAAGATATTAAAATTTTAATGACTTAGTATTATTCGATATTTACCTAATTATATCAGAGTTATTATATTAGAAGATTAAAATATACTAAAAAAAATATTCATCTATAATGTGCTCGAATTTATAAACCAATAATTTTTCTGTTTTATAATAAGTGAAATTTTAGAGTCTAATTTTTTTCATAATAATTGACATTTTACATATTTGTAAAAACTTATCGCTTATACTTCTAAATAACCCTTGAGTGAGTTATTTGAATAATTAAAATAATTACTCTTCTTCATTCTCTTTATTTGTGTCACTCTCTGTCTTTCTATAATTTTCATTATTTTTATAATTTTATTGAAAGATAAAAATGTTAAGTTATCAAAATTTTAATATAATTTTTAATTTTTTTAATATGTGTGCAAATAAATGAAATGATTTTTATAAAAGGGATGGAGGCTAAAATGATCATTGCTATGAATTTTAGGTTTAGAACAAAGTCGAGCAAAGTTACATCTGTATCCGGCTTCCAGGAACTTTCTGAAGTGCTTTAGTGCATTCCATTCCTGCCGTTGAATTCCTGATCCCAATGCAATTTCTTTGAGTGTGGAAAAGCAAGTAAATTTTTGATAACACTGATGGAGGCGGTGTACTTCACATAATACAGATGACCCTACAAATTAATTCTTCTAAGAAAAGGACAAAGCTTCTATATGGTTATATGGAACAGTGTCACACATGGAATAAATTTTCGGATATTCAATTTTACCTGGTAGCAATAGTAGAAACAAAATGTTCAATGAAATAAGATAATTTATTTGAAAATCAATAGAACTCATTCTCATTAATTCTTTTATTTGTTCCTTACTTTATCATGGTTATTGCATTAAATTGAAGTTTCTTACAACAACACAACTCCTATGATTACCATTTACGACAACAAGAGTTTTATATATTATTGAAGTTAATAAGAGCAATATTCGCTCGTGAGCGGGCACGTGAGAGAGAGAGAGAGAGAGAGAGAGAGATTTATAAATATCAAGAAACTGCCTCAAAGCTAAAACTCGGAGTAGTACTCATTTCTTCAATCCCCCAGTTCAAAAGACGTGCATCACATATACATTAGCCCTCTCACCAAGTAAGATAGTTTACTGTAGCAACTTACATGGCTCAAACTGAGATGATAGAAAGATCAAGGGCAATAGCAGCAACAGTAGCATGGATGGTTTGTTGGGGCCTTTACACACTGAGTGGCGTAGGTAATGCAGAGAGACTTCTGAAATCCGCGGAGCCAGAAAATATTGTTGAGACAGAAATGAGACATGGATTTGTACTTCGGCTAATTCATTTCTTTTGGCAGAGTGGAGAATCTTCTTACGAACCTGTTTGGCCGGTGAGTCTCAATTAATTAACCCTCTCCTCCTGCATGCAAGTACGCAACAATGACAATTAGCTAGCACTTTGATATGATACATAATGTTGACAATTCTGCTCATATGACAAATGGTCACATTTATTCAGTTTGATGGATGCATCTGCATGTTCGTTACGAAACTATAATTGGATTCGTTATATGGCCTCAGTTTTCTAACATGTAGATGAGTTTTAATGGTGCAACAGGATATGGAGTTTGGCTGGAGATCGGTGCTAGGAACCATAATTGGATTCTTTGGTGCAGCTTTAGGAAGTGTAGGAGGAGTTGGAGGAGGTGGAATTTTTGTTCCAATGCTCAGTTTGATCATTGGTTTTGACCCCAAGTCTTCTACAGCAATTTCTAAATGTAGGTAACACAGAGCAACCAGCTCTATATCCATGAAACCACGAGTCTCGTTAATTGTCCATGAGCAAAACTTAGTTTACAAGCAATCACGGATGTAAAATTATTCTCACTAGCATCACCTTCTATAAGGAATTTAGTGCTCTCTCACAAATTCATTTTTTCCTTATTGAAACTAGAAAGGTACATCATTCTCTATTTTGTAACCATATCCAATTGTTCTCCTTTCTCAACCGATGACAGGTATGATCATGGGCGCAGCTGGATCAACGGTATATTACAACCTGAGGCTCAGACACCCTACACTAGACATGCCCTTGATAGACTATGACCTAGCATTGCTATTTCAACCCATGCTCATGCTAGGTATAAGCATTGGAGTTGCTTTTAATGTGATCTTTGCTGATTGGATGGTCACTGTTCTTCTCATCATCCTCTTCCTAGGTAACAACCATAAACTTGTGTACATTTTAAGTTATAACTTCGTAGACGTGATCGTTCGAGTGACAGGATAAGAACTAATGGTGTGGTGGATTACCCTCCTAACATTATAGTGATCACTAGGGGACATAATGAATCTTACTTAACATTAACTGTCACAAAGTGTTTTCACCATGCATAAAAAGTTATAGTTGAACCATCAGATTTGCATGTTGTACTACATTTGTAACAAAATTGGAGACACGTTAGACTTAGTTTTTAAATTGATTTGCAAATTCTCATGAAACAAAATCAGTTTGATTTTTATTTAATTTTGGTACGAAGAACTATAATTAAGTACTGGTAATTGCCATGTTTTTTGCTTCAGAACTTCTATAATTACATACATATAACATTATATATATATATATATATATATATATATATGCAAAGCAATATTCTGGCTATTTTCATGATAAGTACAAATGGTAGAACATTTCTGCAGTTAGATAAGCTAACAAGCCGAATGTGATCATTGTAGCTACATCTAGTAAGGCACTGTTCAAAGGCATAGATACATGGAAGAAGGAGACATTGATGAAGAAGGTAAGTTCCTTGCTCTTTTTAGAGCTTACACTAGATTTCTTTATTGTACCAGTGACAACTATGATGTAATTTGCATTTACTTTCAGGAAGCAGAAAAGGTGTTGGAACCTGAGGCAAAACAAACAGGTGAGGCATTGGTATTTTAATGTTCCTTACCAGGCATAATGAATTACAAGAATATACGGAGCTTTATTATAAGAAATTGTCGATCTGCAGAATATGAATCAAACAAACTTCTTCATATTTGTTGACAGTTATCATCTTCTAACCAGAATATGTTTTACGCGAAATAATTTGTTAAAGATATAGAACTATATGGCTACCCTTTTTTGGAACTAACTACGGCCATCTTATTATCATCTTCTGTCTCCTTTTTCTTTTATATCTGGGTTCTTCTATTGCCGATCCAACTACTTTGGGATAAAGGAATTCGTGATGTTTTTTACAACTATGGCCATCAAACTAGAAGATAGATAAACATTCTTTTTCCCTTAGCTTTCAATATGACCTTCAATTCAAAGAGAAAGAACCAGTAGAGCAATAAGAGACAATAAACCTTAATAAATTTAAAAATTAGAGGTGATTGCCGTCTAAGACCTAACTCTATGACTGAAGTCCGGTTCATTATTCTGGTAGCACATATGTTGACTCAGATAAGCAAAATGTTTCTGTGAAGTGTCTAACAGTATAGAGTTACTGAAGACATTCAAGTTTGGAATAAGCTGATTGCATCTTACACTGAAGTCTCAAAACGGTTCTCATCCAATATTCTTTGGACTATGTTCTATAGATTGACCATTGTTGTTGTTGTGTTTACTAGGTAAAACCACACTGCATATGTATATATCTATAATGATATATTGTATACTAAAACTAATTTATATAATACATATATTAAAACTGATTAATTATATTTTATCTATCCTATAAGAAAAGTTGCATTAGAGTTTCTCGCTATTACAAATGTGAAATTTTAAAATTCACAATATGAAATAAATATATTGAGATTCTAGAATTACTCGAAATTTACTATGTTGAGCTTTGCTGTATTAACTTTTACAAGAGTAAAAATCGAATAAATATACATCAAATTTGAATTTAATGAGCTCACTAATGTCTCGGGAATAAATACAATAGTAAATCATTGAATAAAGGGGGGATGATCAAATTTCATTGATTGTTGAAAATACATTCTCGCTTCTTTCACTGGAGTAGGTGTAAAAGGATTTCATTATCTACACATAAAACGTACTTTAACTTTAAACTGACCTGCTAAACTGTGGTTCAGGAGACGAGTACAAACCACTCCCTAGTGGTCCAGCTGCTTCAGAAGATCTAGTGGTAAATTTGCGGAATCCACAACATTCCACTTCTAAAATATCTTCACTATTTTTGTAACATCACGATCTCTTTTCAGGTTCCCTTAGTGTACAACATCTGCTGGAAAGAGTTATCATTGCTAGTGTTTGTATGGGTTGCTTTCCTTGCTGTCCAGATTTTAAAGGTTAGCTACTTAACTAAATTTAAACAGTATTATAATTTGAGCATCAGTGAAAATGAAGAATACAAAAAATCATTTGCTTCCTTACCTGCACTAAATATTGTAGTTGACTCTCCCTGCAGACATATACAGTGCATTGTTCTGTGAAATTTTGGGTTCTCAACTCGCTGCAGGTAATCTTACCTAATTCCTACATGCGAAACAATGCAAGCATGTCTGTGCACCTGTACACACGCATACACATATAGGTGTCACAATTTTCTCTTCCATACTCTTAAGTCAAACCAAGTTCTAACCTGAATAAAATTGAATAAGGCAGTAACTGCTAACATGATGGACTCTATTTTCTTTCTAACGCAGTTGCGAGAAAGTTAATATGTTCATTGAAAATGTTTATGCATTATTGAAACTGCAATCATTTTTTACATGGAAATTGCTGCAAATATGTTGCTTGATCTACCAGTGAACTTAAGATAGAAGCAAATATTCTTATGATGGAAAAACAGTGAAAATTTAAAAAGTCAACAATATTGTAATGGCTGTCATGCCCTTCAAAGTAGAAGGCTGTAATTATTGTTATAGGACTATACATGGAAGTGTTAATTAAGACTTTCCCCCGAGAATCTAATCCAATCTACTAGAATCACCACAGAAAACGTGATCATGTGAGTTGTGATCATGCAAGCGTTTAGTCCTTTTACAGTCATTCCTCTCTTTTTGTTGTACGCTAATCCCTAAAAATGCAGGGAGTTATCCATAATAAGTTCAGATTATTTGTACAAGCTAGGATAGTATAGAAATACAGGACGATACTTAGGATAGGCATAATATTCTGTCCTGATCAAACACTCCGCATCCTGGCATTTGCAGACACTTATCTCATGGGGTTAAATAACGACGATATAGATTCAAAATGAAAGTTGAAGTTTTTTTATTTTTTTATGATATATGAGGATCTAACGTAACTGAACAAGTTCCTGCTTTTCAGGTACCAATTTCTGTCTCTGTCTCGCTTTATGAAGCCATATCTTTATACAAAGGGACTAGGGTGATTGCATCTAAAGGAAAGGATATTACAAACTGGAAACTGCACCTGCTTTGCCTGTACTGCTGTTGTGGAATAGTAGCAGGTGTAGTGGGAGGATTACTTGGACTAGGAGGTGGCTTCATATTGGGACCCCTATTCCTGGAACTGGGAATCCCTCCTCAAGTAAGTTCTACCAACTTGCACATCTTTTGGCAAAAACCTCTTCAAATTGAGGACGATGAGTAAGGAAGTGGTTACAGAAACCCTGTTGTATTAACAGATAGAGCACTCTATAAATTGCAATAGAAATTTTAAGCATGTTAAACTTCAAAAGTGGGGCAGATATAATTGTGCTTTGAACTAGTTCACATATTATATACAATAGACTACATTCCAATGATTGTCCACGAGAAACAAGAGTATTTATTTAACATAGTCATACCCTTTTGCAGGTAGCAAGCGCAACATCAACATTTGCAATGGTTTTCTCATCTTCCATGTCTGCTGTGCAATATTACCTTCTAAAGCGTTTCCCAGTCCCCTACGGTATGTAACAGTGTTAAAATTGGTTTGGATCAAAGCTCTCTTTTGCATTAAGAGTCTGAAGCCAATAATCATTCTACTGATTGTCTTAATGCATATTGAGCAACAAGTATCTGAAGAAATTTATAGCTTATAATTCACCATCTGTTGCAGCCACATATTTTGTCTTAGTTGCTACAGTGGCTGCCTTTGCTGGTCAGCACGTGGTGAGAAGGATTATTGCACTACTTGGCAGGGCATCCATTATAATTTTTATACTGGCTACGACAATCTTCATCAGTGCACTCAGTTTAGGTATATCAGTTGCATTACTCTAATATACTATTATCTGTTAATATTCCATTATTTATCATGTATTAGGAGTTTAATTATCGTTTGCAAAAATTGCAGGTGGGGTGGGAATAGCACATATGGTTGAGAAATTGGAAAACAAAGAGTATATGGGTTTCGAAAGTTTCTGTAAGCAGTCCTAAATATGCTTCACAATTACAGAGTTGGAAACGAATATCTATATCCACACTCTTTGTCATAAGCAAAATTATAAATGTACACATGTTTTTTAATGTCCATATTCCTTGTGCAAAGTTTGCAGACCTAAGCCATGTAATTTTAATTTTTTTTACCATCATAAGTTCTTGTGCTATCAAGAGCCTTCTATAAATTTTATGATTATTGAAATTCAAGAAGCACTTGGTAGCTTAATGCATTCATCATCAATGTATGATCTCAACACTTCATATTTTATCGTCACGTCATTGATCTTCAATAATACCATACGGTCGACTAAAATCTAAAAGAGTGCATAATTTAGAGGAAAAAAAAATGATAACATTCACTCAGTAATTGTTGATCAGCTTGTTCAATAATCTTAAACTCGACATAAAAAAGGAAAAAAAAGAAGAAGAAGACAAGTATTATCCGATCGGGCTATATGTTAATTGGGGCTGTTCAACAAACAAAACACAGTATTCATTTTCTGATCAAAATCATATCGTACGAAATCTTAACTATGAAATTCACTATAAATAAAGCTAGTGATGAGAATTGCCGATAAATACTTCGAAAACATTGAAGGGTCGAGCTTGACTTCTATATTTGAGGCTAAGGATATGATCAGTCCCAAGTCCCTGCTCAGCTGCTCTAACGTGAATTTCTGGGTTTAGTTGGCAACAGAGGACAAACAAACCGTTTAAAATGGAGCTAATGGTAGTACTAAGTATACGTTTGTATACATAGATGTTTTTATAAATTTTTCTGATAATTTATACGATTAGGTATGTGATTCATGTAAACAAACTAAAAGTATGTACTTTAAATTTTGAATGGATTACAGCTGTACATTAGTTAAATAGAAAGTAACACAGACATATTCATACTTTATTCTAATTAATTTTTAATACTCAAATTTGAACACAAATATTTTATCAAATAAATTATGAGTGTCTGAATTCTAATTCAATCAAATATCAACTACTCATAAATAGAGATGGTAATTTTAACTGACCCGCTAATTTTTCGCCCAACTCCAACCCTAATGGGACCCGATTAGTTAAAACTTATAGGGTTAGGGTAGAGTATGAGATTTACCATCTCGCCCTATTTAACTCCGACTCCGACCCGTTTATATATAAAATATTTTTTATAATGATTTTACAAGATTTTGTAATAAAATAATATAAAAAAATAAATAAATTAAATAAAAATAATAATTTTAGGTAACGGAGCGGGGCGGTAGAATCGTTAACGGGACAGGGCGGGTTTGGAAGAATATGTAAATTTAGCGAATAGAATTTGAGAACAGCTCACCCGTTTCATATCCGCCCCATTGTCATGCCTACTCATAAACATGTTTTCGATCATTTTTGTAAAATTAAGATTGTTTATAAATTATAACTATAAGAGTCTACCATCTTTGTGTAATTCTTCTAGGACGCATACGGCTATATATTAAACATGCACATAAATTAATTATTACTCTTTCCTTTGGTTAGAATTAATTTTGTTGATAATACACAAATATGGAAAGGAAAAAACCACTAATTATTATGTTTAATTTTTATATAATGTTAAAAATAATTTTGTATTTTCTTAATTCATGTAGGTAAATATTTATTTCTTCTATTAAATAACTAACTTCATTAACTATTACTATGACAACTTAGAAAAAGAAATATTAAATTATCTCTAAAATAATATAAATGACTCACATGATGAAAGAGGAAAAATCCTACTAATTCGACATAATATAAGGCAATATATATCACTGCTCATTTTAAAAGATAATATAAATATTTTTTTAAAATTAACTTTTTTTTAATAATTATGAAAATTATAAAAAGTCATATGTTACAAATAGACTTGGGACGGACGAAGTGTTAAATATGTAATGACAACAACAGTGGTGGTGGCTGCAATGATGATGGTGAGGTGATGGTCATAATGGTGTTGGTGATGGGGGATGAGGCAGTGATAGTTGTGGAGGCGACAAAGGCAAAACAGTGGCAACAGCGATGACAATGTTGGCATGGTGGCAATGTGACGACAACATATATACGGTGGTAGTGATAGTAATAGTGACGGATAACAATGATGGCAGTGATAATAATAGTGGTGATAGCGGAGACGATAGGATCAATGGAGATGACAATGATAACATTAACTTCAGTTGTAGTAACAATGAGATGATTGTAGTTTAGGTAATTTTTCAAAAAATATTTTTTTTGTGTACATTTTGAAAATATGTAAGAAGGCATAAATAATTAATGTTTTTTTTTTAACTTTGAATTTTTTATTATACAAACAAACAACAAAAATATTTTATACTTCCAAACAATAGAGTACATTTTCTAAAGCCTAAATCATGTAATTCTCTATACCAAAATATATTAAGGTTGTATTTGATTCGATAAAATGGAAATATAAAAAAAATTATATTATTTGTTAGTTTATTTATGTGTAAGATTCATTATTTGCTTTATTCATTTTTATAAATTCATGTGTATTTCTAAACCCACCATCCAAGATGGAACTTGTTATTTTCATCACAACCAAAATTTTACACACGATCTATTATTTATTTATTTCCATACTCCTTTCATAATTTTTGTAATCATTACTCTTCTCATAATTTTTGTAATCATTATTCCTCTCATAATTTTTGTAATTATTATCTTTTACCACAAATTTTTTTTATTCATCGATTTAATTTTCATGTCATTTTATTATATTCAATTTTCATAGTGTTTATTTCAGATATGTTTCGCGATCACAAGGAGAACTTTTATGATCATGATTTTGTTACGACGACATCATTTTTAGTTTGGCTTTTTCACTCTCTATTCATTCCTTAATCATGAGCGTATTTTTGACAAAATGATATACCATGTACACAATAGTTTTGTTTTATCCGTATCGAATTATTAAATTTTGTGGGTTACCATATCGAATTATATTTTCGCCATAAGCGAATCCAAATAATAAATAGGCCTAATACTCATGTAATGCTTTCTCTGAGATAGATACCTGATTTTTATCTGTTATACGTGAGCTCAACTTTTTATTTTAAAGGGACAAAAATCTACATTTATGAAAGAAGTTTTTTTAAACATATGAAACAATGAAGAAAATTATAATACTCCATACTCTCTCTTCTTTCCATAAAAAAAAGCGACATTTATCAATAATTGAAATTCTTCTCGAACTATATACCCAACCCAAACCGACTGATCGACCCGAACGCCTCAAATGTTCCATCAATTTGGGGAAAGCAACACTTCAATTTCCCGCCCATCAAAATAACTCGACTTTACTACTCACTCCATTTCAGACCTCTGCATTCTCTCTCTCTCTCCAGCTATTTACAAGTATTCTCAGTGTCAGGGTAAGTTTTTTTTTTCTTTTAATTTTTTTTTATATCACAATATTTCATTGATCTGAAAAGGTTTGAGATCCTGAAGTTTGATACATTCAAACCCCCCCCCCCCCCCCCCCTCCCCCCCCCCCCTCCCCCTTTCTTTTAAAATCTTATAGAAAGTGTCTGGTTTGCATAAATACCTCAATGTTGTTATATTTTTGGTTGTCTTTGCATGGTTAAGTGTTGTTGTTGTTGCAGGAGATTGTGGTTAAGCAACTGCTAAGAAAATGGTGGCCAACGACGCCGAAGTGAAGAATGAAGAAGCACTTGCAGATTCTCCGACTTCTGTACTCAAAGACGAGGTTTTAACTTCATTTTTGAGTCTTTTTTCACTCTCCATAGGTTATGGTACTCTCTTTGTTTCAGTTTTGTTGCGGAATGTGCTTGTTTAGTAGTATTCACGAAAATGATTTGGCCTGTTTGGAAGGGCTTATTAGTGCAGCTTATAGCTTGTTTAGTAGAAGAAGCACTTAGTTCAAGCGTTTGGAACCACTTATTACAAAATAAGCAATAAGTGGTATACAAGTTTTTAAGCGTGATGAAATAAGCAGCTGGGGTGGAGGTGCGAAGCACTCAAGCACTTATTTTCTCTAACAGCTTATGCAAAATTTATATCTATAATAAGCACTTATTTCCCAAACATAACCACCTATTATAAATTAGATGGTTCAAAATAAGCTATGCCAAACACATCTCCCCATTTATTCAAATAAGCTGAACTTAAAAATAATCACTTATTGTTAAATAAGCACTTATTAAGTAATTTCTGGTGTGTGCTGCTCTTTTTTGAAACTTACGGAGTAGTAGCTAAGTTTGCACCTTTGTTATAGATGAAAATGGATTGAGCCATATGGAATTCTTTGTGTTGTTTTTGTTGTGGTGGTGGGGGGATTGGGGTGTCAATGAAGGTTAGTAATGAAGACTTTTTCTCAAGGGATGATTTGTTTAGGGGCACTGCTACTTATAAACTGAGAATATGATACATTGGAATTTCAATTACAAGTTGATCAAACTAATCATTTTCCAGTTAAATGCAGCCCAGAATATTGGGGTACATAACTATTTATGATGTCAGAATCCTCAAATGGTTGTGTTATCCATTTCATCATGTTGTGGGCTCAAATTTTCTGTTTACCTATGATCTCTCAAGGGGCTTCTCAGGAAAAGAGTGTTAGGTTGTAGAGGTTATCGGACGAAAAAGGTATAGGATGGAACTTAACATTGACAGCTCTCAGTAAAGTCCAGTAGCATCCTCTTCTAGACATGCTTGTATAATCTGTTATCTCATAATTTATTACCATAGTTATGTTTATGAATCATGATATATTTCTTTTGTGTTGCCTTTGCTGTCTCCTGATGCATTAAAAACACCACTATCTTTTGATTAATTCTGTTTATCTTGAATGATAATCCCTCTTTTTTACATTCAGTTTGTCATTTTAATTTAATATGAAGGATATTTGCAAAGGAGAAGTTGGTGTAAAATTACAGGATGAAGACTTTCTAGATGCAAAAAATGGAGATACTTCTCTTATTTCAAGATCCATGGCGGAGGAGGAAGAAAAGCTGTTGGAAGAGCGTGTAAAGGAGGAGGAAGAGGATGAACTCAAGGAGGTGCCTCAGTTGATTGACTCACAATTCACTAAATTGGATGAGCTTTTGACACAGACTCAGCTTTACTCGGAGTTTTTACTTGAAAAAATGGATGACATTACCAAGGTGTCCTCTTATTTGTTATTCTAAATGTGTATTTTGGGTCTACAGCCTTGTTTTATCTTGTTGCTGATTACACCATTTAATGAATTGTGTTGCTAGAATGGATTGGAAAAAGACAGCGAAGATGTTCAGGAAAAAAAGAAAGGCCGTGGTGCTAAAAGAAAAGCCGCCACAAGCTGCAGCAATGTAATAAATTATGACCTTTTCTTTTTACATAATTTAATACTTTACTATTTGCATTGTCACTAAAGCTTGAGCACAAGATCCTTTTCTTTTTGAGTTTTAACACTGAGTTAGCTATGACAACTTTGCTTAGGTTTTATTACAGTATTATTTTACTTGGTGTGGTCAGTTTTTCTGCATAACTGTTAACAATTAGTTCGATAATGCTCGCAAAAATCAAAGTCTATAAATGATATAAATTTTGCTGTATTGAGAAATCACTGTTTTTTTGCTAATATGAATGTATTAATGTGGTTGGAGTGTATAATGTACATGCTGACAAAATGAGAAAGAGGTCCAGCATAACATTGAGGACATGAGGGTGTAATTACTTTGTATTGTATGACATTTCATAGAGATTACTTGGTTTAATGAGTTGTAAGCATCCAATGTCATGGCCTTTCTAAAGGCTTATGTCATTTCTGTTAAATTTTCTATTTAAATCTTCCATTCTTTTTTCTTTTTTTTTTGGTATTTATTTTTTACTGTTAAGACAATAGAATGTTACTCTGTCGTCCTTATAGTTAACAAATTAATACCTCCTTAACTCCTTTTCATTCTGTTAGCCATTGTCTTGGGTGCAATATGTAATTTCTTTGGTATTCAACTGTACAGTTCTTTTATATGAAGACTGCTTGTGTTATTTAATGTTTTTGACGTTCTTGTTTACCTATGCAAACATGGCACTTCCAGGGGAAGGCTAAGAGAGCTGTTGCAGCTATGCTCACAAGGTCTAAAGAAGGCTCCACCCATGAAGATTTGAGCCTTACTAATGAGGAGAGAACTGAGAAAGAGCAGGCTGAACTTGTTCCATTATTGACCGGTGGTAAATTGAAGGCATATCAACTTAAAGGTGTCAAATGGTTGATATCCTTGTGGCAAAATGGACTGAACGGTATTCTTGCAGATCAAATGGGGCTAGGAAAAACTATACAAACGATTGCTTTTCTTGCACACCTGAAAGGGAATGGGCTAGATGGGCCTTTCTTAGTCATTGCCCCTCTGTCCACTCTCTCAAATTGGGTGAATGAGATATCCAGGTAAAGTTTCTGTTATATTTCTCTGCTGAATTGGCCAACACTAACTCAAGTTTATCAGAAATTCTTTGATAAAATAAATAACAATATCTTTCTTTTGTTTCATTTTTTTCCTTTACAATGCTTTCTTGTTCCTTGATGAGTGAATTCACAGCTGGATTTTATTTTGAATTTCTATTGAAGGTTTGTACCTTCACTTAATGCTGTTGTATACCATGGTGACAAAAAAGCAAGGGATGAAATAAGGTGGAAGCATATGCCAAGATCAATAGGCTCTGAATTCCCCATAATTATTACTTCCTATGAGGTTGCCATGAATGATGCCAGGAAGCACTTGAGGCATTATAATTGGAAATATATTGTGGTTGACGAGGTACATCTTTGAATTGCTTAATCTGTATATATATATATATATATATATATATATATATATATATATATATATATATATATATATATATATATCAACAGCTTATCAAGTTCTGTATCTCCTATTGAAGGGTCACAGGCTGAAAAACTCAAAGTGCAAGCTACTGAGAGAATTGAAATTGTTACCTGTTGAAAACAAGCTCCTTTTAACTGGGACACCTCTACAGAACAACTTGGCAGAGCTATGGTCATTGTTGAACTTTATTTTGCCCGACATATTCTCATCGCATGCAGAATTTGAATCATGGTAATTAGTAATTACAATAACAACAAGTGTTCATAGTAACTGATTTGAAAGCATATGTTAAAACCTTGATTTGACTAAATTGAAAATTCTTGACAAATCTTTGCTTATATTGGTGACCAAAATTCTCTTATATACTCATAATCTAAAGAAGTTCTTTAATCTGGCTAGTGTTGCTGTTGTTGTCTTTATTATTTATTAGTTCTTATTTTTAACTATTTTGAGAATCTTGTTTGCAAATATGGTTAATGTTTTATTTAGTTCTTGAACTTTCATAAATAATTCCTTGTTTTCTCTGCATGTAACTTCAATATCTTGGAAACTCCTCATGCATTGTTATTATTTTTGGCTTTTCTTGGTTTTGTCTTTTTTGGGTGCAGTAGTAGGTATTCATGTTATGTTTAGTAACAGTGCTTTTGTTTATATGAGAATTTATTGATATGGGTTTGACATCTTAGAAAACCATGTAGTGGATGATTTGAAAGATGTGGTTTGTCATTTCTTTTCCATTAAGGTTCAAACAGTTGTTTGCCATCTAGAGTTGATAATCTTGATAAGAAGTATATGAAATTATTATCACTGTATGGAAGTGGTTATGTAAATTTTTTCTGTGACGAGGGTTTGATTTCCAAATGCACTACATTTTATCTTGTGTAGATTGATAAGATTACACCTGATTTACTGACCTTTTTTTGCATGTCTGTTTGTGTCATAAGAAGCATTAATGCATTTGATTTTAAGTATATACATATCATAACCTTCCAAATTGAAATGTAGTATATATCATTATAACTATATATGAAATTGAGTCTCGTCACTACTTGCAGAAATGGAGGAGTTAAGTTCTTCATGCAACATAAAATATCCTTCCCGGTTTTATTGACATTTTTTTAAATGTTTAAATTTTTTAATTATTAATTTTATTCTACATATGGACAACTACCAACATTCACATCTGGGCAGAAAGCCAGAAAAGACTCGAGAGTTTGCCTTGTTAATTTTTCTTTCTTTTGTTCTCATTAATAAGTCAATTTTGGAATTATGCTCTTAAGCCTATCTTCTGTAATTTGCATCAAGGTATAACATGAAGTATTTGTGGACCATGTGGTGAGAAACACAGATATTAAGTTTAGTAGCATTTGATTGTTGTATTTCCTATGTTTAGGTTTGATTTCTCTGGGAAGTGCAGCAATGAAACAGTGAAAGAAGAAGTGGAAGAGAGGAGAAGGGGACAGGTAAGATTGTTTACTGGGAATTTGTTTGGTTTACTATGAAAATTTTAGGCATTTTGTGTAAAGCTTGAGGATAACTTCAGGTGGTGGCGAAACTGCATGCAATATTGCGTCCGTTTCTCCTTCGGCGAATGAAAGAGGACGTCGAGCAGATGCTCCCTCGAAAGAAAGAGATTATCTTATATGCCACTTTGACCAAGCATCAAAAGAACTTTCAGGATCATCTGGTTAATAAGACACTGGAAGGTTACTTGCGGGAGAAGGTAGACCATGGTAAGAGATGGATTGTCTGATATTTCGTTTTGTTTTCTTAATATAAATATCTTGCTTGTTTGAGGAAAATGTGTTATAGTAATATCTATTTTGAAACTGAAAACAAATTTATATGGAGGGAGCAGATTTCCCATATCATTTGTTACTGTCTGATCAGTGGTACTTCTTTCCTTTATGCTAAGTTGAATTTGGCTAAGCATCATGCCATGGATGAGTCCGGGTAATTATTTAGCAAAGGACAATCATGTCTTGATATATTAAATTCCTTATAGGGGGTTTGGATTGGAGGTGCCATATGGTAGGTTATATGTTTCTTGTGAGCTAGGCTTCTACTCATTTGATAGTTGACTTGTACTTCATTATGTTTTCGTTATATTTCAAGGCTTCATGCTTAGCGTAAACTGCAGGACATGGTATCAAAGGAAAGCTTCAAAATTTAATGGTTCAACTTCGGAAAAACTGCAACCACCCTGACCTCATAGAGTCGGCTTTTGCTGAATCTTGTATGTTCTATTATTCATTTACCATATTCAAATGAGTGGCTGCACAAGAATAATTTCCTTTCTTTTCTGACAGGTCTCTACCCACCTGTAGAGCAGATTGTTCAACAGTGTGGTAAATTTCAGTTGCTGGACAGATTGGTTAAAATGCTATTAGCTCAGAAGCACAAGGTCTACTTTTACTGTTTCTAGTCACTACTGTACATTATGGTGGTTTCAGTGAGTGGCCAATATGCTAATTGTTTTGTACATTCAGGTTTTGATCTTTTCCCAGTGGACCAAGATTCTGGACATTATCGATTATTATTTTAGTGAAACTGGTTTCGAAGTTTGTAGAATTGATGGCAGTGTCAAATTGGAGGAGAGAAGAAGACAGGTAACATGTGCTAAATTTCAATAGAAGATAAGGTACTTACAAAGTCACAGTTAGTCATATGGTCTGTCTGGCTATGTTGTAGGTCATCTTTCTTGAGGTAACACTTTTGATCAATACAACATTGGTATGCGTTAAACAGTTTTGATAAATGCAATGTTTTAAAAAAATAAGAATTTTTTATTGAAGCATGGTTTTAGACCAATTTTCAACATCCCTTGCTGAAAACTAAGAAGTACACTCCCCCCCCCCCCCCCCTCCTTCTAGACTGAAAAATGCCCATTTTGGAAATGTTTCAGAAATTGAATTGTAATACAGATCGGAAAACCTATATGTACTTCAGTGTTGAGCCACTCAGAAAATACTGTGGTACTTATAGGAAATCTTCTCTAATGGAGGTTAGTTCTTTATCTCTTGATGGAATAATACACTTCAAAATTGTTTCCGATAGTCAATATCATAATTTTCTGGTGGAAACTTCCAAAGTCATTGAAAAGTGAACCCCTTAGGGTACATAGATGGTATAATATGTATCAAATGCTTAAGTCATCACTTGTGGCTATGTTGCAAATTTAATATTTGTAACTACAGGGTGGAGATGATGAATTGTCATCCCACCTCCTAAGTAGGAATCTCATTTATTGACATGCCGCGACAACACGAACATGAAATTAAAAAGGTTAATGTTGAGGATCTTGAAACTGTAACAAATGAATTAGTGTCGAGTAGATTTTGCCACAAAATTTAAATGGATGAAACACACATACGGAGTAATAAATAGTTTGACAGACTTAACTTGATTACATTCATTGATTGTAAGAAAGTAGAGAATTAATAAGACGATATCATATTTGTCATTAATAATAAGATTTATAGGCCTTGGGTTTTTCAACATTATATCTTTTAATTTGTGAGATATTTTGTTGTGGTAAACAAATCATGTTATAATAATATTACTAAGTGACATATATAATAGGTTTTAAATTTGAAAAGCATAATGTATACTAAAGGTTTATATAGGTTACTTGTTTATGTGATTGAACGAGGTAGTTCTAGTGTTAAGGATCTTGATATGAATAGTAAACAGGTTCATTTGAAATGGATTAAAAATAAGATGGAATGAGTTTGTGTAAGTCAATATGTAACACACTGTTGGTAACCATACCTCCAACCATTGGTAACCTTCTTGTTACTTTCGTTGAATCTTTGAAGTATGGCCAATGTGTTGATATGAATTTCTTAGACTGACTTCATTGTATTTTTTTATTTCATGATCAGATCCAGGAGTTCAATGATGTGAAGAGTGGATATAGAATATTTCTTCTCAGCACTAGAGCTGGTGGGCTGGGTATTAATCTTACTGCAGCTGACACCTGCATCTTGTATGACAGTGATTGGGTGGGTACTTTCTTACTATTAATCTTAAAGATTATTATTCCTCTTATTTTTGCTCCCCACTTCCCCATTTTACTGTCTTGGTCTTTCTTTCCAACCTCTTTTTACTCTTTAACAGTCATTTGAGATTGTTTAGTTTTTCATAGTATTGAATTCATTGCATTTGATCTGCAGAATCCTCAAATGGATTTACAGGCAATGGATCGGTGTCATAGAATAGGCCAGACAAAGCCTGTTCATGTGTACAGGCTTGCCACTGCTCAATCTATCGAGGTTAGTGATTCCCCTTACTCTGTTCTCTTTCCTGTATTAGGATGCCAGTCTCTTACTAGAAGATTCAAATGCAAGTGTTTATTTTCAGGGTAGAATCCTGAAAAGAGCTTTCAGTAAGTTGAAGCTTGAGCACGTGGTTATTGGGAAGGGGCAGTTTAAGCAAGAAAGCACCAAGTCTAACACTGCAGATATTGATGAGGTTTGTTTCTCATTTTAATGATCCAATATGTACCTTTTACATTCCCATTTTATCAGCTCTAAAATGAGTTGTATGAAGTTCCCATTATGCTGTTACTCATATTGACAAGTAGACTTGATGAAGTTCTGTTATCAGCTCCCCATTCTTATGAATAATCATATAGTTGAGTAGTAAAATCATCCTAGAAGACATAGACATCATTTAAGAACTATATTTTAATTTTCATTCGAAAGTTGTTTCAATTTTAGTATAATCTTTATTATGTTCTCCGTACAGAGTTAAAGATAACTTGTGTAGTTTTGTTATATCTAAGCATCGGTAACTTTCTTGTTCCTTTCATAGAATGATGTAAAATCTTTTTGTCCTACATCTCGATGTGAATCGGATCGAATAATTTGCCAATAATTTGAAGAAGCTGTCCTCTTTACAGGAGGAAATACTATCACTTCTTCGAGATCAAGAAGATGCAGAAGACAAGACGATACAGACTGACATAAGTGATGAAGATCTAGAAAGAGTGATGGACCGCAGTGATCTGGTAGCTGGTCCAGAAGTGGAGGATGGAAAGCCTAAATATCTTGAAAGTATACTTCCACCGAAAGGCCCTGGCTGGGAGGTGGTGATACCTACTGCAACTGGTGGTGTGCTTAACACGGTTAACAATTAATGGATTGCATGCCCACACGTTTTTGGACTGGGTATGGAGGTGGCAGGACTTAGGTGCGTCGGATTTTGGAGACTTCCTTTAAATGAAATCTACTACAGTATTAAAATTTTGGGGTGTGCTGGATCTTTGGATTCAATGTTAAATTTTTGGGGTTAGGAGAATGACGGCGCACCTCTCATGTCCTTTATATATATTCCCCACATTTTAGTTATTGGGAACGTCCCTAATTTTTGAAAACAATTTGCCTGTATCTATATTATATTTCTTCCTTGGGGTTTGTATGCTTCGTTGGCACATTTATCTTCTAGTTCTTTACTTTTGTTGGACAAACGTATCTCCTGTGTTCCACAATGATGTGGATTATGGTTCCAAGGAAGGGAGTGGTTTTCCGGTTAAAAAAATAAAAAGTTCCGTTGCCGGGAATCGAACCCGGGTCCCCTGGGTGAAAGCCAGATATCCTAACCGCTGGACGACAGCGGAATTGCGTTAGGGTGTTAAAAAAACTTTATTATTCTTAATCGAAGAAACATTTCTAAAATAACAATTATGGATCTTTGCTCAATTTTTTTGGTTTCCGTAGAGAGCAGAGGTTAGTGTTCTTTCTATCACAAGTAGGTTCAGCGGTGCTATTTACAAATTTTAAAATTATTTCATAAATGAAAAAATCTTTGAAAGATATGAATTAAATGAGAATATTTTTCTTACGTGGTGATATCGGAGGCTAAAAGCCAAAAGGAAAAAAGCTCCCATATACAGAAGCTTACGTAATATCAACGACTATTAACCATATTTAATATGCTTTATTCTTAGACTGATACAATTTTTTATATAAAATTTCATACAATAGGAGATTATTATATTTAGTTATAAGATTATTAAACGAAGGAAACTATTCAAAGAGAAAACAGGACTTATCTCTTTACTGTGACAGATCAAAACACCAACAATGTTCGCAGTCAGAGAAAAAAACAAGGTAAATTATCATCTTCCCGCTAAACCCTTTTTCTTAAAATAGATATTATTTGTAATAAATTATGAATAGAGAGAAAGTAAGACCGATTGTTTTGGTAACCAGTGCATACATGTTTAGTCTGCGAGTGCGTAAGCTTGTTATATCCCTTCGCTTATTCTTCCATCATTTTGCTTGTGTTGGCTAAATTACGTGTTGTAAAGTATGTTTGACACGCAAAAATTTTAATATGAAAATATAAATGTTATATCTGATTATAAGATATTTAAAAATGATAAGAATATAATATTAATATACCACGTTTAGATGTATCTTAAAATGTTTAACAATGAAAAATCAAATAATAATGAAAAGTCATTGATAATGAAAGTATGAGCGGTGGTAGCATCAATGGTAAGATGGTAGTGGTGGTGATAGTAGGTGGCGGTGGCCAATAATAGTGGTTTAATAGTGGTTTGGTGCAGCGGCAACGGTGGTTGATGGTCGGTGATAATGATAGCAATGGTTAATACTATTATGATTAAATTATTTAATGATAATAATCTGAATATCACATTTCACTTTCATGTATTGATCCAACATGCATAAACAGTGTAAATGTAAAAAAGAGTAAAGACAGGTACTTCGACAAATTCAAAAGAGAATTTGTAATTTACTTGCAATACGTAAGTTGAATAAAAAAAATGAATGAATTCTGCATGACTACACGTCTACACCATTTACAATTACAAAAAATTAATCTCAAATAAACACATTGGTCCTCAAAAAAATAGTCAACTAATTTTAATTGACATGTTTATGAGTTTCAATCAATAAAATTCTGAAGGGAGGACTTCCCGTGTTGGGTAACAGAAGAACAGTTTAGTTCGCCCGATAAAAAGCTTGATTGATACTCCGCATCTCTTTATACTTTCTCCTTATCGTAATCATAAATTTGTAATACTATCAAATTTAGGTTTCTAAAATTTTAATTTGATTCACAATTAGTTGAACAATAGTTGTGAAACATTAGCTCTCATGGTAAAATTCATCATCTCCTTAATAACAGACCAATGTTCAAAATCATTCTTTCCATTGTAATAAATAATAAGATTTCTTAATAGTACCAAAAACAAACTAGTAGAACAATAGTTGTACTCATATATGTACTTTTAAATAAATCTACTTGTATGTCCAAATTCACACTCATTTTCACGAACAATTATAAATTTTATTGTTTTGTTAATACGTCCCACTAATGGTTGTCCCCCTCTTCTCAAATTAAAATTTTAGATTTGTTAAGGTAAAACTATATAATCCACTAACGTACGGGTGAAAACGTTCATAAGAATTAATATAAATTTGGTTGTATACGTAAATATGTTCACGTACCTTAACCACAATTTATAATCTGATGGATTAAATTCTTATACATTTTGTATTTAAAACAGAAACAAAATTAAATGTTAAATTTTGAAACAGCTGATTTACGGAGATGGACCAGCTAGGAACTGATAAAATATCTTCCGAATTTCCTGTTAATCAAAGTACTGTTATATCTTCAGTCAGTCAACTACCAAATTAGCTGCAAGAGCTCAAAATTCTAAAGCTAAAATTTGAAACCACTTCTCTTCAACATACTAGTTACCAATTGAATAAATATCAATTCCGACCAGACATTAAATCGCTTTGTTGCCATTCATTCAATATTTTCTCAAAATCTTTCCGAGCTCTACTTTTTCAGAGCCCAGAATTATACTTGTGGAATTGCATATTTGCCCATACTTGGTGATAACATTATTTCTGTATCCACTAGAGACATCATTTGAGGTATTGACATGCCTCCAGAAATGACAATTTCTGCAGAAAATAAAATTGTCATAATGTGGACAGCATCATCACATTTACATTCATTTATTAAAGATCTCATGCTTTTAGTTTCTTTCTATTTTTCTTACCGATTCCTTCACGTACTGAGAGATTAGGCCTCATAATATCCTTCGAATTGACAAGGAAAATATCTCCAAGATAAAGGTGGTTGGTAGGCACATAAACACAGGAGAGCTCCTCAGTACCTGAACTTTTATGGAGAACAACGGTTGATGTAACAAATCCAAAAGCATATTCTCCATCACGTGGATGCCTTATAATGGCCACTTCCTTGAACACGCGTGAATTCTGATCTGAACAAGTGGTTAATTGTGTTATGTTCATATATTTAATGCTTCTAAATGCCCTTCTAGCTGAGTTATCAATTAAAAGGTTTACCTGGTGAAATCGCTGCACTAATTTGCTTAGAAGCAGCGTAAATATAGCTCATAAGGGGCATTTTCTTTATTAACCATTCTCCTAGTGCGAGCAGAGAGGTTCCCAACCATGAAGACATGAACACTCCAACCAAGAAGATGAAAGTAATGGAGGTCACAAATCCGAGACCTGTAGAGAAGTATTGGAAATTAGATGATAGTCAATAATTCTATTCAAATTACGATACAGCTGCACTGATTGTAGACTTCTTCAACATTGTTTGTTTGTGGCCTCTTCTTGTTTGTATAATTTTCTCTTCAAATAGTAATGATGAAAATGAAGTAGGCCATAGAGTTTCTTTTGCATAATAGCTTTTCACTGCAACACGTAGGCCATAAAGGCTAAATTGCATCCTTTTTGTCATTTTGCATGTAAAAAGTTTCTGAATTGTGTAACTTTATTTAGTTTCGGTTGATACATTTATTTGTATAGTATAGAACAAAACTATTTATTACATTCTATACTTTCCTTAGTCGTATGAATTTTGAAGCTTGATATGTCTGTCATTTGACTTGAAAAGGCAATATGATCTCTTATATTGGAACATAGAGGGTATTATGTGTTGCTGGAGTTTGACTAGTAATTACTTATGTATTTTTAAATTTATCTTTGGTGCAATAAGAAGGTAAAGGCTCAAGCTACCTTATCTTTCCCATTTTCCTAGTATAATGGATGTCTGTTTGGTACTTATAGGTTATAAATTTAACTAATTTACATTTCAAATAAGAAGAGATGCTTCAGGATGGTTTGGTTGTATAATGATGATTTTGTCTTCTTCCAAAGGGCTTACACGAATAATAATTTAGTAACTTTTGTTATTTATGATTAAATTCTAAAATTGGTGAATCAAAATTTTACTATCTATCTATGGTGCAAGATTTATTTTATCATAGATTGTATAGTGTCCCCCCTCCCCACCCACACCACCAAAGGAAAATTAATTATACATTTGCCCCTGAGCATGGAGATGCAGTTATTTTCAATGAACATGGAGCAAAATATAAAATAATATTACTAACCAAATGTATTGATACCAAGATGCGTATAGATGGGGGAAAAGAACCCATCCACAAAATGAATGAACCACCAAGTTGTGTAGAATGTAATTGCTATTGGAAGTAAAATGACACTGCAAAAAATGTGAAAATCATCACTTGCTTCATATTCCAAACATCTATTATAAACAAAAGAAAATCAGTAATCCATAAAAGCATGCCCATATGTATCAGTAAGAAATGGTATTGGGTTTCCACAGATTGTCAGTTATCTGTAAGCAGTATTGGCCATTGGGTTTCCAAAAGTAGAAAAAGTAAGAAACATAAAACTTCATGCATATAAAATAGTTTGGAGAGAGGAAGCTAACTATGATCAGGAATTTAAGTGATGAGATAACGTCTTCTTAACACAAGAGCTTTTGGTTGAGAAATAATTTCATTCTGGTTCAGGGACACATCACAAGTTAGCACATGATCAACCAAAAGTGGAAACTAAAAGACCATGTTGCATATTTTATTTTATTACCCAAGGACCAAAACTTTGCAGTTAAAGTTTTTCATCAAGAGAAACTTGCAACAATAGAAGTTAAGTACAATTTGCTTAAAAGGGAACTTACCATCCAGTCATAAATTTCTTTGTAGCCCAGCTACGAATTACCTTGCTAAATGCCTGCCGAGGAAGAATAAAAACTTAGTCTCAATGATTCAAGATGTGTTGAAATCCCTAAATTCAGTCACCAAAATAATCATCAGGTTTTGGATCATCTACACTGCTTTATTCAGCTATTATAAGTGATAATTATTTATGTAAACCAGTAATTTCATAATTTTAATTTTTCTTCTCTCTCTCTCTCTCTCTCTCTCTCACACACACACACACAGAGTTATTTATTCTCTTATTTGTTTGTTTTGTTGTAATCCTTTTCTTGTTCTAATAGAAATCCCATTTATTAGTGTTATTATTATTATTATTATTTTATTTTTTTGGTTATGATTATACGCACATAGGTTGTTCACTTGTAGTCTAGCACAACCTGTTTGGGACACAAAAAATTGTAATTGCAGTGTAGAACTGAGAAGAACTAAAAGAAATTTAAAACAGAAGGATACCAAACATCCTTTTGGAGATCAATAAACCCATTTTTCCTTTTAAACCAGTAGCATTTCTTTTTCTATTATCCGTGTAAGAGCCAAATAATAGTTGTGTTCATCCTACCCTCCTCTCTAAAGAAAAAAGCGCCCTTTGCAATATAATGTTCACTATGGGTGGTTAGCTTTGCTGAGATAGGTCTAAAATGTATCACAAAGGTAGCTTCAACGGTTTCAACCTTACTCAAATTTAAGTCATACTCTGTATTAGACGTCTCATATTCTCATCTCGTCTTATCTCATCCATTCACATTCTCATTTCTGCTAACCAAACGCTGCTCATCTGGGCACTATTTCTGGCAGTGTTGCCCATATACTACTTTTGGTATACATCTAGGAGTAATTCAGTAATTATAAATATCAAGAGTACACACAAAGTATATAAAAAAGTAGTATTTGGGAATTAGGACAAAAATACATCTAGGTACTACATCATTACTCTAAATTTAATGATTACAGACGCGTATGAATGCTAGCATGTTCGTCATTGCAGATTTCTGCTATGAATCAGTTCTTTACGAGCAAGAAGCTACAAATACATATCTTCTTCCATTAAGAATCCTTAAAGCTGCTTAAATTAATTTGAGAATCATTTTTTCAGAATGTACAAAAATAATGTAGAAATGCGAGTGTGTATACATAACATATTTGAACTGTCATGAACAATATAATCTTATATCTCCCATTCAGTGATCAAAAAGAAGACAAAACAACGGAATCAAAATGCCAGCAAAAGTAAAAAATAGTAGAACAAAAAAACAAACATATCGAAGGCATGCAGGGGAATCAAATTCGCATATTGTGAATAAAAAAACACAAATTAACTTAGGAAATCAAAATTGAAGAGCTCTGATCACCTCTTTGCCGGAATGATGATGAGGAGAAGAAGGAGTCGATGACGGAGTGGATGATTTTGATCCAACAACTCCGCCACCTCCACCGCCGTTGATATCAGGAATTCCCAATCCTAATCCTAAATTTCCGATAGAGGTCGACGGAGAAATTAACCTTTCGAGATCCCTACAACCGTCTTTATCTCTAATCGTTCCCATGATCTCTCTCTTCCGCCGAGCTACCAAAAACGTGCTTATATTGCTGTATGCCAATCTACTCCTCTTTCCGACGTTCATCTATATATATACATATGTATGTATGTATGTATGTATGTATGTATGTATGTATGTATATATATATATATATATATATATATATATGAACTCCCAACTCCCTCTCCTACTACCATGCGTGTGTGTACATATCTATATTTATATTCCATTAAATAATTCCATTATATTTTTATTTAGAGTTGTTTATATCTCAAATTCTTCGAATTGTTTTGATTTATATGTAGCAATTCCATTAATATACTAAAGCCGATTTTGATTTGTTTGTTGGAATGTTGATATCAAATCTACGGTTTCATATTGCTACTTTCGAGATGACCAGCTTTACAATTGAAAAATAGTTCGGAAATTGTAATGTAGGTTTATTCATACGAAATTGATTGAAAATATAATACCAAAAAAAAAAAAATTTGATTGCAGATACTACGGTCTATTTTCACCATTTTATAAACAAATATAACACCACAATTAAATGACTCTCTTATGTTACACAATAGCTATTCATTCTGTCATTAAATCAATAAGCAATTAATAGAGTACTAGCTAGTACCCTTTAAAAAGGTTCTAACATCTCAATCTTAAAACACAAGTGTATGAAATTTACGAGTATAATATTAATATCTATACTAATTTACGAGTTTGTAAAGTTGATTTTATGAGTCAAATTATGAAATTTACATTCTTATAATTTTAAAATTAGAGATGTCTTTTTAATTTGATCTTTTGTCATTTGTAAAATCTTAATATTCTTAATCCACCAACATTATCCTAAGTTAGGTAGACTAAGAAAAATAAAATAGACACAATTAATATTATAGCTTTAATAAATTATATTAAGATCGATATAAATGCTCGAAAAGTGGTATTACAAATGTAAACGCATAACATTTGCACATACACATTTTCTCGTATTCTATAAATATATAGATAGGTTACAAAATTATAATCACAAAAGAAAAAAAAATCATAGATTTAAGCTATAAAATTCAATTTTTGTAATTGGGGAATGTAAATATATTTGTTGAATTTTAAAGTGAAATTTAGTCAATATCGTAGTCTTTTTAACTCATTGCATACACTGCTTCAGATCTCTGGATCCATCCCTGTTAATGATCATATTATTACTCCAAGTATTCATTAACCTCTTTGCTTTAAACGAAACTTAAATTGGTATTATAAAATACTGCTATTTTTTAATTCAGTTATCTATTGTTCGCTAATTTACATTTTTATAGTAATTTAAGTTTATTTTTGACAGAATCTAATATTATATTAACACTTATTTTCTTCATAAAATAACATTTGGATTCAAGATTTTACAGTTGTTTGAGATGGTAAATTTATGTAACCTCATATATTATCACAATAATGTAAAAAAATTTAAACGAAGTTAGAATATACAGAAAATGTAAAGGAATAAGTTAAAATGATATTATTACATTGCAATTTTTTATATAAATAAAATTGTCTGCTTACTAACGTACAGTCGTACACTAACATATATGTTCCTCGTGCATTAAAATCTTTTTGAAGATGTAAAAGTATTAAAAGACGAGCAATGGCAGCTAGACATTTAGATAATTTTTCAATTGGCGACGGTTCATTCAAGAACAGGCATTCAAATATTCAATAACTTTACAATGTTGGATTGGGTCTTTCTCATGTATCATGTACGTCAACTTGTTATTGTGACCAATAAATATGAGCTCTATCTAATGCAAAACTACAAAAGATAAAAAAGATCTAATTAAAACACACAAGTGGCAAAATATAAATTGTCTCATTATCTGTCTTGTTTTGTTAGATTACTCGAAAAAAATAATGAAAAAAAAAAAAAAAAACTCCGCAGATGTAAAGTGCGGATTTTGGGCTAAAGTTTCTTAATTCATATCTTTTTGCTTATTCGGGTTGGTGCATCACATAATTTAAGAGATTGGGTTTGCTCACGACTATGGCGCTCAAATTCCAATGAAAAATTAACAAATAATTGGATAGGTGCATTTTGTAGAAAGTAATTCTTATATAGGTGTTCCTCATTAAATATTTTCAATATTCTTTTTTATTTATCATCAAACGAATGACATCTTCTTTTAAAAATCTTATCTATTTTTAGCATGATATTGGGAATCTTATTGCTTATTTCTCAAACAAGCATAAAATTGCATATTCATTTATAGGTCAAATTGAATATGTAATTATTGAAACAATTATTGGAGACTCAAATGATGAATATACAAGCATGATAACTTGTATATTGTTCTATATCTCCACGAAACTAGGAACTTCTTGATTTACATACCAAAACTGATAACATTCGAGATTATACAAAATTATATACAAAAGATCCTTTTTTGTTTTTTGTTTCTATCCCAAACTCCCAATATCTGACAGTCAATTAGATCATGCCTAATTTGAAATTGAATTCGGTCAGATTCTTAAGGTGGAATTTTCTCTAACATTATTTTCGCCGTTTATAAGACTCAAACTTGTGTAGTAATTATTATCGTGTTAGTGTTATTATCTAAGTTAATAAAATTAGTATAATTTTAAAAAAATATAATAACGTTAAGATGATGACATTGAAATAGTAACACTAAAATGGTAATATTAAAACTATGCAAAACGGTTAAAAATTTGGTATCAATTTATACATCACAATGTGCCCGTAAAAGGTTGGCCCCAAAATTATGCACAGTAAAGTTGGGGGGAAGCTGGGCTAAATGGCTGATCCGGAGAAATTTTGAGCCCAAAAAGAAAGAAAAAGAAAAGTCGGAAATAGAAGAACGATTTCCCCACTGTTTGGCGTTTGGGGAAGGAGACCATCATCCCATCCCGCGGAAGTGTAAGCTCGTTTGCTCTGCACACTCACCAAATGATCGCGCCAAGCATCATTTTCTCATCATCTCCAGCTTTTGATAAGTTTGTATTCCATCAAATTGATCATACAAGGAAACTGTAGCATCAGCTTCTTCTCCTGCAGATTGCTACTAGTGTTCAGGACTCCAACATCTCATAATTGGGGTTCCAATACCAATAATGATAACTCGTGCTAAACTCGTTGAGCAACTCAGAGAGTACCAGATCCGATCTCAGCACAAGTGCCCTGCTCTCACTATCTTCTCTCCTAAACCCCAGATTTTCACCTGGTACTTCCTCTCTCTCTCTCTCTCTCTGCATATGTTTGTATCTTCAAATTTATGTTTTAAGTATTCATTTGTCGCCATTCGTAACTAGTGTGTTCATACTACTGCATTTCTTTTTTAATTTTAAATTTCAATTATCATTACCAAAGCAGGCAAATATTTTAGTTATAGTTGGAGAACGTCGTTGAGAATTCGCGCCATTATCTTTTGGTGGGAAAACTTTTAAGTTGAAACGTTGATCGTGTAAATTATGTTATTCTATTTTACTGATATTGATTTGTTGGAGCTATTTGGTATTTGGAGTTGTGAAGTCTGATGAAGTTGGGACATTCTATTAGAATACTTGGGATGAATTTCTGCTTTGGGACAAATATGAAATTTGCAAATGTTGTTAAGTTAGTGCTCTCTTGAAAAGAGATACATTTTATTTTTACTAGTACATTTCCGAAATCCCAAAAATGTATATGTATTTCATGGAATTTTTTGGAGTATTTATTATTTAATAGACATGAAAGTCACACCGTTTATGTATTATCAGAAACAGAACTCTTTGCAGAGTCATATGAAGGTGAAAGATACAATGACAATCAGATGTTACTTGATACTTTTTGCTTTTACTTCATGACCAGAAGAGAGTGTAGAGTAATCATTTTTAATTACTGGTGCCTAATAAATGGCTGAATATACTTCCAATTTTGTTTGCATAATTAGCCTTTGATGAGATTACAACCAGAAGACATGAGTACATTAGTTTCGAAGTTATATTCAATACTAACATAAGATTGTGTAATTGAACTGATGGTGCATTTGGTTTGTGACTTTGTGGTGAATATGGAATGGAAATGGAAATGATTTAAGGAAGAAAATGTTGGGGGTAGGCAAGGATGAAGAGAATTCAGGAATTAAAAATATTCATTTTCATAATGTTCATATTTTTCATTCCTAAACTCCCTTATTTCTTCCCATCCTTCTCTTCCACTACCAGTTTTTCTCCCTTACATCCATTCCCATTCCCACTGTGAATTAAATGCACTGAGTAGGAGTATTTGAGAATCAAAGAGAAAATCTCACAATAACATTAAGAAAGAAGACAGGTAAGTTCTTAGTTTCTTACTTGATAATTTTTTTTACCTAGAGAAATATATTGGTAAATCAACTTGAAATTCAGAAAAGAACTTGTATAAGGAGTAAAAACCACAACTGAATACAGGCCACAACTCATGTTTGTTCGAAACTATGTGACTATCATTCAATGAATTTCTGCTTTGACTATGAACTTTGTGATTTAGTTCTCTTGTGTGGCTTTGATAAAGATATGTAAAGGTTTCCTTGCTGAATTTGGTTCTACAATATTTACCTTCATATTTCCAGCTTTTAGCGGATTACATTTGCACTCGATAAGCCTCTTTGTTTGACTCTGTAAGTCTGAAATTTCATGGTTATAGTTGTTTATAAGTCTTTACTTGTCAATTCAGCTTCATAGAGCAAAAAACAAGTTTATATAATATATGTGCCTAAAAATTATTTTAACTCTATGTAGGGTTGATGTCACTGTTGTCGTTCTGTTTGCCGTACTTTTCAGCGTCCTTGTTGTCTTGTCATATGTGACCCTCTTCTTCAGACACTTCTGGCTTTCTTTTTTCATTGTATGCCTCGGCGTAATTCTGCCCATATGCTTGAGAAGTTCCCGCCAAGCACTTGCGAGTAAGGAGAGAAGAATGTTATTACCTTTGTCCATGTGAATGCCCACTTCCATGGCTACAAGTGCATGTAAGTAATTTCCCTCTTTTGCAGTAATTTTTTTTATTAATTGTGTCACAAATTTAATAAACGGTTGTTACAATAACAAAATTTCTGATATAATAGATAAATGCATAATAATTAAGTAAATAATTTTAAAAAAAGAACAACAAACTAGAATAAATATAAAACTATTATACATTTGTAATTGTGAATGTTACGATAAGAATAATATTTTACAACTTAAATTAGCAATTACATTTAATTCAAACGTTAATGTTTACAAATTAATACATAACAATATAGAATCGTATGTGATGAAATTTTTTAACAAGTACATGCAAAATAGAATATTCAATTTGAAACAAATCTTGAATTATCAATGTTCATCAAGTGTTCTAACTCTCCAAAATGTCTTCAAGTCTTCAACTTTAAGGTTTGTCTTTGTTTTAAACGCGTGAAAGTTTAACATGTGTAAAATCGTTCAAGTATGAGAACTTTCACCCGTTTCAATTCCTTGAGTTTGCTTTTTGACATCGGGATCATCGGAGCTATCTTCTTCATCAATCATATCTTGTATTTGTCATTTTGCCGTGAGATAATCTTTATAATAAATGCACACTTCTAACGATTCCGGTGATAAACGACACCTCTTTTCATCTAGTGTTCTACCTGCCAAAGAAAAACAAGATTTCGAAGCTACTGTACTAGCTTGGACAGTTAGTATATCACGGGTCATCGCGGCCAAAGTAGGAAATTATTTTTGTTAAGTGTTCCACCATTTTAATATGTCAAGTTTTTCAACTTCTTCACTTATCATAAAACAATGAAAATCCGTCATGCAATATCTATCAAGCTCATCTGTATTAGTAGGACTTTTCAAACTACAATTGCTTAGTACTTGAAGTAAAGTGAAGATGAAGATGATTGTGTAGAGGTAGAAGATGGTGCAAATTGTGTATAATGACAATATATTGCAAAATAATGTTGATAAAATGCTTGAAAAGTTTGAGCAAATATTCTCTTCTTCGTATCATGTTGATTTGAACACATATTATCTTTAATCATATCAATAAAATCATCAATGCCCATAAGTTGGCACAAGGGATTTAAAGCACTCGCACAATAAAATACTGGAGACATCTCTTCAAAATATTTTAAAAATTTTTCTTCCATTTCAAAAATAATATCTGAGAACATTGGATTATTTCTATAAATATTAAAAATATTTGATATTTGTAATATGACTTGTAAAACTTTATCCAAAGTTGGATGATAAACACCGCTCAATTGTTTTGTACTTTCATAAAACACACCAAGTATTTGCAAAAGATCTGGAATATGAACCCAATCACTTGAATATAAATCATGAGAACACAATGTAGTATAAAATGGCACAAGTAAATTTTACGTTCATATGCATCACGTATCATATCATAAGTGCTATTACATCTAGTTTTATTATCAAATTTTGGTCTAGTATATTTAGCACCCTTTTCATGACAATATTTTTTAAAATCTTGACATTTTTTTTTTTGAGGAAAAAGTGGAGAAGAATATTGTTGTTATTTTTTCAATTGGTGGTTTAATAAAAATTAGACCATCTTGAACAACCAAATTCATAATATGACATATGCAACGAACATGAAAAAATATACCATCAAGTGTAGGTCCAACATCATGCACTAACATATTAATAGCACTTGTGTTATTACTTGCATTATCAAAACTAAGACTCATAACATTATTCTTAATACCAAAATTATCTAAAACATATGATATTATCGAATATATTGTTTGACCGGAATGAGGAACTTCAAAAAAATTAAATGAGATTATTCTTTTGTTTACATGCCAATTTTTATCAATCCATCGAGCGGTAACACATAACTAACTCCTTGTTAATGTGTAACCGACCACACATCACTTGTTGAACTTATTTTAGAATCAAGAGTTTGAAATTCTTGAGTTAACTCATTTTTGGCACGTAAATTTTTTTTCAATGAATCATGTCGAGTAGTAATTCTACTTACAGTACGATATTTCATTTGTAAACCATTTTGTATGTAATCCGTACATCGAACATTGTCAAAAAAATTAAATGGCAATTCTTTCTCTATTACCAATTGTGTTTGTAAGTCCCTTTGTAAATCCGGATCATATTGCCAAAGTTTTCCACTTCGATCTAGTTGTGCTTGAGTGACTTCGGAGGATTGTGTTCTTTTTTTCAAGCATCCTTTGTGATGCCTATCTTATGTGCTATTTCCTGCATGAAAAAGAAAATTATAACCAAATTTTTAAAAAATCAAAAAATAAAAGCAAATAACCAGTATGTATACCTAGTTAAGTAGACATTAAGTGTTGTATGCTGCATTAGTCTGCTCATGCAGACCCAGCAATCAGTATCGCTGAGGATGATGAAATGTAAGAGGCATGCACGCTCATTGGTTTACTTTTTCCATGATTATATTATCTATAAAATAAAGGAACTTATTCTGCAATATTTGCAACATACAGATACTATGCCAAGCACTTTCAATGGTACTGTACTTTTTCCATAACATCACGAAATGATAAACACAAATAATAGTGGTATTATCCAAATGGTATTATTTTATTGTACATAATAATATATATGATACTCTTCTCATTTCATAAAAATAATTATATTTAGTTTTTGATAGATTAATAATTATATGTTTAAATCTTAACTGTTTTTCCATGAATTTGATTATAATTTATAAATGTTCTATTAATGATAAAATAAAAACATTGTATACAATTTTAAAAATATGACATCATATTAAAAAGCAACATTTAAGAATAAAACTTCTTATTTATACATACAATTTTTAATCAAATATGTTAAATTAATATTTGTTAAAAATATAAATATTTGTTTTTTTTATGAAACGGAATGAGTATTATTTTGTAGAACATATAAAATAGTATATATATGTATATGTATGTATGTATGTATGTATGTATATATAATTATATATACACTCCACCAAGCATTTATGATATTGTCAGCCAAATGAAGACTTTATCTTTGCCAACAACTTATCCAATGAATTTTACAATGTTAAACATGAGGTCTTTCTCTTCTTTCTACTCACTTGGCTGGCTTACATCACATCTAAATGCAGTCATATAGCTATAGCTTATAGGTGGCAGACTTGTGTGCAGGTAGTAAATTAGTAGCTTTTGAAAGTTGAATTTCAAATAGAATTAGGTCTTGCCAGGCCAGTCCTTGTCCCGGTCCTCAGGCCAGTCATTGTTCAAATTGTTGGACAGTTAAGGACTAGTCGGTCCGGTCCTCGAGCTATCCCAATCTTTTCAAGCCGGTCTCCAGTTGTTTTTTTGGACCGGTCTTTATATTCATCCCTATGATCAAGGGATAATGGTTTTGTAAAGGAGTTTAGTTTGTTTTTTTTTTTAGAGAAGTAAAGATAAAAAATAACAAGCACATTCTGAAGGATCCACCGATGGCCATTTAATATATCATTTTATTGGATTTCCTCATGGTTGCACATTGCCATTGTTTTTACTTGGCTTCATCCATACAAGCCCAGCATGACTGTGGCATCTGCCGACTGTAAAAGCCCAAGGCACCTTAATGTCAGACCAATGTTCTCTGTGGTTTAATCAGTATTACTTTGTTTAACAAAAGAGTTACATTTGTATTTTTCGAAAATGTTAAGATTGCATGTTTAATTAAGATTTATATCTATAAATCATAAAAAAAAAATTTATAAAATTTGTTATAAATGTCAAATAATTACAAGATAAGAAAATTGTAATGACTGTTGGGTAATTTTTCTTTTCTATTTGGAATCGGAAATATTTAATAGTTAACTTTTGTTTTTGGATTCCACAAGTAGATAGGAAATAGGAATCCTAAATTAGATCTGTCTTAGGATAAATAGTTTTGCCTATAAATAAGGTTGATTTGTAGGGTTGTAGATACACACAAAAATAATCAGATATTTTGTGAGATATTTTAAGAGAGAGCAATCACCATAAAACAGAAGAAATATTGAAATTCGTAGCTTTCTATCAGTATGACACAGCGGTGTTAATTTTGCGTTTTCCGGAGTTTTGTCGGTCGGATCGTTCTAATTTTTGGACAGCGGCTTTGCGACGTCTGGTTCTTTTTTCTGAACGGTGGAGATCGTTTTTGGAGGTCTGGAAGTGTACTGTTTTGGGGTACGAACAGACTGCCTGTTTTAGGTGATATTATCTGATTTTGTCTCTATTTTTATTTCATACTTCTTGACGTTTATTCTAGGAAAGTGTGAAGATATATTTTGAGTTTGTATGCCTCTAGTTTAACTAGGGAAGGCTTGGTGTATTACCCAATTATTTGTGATAGTGGAATTTTTGGGTGTATTACGGTCCCGTGGTTTTTACTACTTGTCTTTGGGGAGGTTTTCCACGTATAATTCTCGTGTCTTGTGGCTTGTTTTATAAGTTTATTCTTTCTCTACTTAATTGTTTTTTCAAAGGTTTACAAGTTTAGGGAAAATTATTATTCCGCTGTGGTTAGTTTTTCCCAAGCATCAAAGCTTTTGGTTATTATTTGAGATTCGACTTGTGAAGAATGGAAACAAATACAAGTAGAATGATTAATTTAAATGGTTTCAATTACCATGTTTGTAAAGGCAAGATGGAGGTGTGTTCCTTTGCAGTATGATATTTCGGAAAGGGTATGGAGTGGCAAAGATGTTTCATATGATCATTTGCGAGTCTTTGGATGCAAGGCTTTTGTGCATATTCCCAAAGATGAAAGGTCTAAATTTGATGCTAAGACCAAATAGTGTGTTTATTGGTTATGGCTTGGACAAGTTCGGCTACAGGTTTTATGATCCAGTTCAGAAAAAGCTTGTGAGAAGTCGAGATGTTGTTTTCATGGAAGATCAAAGTTTGAAAGATATTGAGAAGATAGATTCAGTTCCTCAATATAGTGATGATCTTATTGACTTGGATCCAGTTCCTCCACAAGTTGAGCAAACACAACTTGGAGATGATGTTGACGATGACCAACAAGGTACAGATGATACTCCAGAAGAGATTGAGATGGACGAGGATGTTCATGAGGAGTTGACAGTACCAGATGTTCCACCATTCGTTCCACTATGACGGTCTACCAGAGATCGTCATCCTTCCACCAGGTATTCTGCTGATAAGTATGTGTTAGTGACTGACAGGGGAGAACCCGAATCTTATGCGGAAGCCATGGAAGATGAGCACAAACAGGAGTGGGTTGATGTCATGCAAGATGAGATGAAATCCTTGGATGAGAATAACACTTACGAGTTGGTGAAGTTGCCTAAGGGCAAAAGGGCTTTGAAAAACAAGTGGGTCTACAGAGTGAAGAATGAAGAACATATTTCACAACCATGGTACAAAGCCAGATTGGTGGTCAAGGGATTCAGTCAAAGAAAAGGTATCGACTTTGATAAGATTTTTTCACCAGTTGTAAAAATGCAATCTATTCGTGTTGTTTTTGGTTTAGCTGTTAGTCTTGATTTAGAGGTTGAGCAAATGGATGTCAAGACAGCTTTTCTCCATGGTGATTTGGATAAGGAAATTTTCATGGAGCAAGCTAAAGGTTTTCAGGTGAAAGGTAAAGAGAATTATGTTTGTAGACTTTAGAAAAGTCTATATGGTTTGAAGTAGGCACCGAGACAGTGGTACAAGAAGTTTGAGTCAGTTAAAGGAGAGCAAGGCTATCGGAAGACTACTTCTGACCATTGTGTGTTTGTCCATAAATTTTTCTGATCATGATTTTATCATATTATTGCTTTATGTTGATGACATGTTAATTGTTGGTAAGAACGCTGAAAGAATTGCCCAGCTAAAGTCTCAGTTGAGTAAATCCTTTGCTATGAAGGACTTGGGGCCAGCAAAACAGATTCTTGGGATTCGAATTTATCGAAATAAAGTTGCCAAGACATTACAAATGTCACATGAGCAATATATTGAAAAGGTGCTTCGCAAGTTCAATATGGATAAAGCTAAAGTTGTTAGTTCTCCTCTTACTGCCAACTTTAAGCTAACTGATAAAGATTGCCCTTCTACGGATAAAGAGAAGGAAGATATGGATAAAGTACCATATGCCTCAGCAGTAGGAAGTTTAATGTATGTCATGGTGTGTACAAGACCAGATATAGCTCATGCAGTAGGTGTTGTTAGTCGTTTTCTGTCAAATTCGGGTAGAAGGCATTGGGATGTTGTTAAGTGGATTATGAGATATCTACGGGGTACTTTCAAATTGGGACTTACATTTGGAAATGGGAAGACAGTGCTTGTTAGATATTCAGATGCTGATATGGCAGGAAACAAAGACAATATGAAATCCACTTCTGGATATTTGATGACTTTTGCAGGGGGAGCGGTCTCATGGCAATCAAGGTTACAAAAATGTGTTGCACTTTCTACAACGGAAGCTGAGTATATCGCAGCAACAGAAAAGTGTAAAGAGTTGTTGTGGTTGAAGAGATTTGTGCAGGAGCTTGGTTTTAAGTAGCAGCGCTACGTGGTTTTGTGTGATAACTAAAGCGCAATTCACCTTGCTAAGAATTCTACTCTTCACTCAAGATCGAAACATATCAATGTGAGGTATCATTGGATTAGAGACGCTTTGGAAGATGGGCAATTTGAACTTGACAAAGTTCACACTGATGATAATGGTTCTGATATGTTGACAAAGGCACTAGCAAGGGAGAAGTTGAAGATTTATTGTTTGATCACCGGGATGGCGGACCCTCTTTCCAAATAGTCAGAAAGGGGCAGATTTGTTGGACAATTTTTCTTTCCTATTTGGAATCGAAAATACTTAATAGTTAACCTTTATTTTTGGATTCCACAAGTAGATAGGAAATATGAATCCTAAATTAGATCTGTCTTAGGATGAATAGTTTTGCTTATAAATAAGGTTGATTTGTAAGGTTGTAGATACACACAAAAATAATCAAATATTTTGTGAGAGATTTTAAGAGAGAGCAATCACCATAAAATAGAAGAAAGAATGAAATTCGTAGCTTTCTATTAGTTCGACGCAGTGGTGTTAATTTTGCGTTTTTCGGAGTTTTGTCGGTCAGATCGTTCTAATTTTTGGACAGCGGCTTCGCGACGTCTGGTTCTTGTTTCTGAACGGTGGAGATCATTTTTGGAGGTCCGAAAGTGTGCTGTTTTGGGGTACGAACAGACTGCCTGTTTTAGGTAATATTCTCTGATTTTGTCTCTGTTTTTACTCCATACTTCTTGATGTTTATTCCAAAAAAGTGTGAAGGTATATTCGGAGTTTGTGTGCCTCTAGTTTAACTAGGGAAGACTTGGTGTATTATTCAATTGTTTGTGATAGTGAAATTTTTGGGTGGACTACGGTCCCGTAGTTTTTACTCATTGTCTTTGGGGAGGTTTTCCACATATAATTCTTGTGTCTTGTGGCTTGTTTTACAAGTTTATTCTTTCTCTACTTAATTGTTTTCTCAAAGGTTTACAAGTTTAAGAAAAATTATTATTCTGCTGTGGTCAGTTTTTTCCAACAATGACAAACTTAAAAAATTATACCATGACATTAAAAAAGTTATACAAATATAACTCTTTTGTGGAACAAATTTTATTTTCAAATATAATTATTTTTATGGAACAGATGGAATTTTGTTTTCGGGAGTACTTTAGTATATAGATTAATTTGTCTGTGTCCCTGTTTCAAAAGTTACATAATAAGCCAATGCAATTTACTCTAACAAAAATAACCCTCTGATATTTATAGACAATAATATGCTTTTTATGTGTTCCTTTGAAAAAGAATATAAAATAAGATATTTTGGAGCTTTAAGGCCATAAGAGATGATATACGTGTTGGTTTCTTTTGTCTTTTGCAAAGGAAAATTTGTGAAGGATTAGATCAGTGAGGAACTGAAATTGATGGGAACTGTTGTCATAGCACAATAAACATGTGTATTGTATATAGTTTATATACATATAAATATATAAGTATGCTTTCTCTTTTAGTTAGCATTCATTTTAGGCCCTCTCTTGAGAAGTTTTAAGTTTTTACATGATATGAAATTTCAACATGATATCGGGTGTTTAAGGTCTTGGACTCAATTCTACTGACTATATGTTGCTCTTGTGAGTGAAGTATTAGCTTTTGTTATATACATACATACATACATGCATGCTTGTGTGGATGTGATACTCATACATACATTAAAAAGTATTGGTTTATATGATGGGTGAAGTCTTTCAGATTTCTCAAATCCCTGTGAAATCTGAACTAGAGAGGTTAACGTTAGCCTTTTGTTATATTGGATAAAAATCTTAGCTTCACGACCATTTTCTGCAATATGCGTAATATATGATCATATAAATTTTAGCTAAGCATTGCAGCTAGTGTTTGAAAAAAAAAACATAATTACTTGCAGGAGCATGATTTCTTGTGACCATAATTCTCAGATAAGTTTTGCAACTCTTTGAAAGGGGAAATCTAGACATAGTTACGAGGCTAGTAGTGTATGTGCGAGACTAAAAGTTTCTGAATATTTTCTCTGTTGCCTTTATTATATGTTGTTTTGTCGAAGGCTTGTATAGTTCCATTTTGCCCAATGGATTATTTACTCTGGTTTTCTGAATGGAAAAACTTGGAGACGAAAAAGAGGTGGAAATCTTAACATGGAGCCTACAAGCTACATAATTTCTCCCAGTCAATGAGTATCTTGCCACTAAACACGTGCTACCAGATGAACTCTAGTATTTTTCCTCAGATTCTACAATTATTTCCTAAATTTTTGAAGTTGATAGAAGTTTTATCCTTTTTTTTTTATCTGCTAAATAATTTTCTGGCATGTATTATTTCCATTTCTTTTTAAACTATATTAGCTGATTTTTGAGCTTAGGAATTAGATGCAGAGATACTGTTGCTGTGTAACCAGTTTTCCATGTACAGGACTCGGGTTTGTTTTGTTCTTAGTTTGTCTGTTCTAAATAGATTTTGTGCTTTTCTTTAAACGCTATGTAAATTTTTATAATGATACTCATTCCCGTGGAGGGTTTTTTCCCTTGTTGAAAACATCACTAAAACTTAGTTGGAGGTATATATGTTTGTCGGACAAGTGGGCTTTTAAAAGCTTCATTAAATGTGAGGCTGCTTTTGTCAGAAGTGAGGTTCAAGTGCTGATAATGATAAAATCGGATAATTGTTGGACCTCAGCACTGGCGTGGAAGGTTCTTATGGACATTACGAAGACTGTTGGCTCAAGGGGCAAATATGAACAAAGGGGAACAACAATGAATAGATAATTCAGATTGTTCTGGTGGGGTGGACTTTTAAATGGACTATAATAGAGTGCTGAATTTTCTGAGCTAGGTGTTGAAAGTAGATGAGGTATGAAAGGAAATCAAAATTGAGTTAGAAGCAATGCATACTTTGGACAAATAATTACGATTTGTTTTGTTAAGTGAATTATAATTAGAAAAATGACGTTATCACTTACAAAAATATTAACCTACCTGGCCTACTTAATCACAGGCTTCATAGCCATATATACCTTTGTTACGAGACTTTTTGCATTTAAATTATTTTGCATATCCTTTTGGCTAGAAACTTTTCAATATTCAACAACCTAGATAATGTGCTACACAATTAGGAAGATGTATTATTGTAGGCTGTTCTAGGTTAAAATTATGTAGGTTGGATGCTCAGTCCTCTTATGTTTGCATGGAAATATTTTTAGTCCAGGAAACTAGTAACATATTTTTGAAAAGATTCTTGTCATATAATTGAGGACAAATCATCTATCTATATCTATCTCTCCATCCATCTATCTACCGCGGTGGCGATTACTATTTTTTGGTGGTGTTGGTGTTGGGGGGGTTGGGGGTTTTGGGGGGTGGTGGGGGTGTAGGGAGAGGAGGTGGTGTCTGATAAACATTCAAAAGTTAATTGATTAGACTTATCCAGCGAATGTTGTATGTGAAATTGCGAATCATTGATTGGGCACATGGTTGCTATCATCTCTTGTCAGATTTGTTTTGTACACCATTAAATGTTAAGAATCTGTGGTGGGATATTTTTCCATATCAATAAAATTGCTAAGCCATCTACAACCCCTCCCCACCAACCCCTATTACAAAGTAATAGGACAAGAAAAGCAGTTGGTAGCCTGGTTTAGGAATTGAGATTATCTGATAATAATATATCATATAAAACACAGATGAACTGCCATCAGTGTGTTCCTTTTATATTCTCTACTTTAAATTGTCTGATCTTGTGTTTGTACATTGTCACATAGGAACTGCCTTGTTTTCCGAACTTTTTTAAGTTTGAGTGGTGTGGATTTAATATTGTCATAAAACATACTTTCAATGCTAAAATGTTGAAACATTAGAGATTTCTAATAAAACAGCACTCTCAAAGTTTAAACTAGCGTGCATTTGAAAGTTCGGTGAAAATTTACTTGTCTCTGGAAAATATGCACCAGACTTGAAAATGAAAACTGATTTCTCCATAGTTTCACTCACTGTATCACACACCTAGATTAGTCTGAACTCAATGCTTGATATATTTACATACACAGTTAAATTCACATTCATTCTTACGAAAGTTTATGAAATATGTCGTTTTATCTGAACATATCTAAAACTCTAATTTGAGAAATAATAAGTCTTAGTGGATTTCATTAACAAAACGATAAAATTTATCTTCGTTAAATGAACGTGAATTTGACTGTATAAATACATTTATTCCTTAATGCCCCTGCAATATTTTCAGGGTAACACAGGAGGACTTGTGCCAAAAAAGCCGAAATCCTCGGCCGATTAGGCGATAAGTACTCCACTAACATCACTGTTGTACTTACTTTAACAAATAATTAGGCTAATGTTATTCTTCTGGTGGACCAATTGGATACTGAATATTGATAGGAGTTAACTTGAACGACACTGATGTTTCCTGTAGCCTGCATTTGCGACCCATCTTCATGATGCATGAACCTTCTCAGCTGGTCCACGATTTGGAGGTGGACCTCGGGCTCGATGTGTCATAGCCGAAAGCAAAAGCTAGTCAGGTTTTGATGATAATAAACAGACTTGGTTTATTCTGTTTTGCTGGCTCTACTCAACTTTCTTATTCTTTTTAATAGTTTTTATTAGTCTAAATTTATTTTGAAGTCTTGGGCATATTATCAAGTGGATATCGCTTGACTATAATTAAACAGGAGTAAGAGACTCAGAAGTTACAGGAGATTTCAATTTTGGACGGATAGAGTAGCATTTATTTGCAATGGTGCAGTTTAATTAGTAAATTATTTAATAGGAATATATATATATATATATATATATATATATATATAAAATTTTTCCTAATGGATAAAAAAACACCCCAAAAACAAACCTGGCATCCCGTCTCTCCCTATATAATAGTTTAATAATATGAGATTAAGAGGATTGAATATAGCTAATTTTTCATATCCTATTTATTAGTTTTATATCAACTAAGTCATAATCTACTTAAAAAATTTAATTGTATGGACTGAAAGAGTATAAAAAAAATAGAGGGATACACAAATTTTCTCATATTTGTGGTGTGTAACATGCTTTTTATAATTATAGGGTGAAGATATATTGATTTTAAAATAATTACAAAGACTATGTAAATGAGTTCAAAAAATTTACATGTATTGTTTTTGCATGTTCTTTCTATATGAGTTATAGATTATTATTATTATTATTATTTTATTAAACATGTTTCCCCATAAATAAAAAATAAATATCGACATGTTTAAAAGGCCTAAAGTCAATATTTTCGGGATCATCATCAAACAGTGCAGATAATATCTTTCAGTTATTCATGCATGATGTATTATTTTATTGCTAGCATAGCATGTAATATTAATTGTTTGGAAATTCATAAGATACTCGATGATGCTCAACTTTGCTATGTCAAACTGTCAACATGCAACTAAAAGCAACAGCATAATAATCCGAAGGGCCCTCCACGTAATAGTCGAAATGACTAGTAATATTGTAGTGACATTTTGGCCTTAGTGGCCTGAAATTCTAAGCGGCGTGCACAATGATTGCGAAGTGGTTAATTTTTGGCCGTAGCACAATTAAGCCACAGTCAAGAAAATTGGCGTGGGACTGTGGGATTGGCTTAATTGATTGAGCTGACAAAATCATCACTTAGTTCTTCTCACTTTACTACTTTGGTTTTATCTTTTGATTTGGTTGAAAAAGATGGTTTGAATTTGAAGGATTTTGGAGGGTTATAAGGGAAAGCTGTCGGCTACAAAGAAATGTCTTTCTTATTACTCCACGTACATCAATTGCTTATTGGTTGCCTCTTTCTTTGGAGGTTTCTCTTTTTTGGTCAATATTAGTACAGCCATATCCTTTTTTTTTGGACAAGTTACAGCCATATATAATATCTACTCGTGTATTTTTCATCATTTTCGTTGCACGAGGGGTAGAAAAGAAAGCACCTAATCTATGGATAGTTTCTTCCACAAAATGTACGGCCAGTACTTGGTCAAAATCTATTATAGTTAGTTTTTTTTTTTTTGGCAAATTTTCACTTTTATCTCTATATCTTTTTGGTCAGTTTTTATTGTAATTTTCTTTCTTTTAATTTTGTCATTTCAGTTTTTCATCTATTCATAAACCTTTAATTAAGTTCTTCCATTTCATTTTACCGAAAAAATGGACATGTGCTTCTCATGTGACTTTATTTTTAGTGAACAAAAACGAAAATGATATCAATCCAATACATGAGGGTTGAAAAAACAATTAAATAAATACACTTCAGAACATTTTATTGCAATATACATATTAATCCAATGTCACTGTTTTTCATTTCTTTTTCTTTAAAATAAATTTAATATGAAAAGATAAGTTTGTTCTTACTAAAAAGTCACATGAGGTGCATATGTTTATGTTTTGAGACAAATTTGAACAAAAAAAGTTAATTAAAAGTTTATTGATAAAAAGACGACTGAAGTGATAAAATTAAAAAAATAAGGATTACATTAAAAATTAACTAAAGGATAGAGGGGCATAACTAAAAATTTGTCACTTTCTTTAATTGTCCATTTTTATAGAGCAGTACCGTTGATAGAAATGCTTAGGGGATGACGACCACCAAAAGAATGCGTTTTGTCCTCTAACATATATATATATATATATATATATATTCTCTTATCTTCAAGAGAAAAGAGGGGTTGGTTTATTGCACATCGAATCTTTGGAGTTATGCTATGAACACGTGCACGGCAAGACAAATAGTCTTGTTTTGCACTTGATCCACGACAAAATTATGTCTAAATAATTACTCTCTTCTTTAAAAAATAGAGTTATATTTTTAAAAAATTGTTATTTGAAATTTTTTATTATTATTTTGTGATAAATTAAAAAAAAATTTAGTTACAAACTTAAAAATCTCGTCATAACTTAAAGATTTATAACAAATTTCATAAAAAAAATTTATGATTTATATATTTAGTTATTAATTAAAGATATAAAATTAATAATCGTTAAAAATCTAAATATTATTCTTTTCATTTCGTGAGTCGGAGGGAGTAAGTAATTAAGTGGTCCAAATCTGACGACGAATTCCATTGAGGAGTTCAATAACAAAAAGAAAGGGATTCAATTTGATTGAGGAGTCCAATAGTAAAAAGAAAGTAATTCATTAGTTTGTTATTTAGTATAAAAAACGAATCAGTAAATTAACGAAATCCATGAAAACTAGATAACTAAGCATTTATATAACTAAATAGCAAGACAAATAGTGTATGAATAAATTTGATCTAGATGACTAGATACTAGTTCGATTCCAAAATTAGAATTTAAATGACTTTTAACTATTTTACTATTTTGACAAACTCTATTATCTCTCGGCTACTTCAACTAACTCGTCTATTTTCACTACTTAATGGTTCTTATCATAACTATCACTACTAATATGAATATATTTGAAATACAAAAATTATCTTTAAAACTTTTTATTTTAAAAATACGTCTCTAATTTAAGAATTGACAAGAATATTTATCTTATCGAACACCAAACACACGTTTAAACGATTATACTAAACAAAAATATAAATAATGTGTGATTATCCGAATACATTTTTTTTGTCTAATCATGTGGTAAAATTACTCATTCAGAAAAGAGATAAGGTCATGAGTTCTTGCATTGCATCGTGTGGCGTGCACAGCCTGTCTATCCTCTATCCAGCGACCCATCGTTTGGCAAGTAGTAATGGATATATGGGGATCGTGGGAGCTTGGAGTTGGAGGATATCTCTTCTGCTTCCTTCCATCAACAGCCCTACTTGTGTTTTCATCTTTCAATTCAATATATGGTCAAACCCGTCAATTATTATTGGATACCGACTAACTCTACCCAACAAAATCATGAAAAGACATTTCGAATTATTATTTTCAAATAAATATAATTTTTATTTTTTGATAGGACGTACATGGATATATTCTATTTGTCTAGCTTTATGTTATACTTCACATTTTATTTATTTAGATATAATTGTAACTTACAATATTAAAAGAGATTCTAGTTTAATAAATTTTATATATTACACTTATGTACTAATTTAGTTTTTAATATATTTGCATAACATATAGAAAGAGGTAAATGAATAATTTTACATAATATTTATTCTAAGATAATCGTATTAATATTATTTTTTAATAAATGTATGAATTCTTAAAACGACGTATAAATCTAAATATTGAAAAAATATTAAAGAAATTCCGGAGATTATCATTCCGAAAAAGCTGTGTAAATGCACAGGAATTGGGAACAATTGGCCGAGTACGTACAAATTTGGTGATACTAAGTAATTTGATTTACAAGTGAAGAATACTTAAGAGACCGAGTACGTACAAATATTCGAAGTGATAGAACTTTAAATAGCATATAATTATCCTAAAAATAATACTAACATTTATATAAGACCATCCATATTCCAATTGAAAGAGACGTGGTCCTTTGAGTGCTAAATCAGTTTTTTCTTTTATCAATATACTTATAACCATAACTCAATTAAATATTTAATTTTTTCTTTATAATGATCATCATGTTGCACCTAATTACGTGTCAACTCAGCATTTTATTAACTTTATTTTTCTTTTTCTTTCCACTATATTTTTCATTTTTCACTATATTTTATATTATTCATTATTTAAAACATAATTTTTTGGATCAAATAAAATAAAATAAATTGAATAATTCTTAATATAATTTAATGTTAATAAAAATATTGATTAACATCTATAATAGAAGTACTTTTAAATATTGTATTTTATTTCAATATTCTTTGTGAAGATGACAATTATTTTGTTATATATACTAAATTAAGTTTCAATGTGTAGAAATAATTTTTTTTTTAAGTTGTGAGCAAATATATCAATATTAGACTTTATTTATAGAGAATAAAAAATGGTGAATTTGGATATAAATATTATTTTTTTTTGAATTGTGAGTCAAAAAATATAACAATTTTAAGAAAATACGTCAACTAAGTAAATATTTAAATAATTTTTAATTTGTTACGCCTACTTCTATTTTGAGATTAAATTTAATTTGTTAGCTAGTTATATCTATTTTAAGTTTTGAATTCCAAAATAGGCATGTGTTATCCTTTCCTCTTATATAAGTCTAAAAAGTAAAAATCAACAAATGTTATCAACGAGTCTTGCGCCTTATAGGTTGGTTCTTTCTTTCTTTCCTTTTACTTTTCTTTTTGAGTGCGTTAAATAAGATGTTATTGCTTATAAATTGTATACACAAATCGACAATTAATTTATAAGTATTTTATACAGAGAAAAAAGAAGACGAATGCAAAGTCTCTTTATTTATATTAAAAAATATTAAATTACTTAATTAACTCATTTATTTCAAATTATTGAAAGGGCTTAAAAGTGCAAAGTTCATTTTATGTAAGCCGTAAAATTTAAACTCAAATATTGGAAGATTGAGTTGAGGGCTTAAGTTTCTATAAAATATTTAAAGAAATCATAGATGTGTGTTAAAATATTCTGACTAGATAAAATAAAATAAACAAATAAATAAAAAGTCATTAGTGTTGCGTGATAGACGTGTATTAGTGATTTTAGATTGTCTTAATGTTTCTCTGTCGTGTACACCGGCCACACGTGTAAACGGAACTTGCACACGTGTAATTCGGAACCATGTACTGGCAGCAATGATTGGTAGGACAGATGTTCACATCAACCCGCACGAGGGGTTGGAATGGGACGATAACCTTTTTCCATTTCGGGTCGGCCCGTTTACAGATAGCGGACAGCTAATTGGGCCAGAACTTCACCATCTCTTTTTTGTAAAATAAAGAACAAAATCTTCCTACTTTTAACAGTTGAGATCTTCAATTATTTATTTATTTTTCTTATAGTCCCATTTGATTAAATGCTTTCAGGGTCAGTTTCATGTGAAGGCAATAATGAAACCCACAAGTCCTTTTGAATCTAACACGTACATTTTAATTAAAATTCGTATCTTAGTGACTACAAATTTTGTTCAAAATATAATTTGGGGTAGGGAGTTCAATAAAGATGTTATATGAATCATGGTTTTCATTTTTCAAGAATAAATATATGAAACTTTTTTATAGACTTTATTTTTCGATCTTTGTTTTCAATTTCTTTTATATATTGGATCCCTATTCCGTTATCTAATAACTAACTTAGCAAAATATTAAGGGTCTACCACAATTCGCCGGTGGGTCCCAAAATTTCTTCCAGCTTTGTTCGTTCTTATTTATTGTATAGTGTAATTAATATAAGTGTTACATTTAATTATATTTATAGAAGAATTGAGTTACTCATTTGTTCTATTTGATTTGACTTGTTTATTTAAAATATTAATTCTTATTTATCGATTCAGGTACTCAGGCTCGGTATGATTTGAATATGAAATCGGGACTAATTTACAGTGTTAAATTTAACTAAATTACTTTTAAAAAAATGAGTTAATTTTAAGTACGAATTTTTGTGTGTTAAGTAAAATCTATTCAATTTAGTTGGATTTTATTAATGTATAAACTCGATATAGCTCGATTCAATTAATTTACGTACCTATTTTTAATAGTAGATCTTATAAAAAAATTAAAATGCTCAAAACCCACTTGACAAGAGGGGCAATTGGAGGAGCAAAGTTCAAGTTAATTTTTTAAAATTATTTTTATGAAAGTAAAATCATCCTTTTGGGACGCATCATATAAACCGTTGTATTTACAAGGACAGAGATATGGATATATATAATTTCACATAAGTAATTCATGTAATTTAGAAGAAAAAATATATATGACTAGTTTTTCGAGTGCAAAAATTACAAATATGAAAAATATCTAGAATCAGTCCTTTTTCCATCATAGGAGGACTACAAAAAGTACAAACATGATCAAAGTTTCAACTGCACTCACAAAACACATTAAATTTTGGGGATCGAGAGAGAGGGAAAGTGAGTTCAGTATGTCCGACTTGGAGTTTTTTCTCTCTCTTTTCCTCTCAATCTCAACTCTACTTGTGTTTTTTAATCTCATACAGACAAAACACAGCACTCTTAATCTTCCCCCAGGCAACACGGGCTGGCCTTTTATCGGTGAAACCATAAGTTATTTGAAGCCTTACTCTGCCACCACTATTGGTGACTTCATGGAGCAACACATATCAAGGTATATATACATATTTATCTATATATATACACCTACAGATATATACAAAAACATATATATTAATGTGCACGCACACACAAAAAGATGTACAAGATCCACAACAGTAACCAGATATAACCCTGTTTGTTTCACCTTAAAATTTGGAGATTTTAAATTAAAATCGTGTAATTTAGACTACAAAAACTTAAAACCTCTTAAATTTAAAGAGAAACGAACGGAGCTTATATATAGCATAATGAATTTACACTATTTTCTGTTGTACAGCCAATTACTATCAGCTACACCGTGCACATAATGATTTTATACTATTTTTTGCTGCACAGTATAGTAGAATGTTAATACACGATGTTAACCAGAAGATGGTTGACATCAGGTTTTTACAAAGGATACATACATATATCAAGCTACTGACATAATTATATATATTAACCTGTTCATTAACGTACTTAAAGCTTCATTTGTTATATAATTAATATATACTGTATATATATGCACACGCGCGCGTATGCAGGTTTGGGAAAATTTTCAAGTCAAATTTATTTGGTGGGCCAACAATAGTGTCAGCAGATCCTGGATTGAACAGATTTATACTGCAAAATGAAGGGAGATTGTTTGAGTGCAGTTATCCGAGAAGTATTGGAGGAATTCTTGGGAAATGGTCCATGTTAGTATTAGTTGGAGACATGCACAGAGATATGAGAAGTATATCTCTCAACTTTCTGAGCAGTGCTCGTCTTAGGACTCATCTGTTGCGAGAGGTCGAGTCTCATACTTTGTTTGTCTTAAATTCTTGGAAGGACAATTCTACCTTTTGTGCTCAAGACGAAGCCAAAAAGGTATATATTGACTTAATTTTAATTGATTTCATTAGTTTGTTGTATAAGTTTCTTTTATTTCAGCTTAAATTTTGGAGATTTTAAATTTTAATAATATAATTTATACTATTAAAATCTGGAATCTTTGAAATTTAAAACTAAAACAAATGGCAATTTATTCTTTGAGTTGCTTATAGATGTGTTTGTACTAGAATATATTATGACTATATATTAATGTAAGCTGGCTGTGTTTAATTTGATTAGCAGTTTACGTTCAATTTGATGGCTAAACATATCATGAGCTTGGATCCGGGAAAGACAGAAACGGAGCAACTGAAGAAAGAGTACATTACTTTCATGAAAGGAGTGGTTTCTGCTCCTTTAAATTTTCCTGGGACTGCTTACAGGAAGGCCTTACAAGTAACATATATAACTCGATTAGTTTTCAGTCCCTTTTCCTTTCTTCTGCTGTACCTTTTTTTTTTTTTGGGGTAATTAATTAAATTGTTATAAATTATCTTAATTTTAATTCTGTATAATCTTCTTTTGAACAGTCGCGATCAACTATACTTAAATTCATCGAAAACAGAATGGAAGAGAGGGTAAAACAAATGAAGGCGGCAGGGAGTAGTAGTGATGATCTGCAGTACAGCAGCACAGAAGATGATGATGATCTGCTTGGATGGGTTCTGAAGCACTCTAATCTGATGAAAGATCAAATACTAGACTTGGTTCTAAGCTTACTCTTTGCTGGCCATGAAACTTCTTCTGTTTCCATAGCATTGGCCATTTATTTCTTGCAAGCTTCTCCTAATGCTCTTCATCAATTAAGGGTATATTAGTTATTCCATCCTTTTAAAAATTATTTTACAAACATAATTCTTCGTTTTTGGATCCGCAAAACTTGTGCGCGTGCGTGTGAGCGTGCGCGTCTGTTTAAGATTCTAACATGATTTTTATATTTTAAATGTCCAGGAAGAACATGCTGAGATTGTCAGAGCTAAGAAGCAATCAGGAATGGTAGAATTGAGTTGGGATGACTACAGAAAAATGGAATTCACTCAATGTGTATGCTCTTTCTGTACATGTATCTTTCAACTAAAATTACATGTAATACGTGTGTGTGTGTCACTTCGCCGTTGATGCTTTCTATCTATATGGTCTTGTTCTCTATAATTTAGAAAATAATCAAAATATGTGAGTGATAACGCGGCATAAATTATAACCACCGATAATAAACTTTGATAATTTTTTCATCTATATAGAGCTATGAGCCACCATGCCACAATAATTGCACAAAGTTAAATCATTTCCTTGTTCCTAGTGGGATATCTTACAAATACACACACAAAATATATACACAAATTGATTGCACACTCTCTACCACAATTATATTTGGGGGAAAAAAAAAATTAAAGACAAAAGTGACTTGTACGTTTTGTTGCACGTTATAAATTACTCGCCATAAAGTAACCATTGCTTGCATATATAATTATAAACTCCTTTTCAGGCCTGTACGTAGTACAGCTTTATTTATGGGGCCTTTTTTTTTACTTTTTCTTTTTTTCGGTTGTCTGTGTGTGTTGGTGGGTGGTACAAAATTTTGAGTTCTGTTGCTAATTTTTTTTTATTTAAACTGATTAATATAAGGAAAAAAAAAATCAATTAATGTAGGTTCTTGAGACTTAAGTATTTATCCATTTGGTACAATTTGATTATTGATCTTTTTGTTTATATCTTTATTTATGAAGGTTATAAATGAAACTCTGAGGCTGGGCAATGTTGTGAGATTTCTCCATAGAAAGGCTGTTAAAGATGTTCGGTATAAAGGTACATCATATCAGTACACTAATCAATCTATCAAGTTCAATTATTTCATTTTATTATTATTATAAACAAAATTTGGTTAATTAATTATTTTAAGTTTCTTTTATTTTTATTTATTTTTTAAATAAAATAAAAAGGGTACGACATTCCATGTGGGTGGAAAGTGCTTCCAGTTATTGCAGCCGTGCATCTGGACCCTTCACTTTATGACCATCCTCAACACTTCAATCCTTGGAGATGGCACCGTCATCAGCAGCAACTGCAGGTATATATTTTCAGTCCCTTAATGTTTCCTTGTCAAAGTTGGAAATATATATATATATATATATATATATATATATATATGGAGTATATATTCTTTGTGTCTTTTTACTTGTCACATTCATTTTTTGCTTGTCATCTGCACGTGCACCAATTCGAAATTTTAATATTTTGTTCAAGAACTTAAATCTTACAAAGAAAAATGCCATAATACTATGGCATGGTTTATTTCAAGTTACATGAGGTGTGTATGTATATTATATTCTAAGACATTTGGTGGTTTTCTTTTTGTTCTTTTTATTTATTTATAACGATACGTATAATCATTCTTCTTGTAGCCGTTATATATATATATATATATATATATATATATATATATATATATATATAAGATTATATGTATTTTCAAGAGAGATAGTGAATGAGAGGAACCATACATATTTATTCAGCCCATCCATATATTGCCAAGTAAATAGGAATATAAAGTTACGGAGTACTATAATTTTTGTAGCTATTCTATAACATATATTGCTGCACCTCGTTTATACATATACTAATGCGAGAAAACAGAGATATGATGCATCATCTCCTCAAAATAAAATAATCTGTAGAATATAATATCAAAACTAATAACATTTAACCTTGAATTTGGACAATTTATTTAACAGTACTGTATATTGAAAACGCGTAGAATTTTATTATGAGTATCGTACTGTTCTGTCCGATTTCTCAATATATTTGTACAGTCTTTTAATTTGAAAAATAATTCCGGTTTTGACTTGTAAAAACCAATATGACTAATTTCACATGCAGTATTAATTTAAATTCGTTAATTTTCTTTGTTCATTCAATAAAAATATATAGTAGAACTATTATTACCGGTGGGTTTATATTCGAACCGAAGTATTAACAACTTTTACAAAAAAATTGTTTGGGATTACAGAATCCTTGTAGCCGATCATCCAGTAGCAGCAATATGTTGTATATGCCATTCGGGGGAGGACCACGACTCTGCGCCGGATCGGAACTGGCGAAGGTGGAGATGGCCATTTTCATTCACCATTTAGTCCTCAACTTCGACTGGGAAGTAGCTGATGATGATCAACCTTTTGCCTTCCCATTTGTCGATTTCCCTAAAGGCTTACCCATCAGAGTTCGACGATGCCACCACATCATCTAATTCTAATATTACTAAAGAATGTATAGAATTGTAAGCAATATATGTAGTAGTCAAATTCAATCGTGAGGAGTGTGTATTCGTAAAATTGTTAGGTAGGCGGAAGGAGTGAAGCGCGATAGTAACGATACTTAGAATGAGAGTCGTCGTGAGATAATATTATGAAAACTATACAATAAAGTAATACGTAGTAGTACTTTGTATAAATTTGTAAAATTTTCAAATTATGAAATATTTGGGAGAAGTGTTTGTAATTTTAGTTGTTTGAAGGGGGAGGTGGAAACAATTGGAATACCCTGTTGGCGAACACATTTTGACATTCGATAAGGAAATACAATAAAGGGTCCATTCACAACTAACTAATTGTGATTAATGAACGTAGGAGAATTGGAGAATTATTTTTAGAATGCATGGTAAATTTTAGAAATTTATGAAAGGGGATATATTTCAAATTGGTACAGCCAAACTCATTGCGTCCTTATTAACATGGTGCACTTATTTGAATTTCGTTTTCTTTTTCGAAGTTAAGGTATTTACGTTTATGTATTACTATCTATCTAAAATTAGAGATATATTTTAATTTTTTGAAGTCAAATGACGACAAATTAAACTTTAAATTAATAACAGTTTAATTAATATAATTATTATAATATTGTAGTTTATGACAAAAAAAAATTAATTAAAACATAATTTGCATTTAGAACTTTCATAATTTATATTAATTTTGAAATTTTATATGCCGTCATTTGAATTTAAAAAGTTAAAATATATGACTAATTTTATAACCGAAAAAATATTCTAGATTTTTCTCAAAGGGAAAAGCGTATCTCTATGGACTATATCGACCTTGCACGTTCAAGGGGAAAAAAAAGCTCTTGATAAATGATCCAAGATTCGTACTCAAAATTTATAAGAGGAAAACAAACTTGATTACCAGCTGAATTATTCCTCATGTAATAATTGAATTAGTGTAACCATCATGGACCTCCTCCTCCTACTAAATTAGGTGTATGTTCTTTCATTTTCACAACAAAAAAAAAAAATAATAATAATATTTAAATTTTTGACAAATATTATTTTTTGCATATTTGATTAAAAATTAAATATACAAACAATAAGTTTTTTTTATGAAACTTATTACGAATCCTTAAGTTATAACGACATCTATAAGTTATAAGTTTATAATTGAAAGTTTTTAATTTATAGTAAAATAACAAAAAAAAATTTAAAATATAACTTTTTTTTGAAATATTTTTTTTCAAATGTTCTTTTCGTAAAATGGAGGAAGTATTAATTTTCTGTCACTCAAATTAATTTTGCTTTTGGCGGTGATACATATATCAGAGCACCCATTCATAGTTTCAGAATCTCCACATTATTAATTATTTGATTTATTGAGCAAGCGGGTAATAATTTGAGAGAGGACAGGAAGAGATCGTGAACATCATTCAATCCATTCTTATTGTTTTGATATTTAATTTTCAAACTTGAACCCTCAAAGGAATCATCAATCCATCATGGTAAGTACTACAAGTACAGTACAACAACACTGTGACGCTGATGTTACACAATGCACGCGTCTTATGTTGTAGTCGAAATTTAAAGTCTCATCGAATGTCATGTAAATATATTATTTGTAGATAGTGATATCATTTATATATGAAAACGAAATTGATATTATAAAATGCACAATTTGTATGTTGGGCTCGAATGTTAAAATCTTTTTGAAATCGAAGATAACACTCATACGTGAGAATTAAGTAAACGGCCACCATCAAATAATTTCAGACTCGAACTTTCATATTTTGAGAGTATCCTCACACCGTTAGACCAACACTTTGTGGTATAAATGCACACTAACAAACTTGTAGCACTTATAGCACATAATATATATGTTCTTTGAATATTTGTTTGTATATAAAAAGTCAAACATATATTTTATTCAAAATCTCTTAATTATGTGTTTAAATTAATTTTATGGTCGTTTTAACATTTAATAAAACTGATCTTAAACGAGTTACGAAATGTTAAATCAATATTTTATTCCTAAAAATTTTTTAATTAAAATTATCACTTTAATTAGTTTAACATTAATTATCCCTTTGCCATTTAAAATTTAATTTGTAATATATTACAATTCTTATGTAGTAAAATAAATTTATTTAGAGTTCTAAAATTTTGAACTTTTCATTACTATAAAATTTTATTAAATATGTACTAAAATAATGATAATGAATACTTATACAAATTATAAAGAATTATACAAATAATTTCAGTTTTAAAATTAGTTTATACAAAATATATAAATATAAAAAATATAACATGTGTGCTTGACACGACTAACAAAACTAGTAATAATAATAGAGATACCAATAAATTACATAAATTTGTATCCAAATTTTAAACCATTAACTTTTAACATGTGTGCCTTTAGGATTCATCAATCTTCTATAGGGTTTAACTAAATCAGTTTGTGCACAGTTTTTTTGTGTATATATTGATGTCCCTAACACCATTCTTTCTTGAATTACTATATTCGAATGCTATTTTTACAAGTTAGCTAAAAAGTTATCAAAATAATTATATACCAACTTGCTAACTCGTGTACAACACGGTTTTCTCAAATTTAATTAAAATTATTGAGTTTAATATGCATTATTTTTAAATTTTTAATAAATTTTTATTGTATCAAATACACAATCAATACAATAACATTAGTTTTATATTTATAAATTTAAAATTTGATGGGTAATTTTTTTCTAAAATATGAGTTATTGAGTTATTATTTCATTTAATTATATTTTCCCCCCCCCCCCCCCCCCAAACAAAAGTTATGCGCTCCAAGTTTTCCTTTTTATAGATAACTACCTCGCAAAATAAATATCATGCAAAATGATATTGCATTTAAATTTTTAATGATTATCATACCAAATTTATATGTATATCTATAAAATTATAATAAAAAATTACATTAATATATTTCATTTTGTGTAACAAAATTTACTTTTAAATATAACGTTTTTCTAAGAAAAATATTATTTATGACATTCATTACTTGCGTAGCACGTGTGCGTGTATGCTAGTATGTATTAATCAAATATATCAAATCAAATGTATATATACTCTATCTATTTTATAATAATTATCGTTTGATTTTTTTCAAATATATCAAATCAAATGTATATATACTCTATCTATTTTATAATAATTATCGTTTGATTTTTTTACACGTAAATTTATATGAATTTTTTGACATGTTAAATATTTTATTTCTAAAAAAACTGATAATAAAAAATATTTTAAATAAGAATTCAAATCAATAAAACTTTTAACTAAAATAAAACATTTAACATATACAAATTTCACATAAATTTACATGTAAAAAATTCAAACGATAATTATTATAAAATGTAAAAAATTCAAGCGGCGTTATTATAAAACCAAGATAGTACACGGTAACAAAATTATGAGGCGGAGTTGATGTTTGTACACAATTTTATTTTCCTTTTTCGAAAGTTTTCTATATAATAAAAAATTTAAAATTAGAATAATTAGTACTATTTTTTTGGTAGAAAAGATAAATTATTTGATGAATTCGTGTAATAATAATAGACCCAAGGCGTCAACATTTGCTGGCATTAACAATCTCCAGAATACATTTTCGAGTTCCCCCACATTTATACTTCGTTTTTTTTTTTTTTTTGACTGTACAACCTTTTCCGGCGATCTCCGAAGCTCCGACGTCCAGTCGGAAATATGTGGCGCGCTCTATCTCGTGGCCTTGGCATTCGGACGAGATGATCCATTTCCGGCGAAACCCTCAGACCTCACTCCCGCAGATTATTCTCCTCCGAATCTGTACGTGTTCTCCTTCTCATTCTCTTTAGTTTGCCGGAAGCTGAAAAACTGTTCGTAGTGCCTCAAAATCTTAGGTTTTTCATATTCCTTTTAATTCCTCCGCCATTTATTTCTGAGATGCTGCGAATTATCTAGTTGAATCGTAGAATTGTAGTAAGTTTTCAGATTACTGGTGAATTGGTAATTTTTTCTGGCTTATTTTGAGTTTAATTGAATTCATTCAGTTTATAGAGCAAAGTAAAAAAATTTAGGTACATCAGCAAATACCATAACCACAAGAGTCTGCAAAGCTTCGCTTGACTACAAAACAACAGCAGCTCCTTATTCTCAGAATCTAAGCACAGTCTTTATTAAGTACTCCCTCGGATTCAAAATTAGAGATACATATTAGTTCACTTACAATAGGTTTGTGAAATCCTATAATTTAAAATTGAAGTGAAATTTTTTATTTTTAAAAGTTTTGAAGTGAAATATCCTGAAGTATATACATGGATACTCTTAAATACAAATATTTATACTTTGATATTTTGACAAATTAATATTAGAAATGAAATCTTAAGATTTGCAGATGATACTACATTAAAAGAGAAATGTATCTTTAATTTTAGAACAAAGGGAGTATTTGTTATCAAATGATTTACATAAAATGTACGTGTTGCATCTATTTATTCAATTTGATGAATTAGATTTGTTCTTATGTATTTGAAAAATTCCATTAACTTTGATTTATTTTATTTCATTATTATTTCTTTGGGGCATAAAAAATCTAGCAGAAGGTGCGAGGCTCAAGTTATACCATAGTTGATCACACATACGATGCAGTAGTGATGGGTGCAGGTGGTGCCGGGCTCAGAGCAGCAATAGGGCTGTCCGAGCATGGTTTCAACACTGCCTGCATTACCAAGCTATTTCCAACTCGTTCACACACTGTTGCTGCTCAGTTATGGCGACCTTACATTTTCTTTAGTTTAGTCTATACAGCCCATTTCACAAGCTATTCTTGGATTTATGATTGTGTTAGCTTGCATATTTGTTTACTTTCAAGAACATTGGTTCTCAATATTGATCTGTATCTGTCCCATCTTCTGCGACTGGTTCATTTTACTAAGGATATCACTAATAAATACTTATACTAACAATTAATTCCTAGCAAGCATTTGAGGCGTGATACAATTTGTTATATGTGATACACTTTCAATAATGTGAACTATATTCTATATTGAGTTGGATTAGGAATGGTACAACTATTTCAGTTGTTTCTTTTGGAATTGAAGACGGGAAAGATCTATTAGTCATTAATTAAGTAAAAGGAATTCCAAGTTGGTATCTCAATCCTCTTTTGGAATCTCATTTAAATTAGTAATGAAAGAATTCTTCTTTATCAATAAATTGTATTTATCAAATAATGAAAGAACAACTGTGACTGTCCAACTGACCATGACAAAGGTTTGTAAATTAGAATTTTATTTCAGTGGCATTACATTATGGTATAAAACTCTTTCATTAGCAAAAGCAAATATGCATATTTGCCGTTAACATTTACATGAGATATTGCCTATTGGCAATGCAACACAGTACATCACTGTCATTAATGCTCACATCATCTGTTTGTTCTTGTTCTTGTTTTCTCCTATAACTATGTCAATGATCCTAGAGCATGATTCCATGAATCAAACCCATTTAAATTGCTGTCCAGGGTGGTATAAATGCTGCACTAGGAAACATGACTGAGGATGACTGGAGATGGCACATGTATGACACAGTCAAGGGAAGTGATTGGTTAGGTATGGTGCTTGTTGCCATAAAACACTTTTCAGACCTAAGTTTTTATTTATTTTTTAAGTCATAATCATATAATTTTGCACATGGACTACCGTGTTATATGTGTGTATTGTTTAATGACCTAAGCGTCTTATTTGTGCTTTTCTGAAAATAACTTTTGGGACTTGCACAACGATTTTCTATTATGTCCCCTGCATTTCCTATGTGTTGTTTATGGGAAAATTTTGGGTTTGTTTAAGCTTAATTTTAGTTCTTTGCTCTCAAGTTGTTGGTTCCTTAACAGCTTTGCAATTTCTATCAATCCAACTCTTTGTGATGTCTCAGTTATCCATTTGTATAGGTGACCAGGATGCTATTCAATATATGTGCAGGGAAGCTCCAAAAGCTGTTATCGAGCTTGAGAACTATGGGCTTCCATTTTCTCGAACTGAAGATGGAAAAATATATCAACGGGCATTTGGTGGTCAAAGCTTAGACTTTGGCAAGGGTATGAAGGCTATTGTTTACCTGAAGTCTTGTTATCTTATTTTTGAGGAAAGCTATATTACTTCGGTGTCCTATATGTGTATTTTGTAGGTGATCAGGGATATCGTTGTGCATGTGCTGCTGATCGAACGGGGCATGCTTTATTGCATACCTTATACGGGCAGGCCATGAAACATAACACAATTTTTTGTAGAATATTTTGCTTTGGATCTACTTATGGCTAGTGATGGTATGCCAAAAATTTTCCCATATAGAATATACCTTTATTTTTCATTTTTGAGATTATTTGCTATTTATTGTTTCAATAACTTGAACAGAGATGTGTGAAACAATCTGTATTGGAGAAGTTTTGGTCACTGACATCACTTGAAAATCGTTAGAAATCTATCCAGATTTTGTTCGTGTACATGTATTGATTTTTAAGTCTTTAAATTAATTAATGAGACATTTGTCTCAATGTCTCCGAGAAACATGAAACATACGTTACTTCAGCGTTCTGAGACCTGTAGCGTTATATCCATAGTCAGATGCCTTATGACAAAAGTTCTACAATCAACATGTAACTTGTTGATGTTCATAGGTTGCATATTAGTCAGATGTCTTAATGTGATGCTTGATATATTATTAAAACAAAAAACTTTTAAATAGAGATCAGTTATTATTAGGATACTCCATTTTTTTTTCGGGGGTGCATTTGTGTCTGTTTTTTGTACCAGTTTTTATACAGATAATAGGGAGAATTATATGGATAATAGATTAATAGTTAAATTCTTGTATCAGGCACCTGTCAAGGAGTAATTGCACTAAACATGGAGGATGGGACACTGCACCGTTTTCGTGCTGCTTCGACAATTCTAGCCATAGGGGTACCCAACTTAAACTTTTAGCCATATATGGTTTCTGTATAGGAAGTAGTTTCTCTCCCTTACTTTTATTCTTCCTCTCAGGGATATGGCAGGGCATACTTTTCTGCAACCTCTGCTCATACTTGCACTGGAGATGGCAATGCTATGGTGGCACGTGCTGGTCTGCCTCTTGAAGTTTGTCTTTTTCCTTTCCCTTGTTTCCCCCCTTTCTTCTTGTAACTTCGCTATTAATTGTTTGCTCTAGCGAGTAATATTGCTATTAACCTCTTCTTTCAGGATTTGGAGTTTGTGCAGTTTCATCCTACCGGAATATATGGTGCCGGTTGTCTCATTACTGAAGGTGAAAGCTTTCTGATATATAGCGTCTTAATTATATTTCTAGCCTGTTTTAAGTTATAGTATATACTCCCTTCATCACCTTTTTTGACTTTTGTGCTATTTTCCATCATATAGGTTCTCGTGGTGAAGGTGGCATTCTGAGGAACAGTGAAGGTGAGAGATTTATGGAAAGGTATGCCCCCACAGCAAAGGATCTCGCGTCTAGAGATGTTGTTTCAAGATCTATGACTATGGAAATTCGGGAAGGTCGTGGTGTAGGTAAAATCTCACTACCATATCATCTTAGCTCAGACATATTTTTGATTGTCAATATGGAAGTGTACTGCGGAGAGAATTTTCTGATTATAATAGTGCAAACCTGGTACATATGATCATGTTCTTAAAATCACGTTAACCTGTAAACATTCGCTATTTGTTATTACTTATTACTAGGGAATATCATAGACTCAATGAACCTTTTAAAGTTACATTCCTTTGGTACAAAGGAGGTTTTCATTTTCCCATTGCGTTGTTACCCTTTTATTGTCGTCATCTCTGAAAAACTGAAGTATTGGAAGTCAGATTCGTATGATACGTAATGACTTAGCAAAGTTTGAATGAACAATTTTCCTTTGTCTCTATCCAGTACTCGCTCTCTCTTTTCTTCTTCTAAGTTTTATTTATTTATTTTATCTTGTGATAAGCTGTCCCAGTCCCAATGACTTTTTTTGTATTCGATATTTATGTAACTAGTTGTATATTTTGGGGTAAGCTATTCCATTCCCGCAATATGAAGTTATTATTATTTTATTTTATTTTTTCAGTTGACATTTGCAGAGCTAATGATACTATTGTTTCTATCTCAATATCCTTTTATTCAGTCAACTGCACTAGCCATCACTAGATTAGTTACTAACATCTTCTGGAGTCTCTTACTTCTTTGGTACAACAGTTGTGGTTATTGTTGAAGCTAATTTACTCGTGGAATCTTCTTCTTCATCTCTGGCACTACATCCCAGAATTGTTAACTATACCATGGGCTTTGGCTCAGTTGTTATACAATAATTACCAAAAGAGAAAAAATTGTTTTGATAAATCGTTAACAATAGCCAAAAGAAAAAACAGTGTGAACTTTATTCGGCAGTATCAATAAATTGTTTTAATATCTGTGTTTACTTTTTCAAAGTTTGCTTCTCTTAGCATATCAATATTCATTTATTGTTCGGGGGTTCAAACCGAAGGTGGTTCTCAGCAAATTTGTATCCTTGTCTAGTAGTCCAGTTGGAACATATACTCAAAAGTGGTCATTCTTGTCTTTTCCATGAATCTAATTTGTCATAAAAGGGCCACCAGTTCGTGTTTAATCTAATTTATGCCTAGGTAAGAAGAATTGTGCTTTCTAATATAGCCATCTGTAGGTCAGCCAAATATATTTTATGTAAGTGGTGTGCTTACTGAACTTGTAGCAATGTTGGTATTTCATAAAAGAACAATGGGAAACCTGTTGGAGAGGCCAATATGTCACTTCTCTGATTCTTACATGTTATTGTACTACTTACAGACCATGTATTGTGTGTGTTGACTGTGAATAGGACCAATGAAGGACCGCATATATCTCCACTTGAATCATTTACCACCAGAGGTCCTGAAGGAGAGGCTTCCTGGTATCTCTGAAACTGCTGCTATTTTTTCTAGTGTTGATGTTACGAAGGAGCCAATACCTGTTCTACCAACTGTTCATTATAATATGGGTGGAATTCCAACAAATCATCATGGAGAGGTTAGTGATTTAATAAATGTAGGTGATATTATTAATGTAATTATTTGACTGGAGAAACTTGAAAAGTTACAAGTAATTTTATTTTCCTTGGTAGCTGATTTCTTGAAACGCAGGTTGTTACAATTAAAGGGGGGGGGGGGGGGGGGGATCCTGATGCAATAGTACCTGGACTTATGGCTGCCGGAGAGGCAGCTTGTGCATCTGTTCATGGCGCCAATCGCCTTGGTGCAAATTCCCTTCTTGACATTGTTGTTTTTGGCCGAGCTTGTGCAAATAGGGTAGCAGAGATTCAGAGACCAGGCAAGTAGTTATGTGTGAAATTCTATAGACATATCTTACGAAATCTTTACTGAAAATTAAAATGCCTTCACTTGGCATCACACAGGTGTGAAACAAAAGCCTTTGGAAAAGGATGCTGGTGCTAAAACTCTCGAGTGGTTAGAGAAGCTAAGGAATTCAAATGGATCACTTCCAACCTCAAAAATCCGGTTGAATATGCAACGCATAATGCAAAATAATGCTGCTGTGTTCCGGACACAGGAGACTTTGGAGGAAGGTATACTACTGAGTGGTGTAGTATACTTCAAAGGAGGACTACCTTTTGGGAGATTTCTTTATCAACTAATTTAATGATGACTTTTTTTGTTTTCCTTTTCCCACTCACCCTGCTATTGCAGGTGTTAAATTGATTGACAAAGCATGGGAGAGCTTTCATGATGTTCAGTTGAAGGACCGAAGTTTGATATGGTAAAACTGTCTGAACAAATTATGGTGTTACATTGATTCACAAAAGTATCCTTTTTCTTATGTGCTTTCTTTCTGACATTCTTTCCAGGAATTCAGACTTGATAGAGACAATAGAGTTAGAAAACCTATTGATCAATGCCTGTATTACTATGCATTCTGCTGAAGCAAGAAAAGAGAGCAGAGGAGCGCATGCTCGTGAGGATTTTATGGTTAGACAATAATATATATATTATCATTTTTTTTACTTGAATGTCTGCCCTTCCTTTCGATCTCCTCTTAGATAATGGAATCAAATTCTGTGACCATGCAGAAAAGAGATGATGAGAACTGGATGAAACATTCACTGGGGTAAGTACTAAGCTATTTTCTTGATAACATGTGACGTGTCTCGGGTGGCTGTAATGCATTTTAAAATTACGAGTCCTTGCTGGTTATCTGAAAATTGACTGTTGAATTAATTACCAGTTTTGGCTATTAACTTCCAACTAAACCCTGTAGGACTCTTTACTGGTTAAGATAAATTATTAGCACTCCTTACCAAAATTGAGCCTCACTTGAAATTTTGACATGTATACATCAAAGTTTGCCAACGACATACGTTAAGATAACTTTTTTTTGTAATGATAGATTTTCAGTCCTCAAATTTAAAGTTTTGTAGAATTCTGGATCGTGTTGACTAATACGGAGGATTAGATACCAAATTTTGAATGGTGATCATTGATCAGATATTAATGTGTATTAACTGCTTTATGAAATTCTTGCGTAAAATCATGTGTATATTCTGATATTCTATGTGGTATATGCAGATATTGGGAGAATGAGAAGGTCCGCCTTGACTACAGGCCTGTTCACATGAACACTTTAGATGATGAGATTGAAACATTCCCGCCAAAGGCTCGTGTGTATTGATTCTAGTGGAATTAGGGTGCGTAAGAGGATGGTACATTTGTTGTTCTAGAGGATGAAAAATAAAATGAGAACTCGGTGTTGGTATACTCCAACCAGCTGCAACCTGAAGTGTGTACAAACCTCGGCAGCCTTTTAATGTAGCGGTCATATCATAAGTGAGAAACGCCTCACTTACCTGTTCCTAGTAAATAATTTCAATAATACACTTCAAGTACTCACCAAAATTCTGGAAATTTGCTTGTTCACAACTAAATATGAACTTGTACCTGCAAACTAATTAAATTTTGATATCATTATGTAGTTTGATATTTTAAAATCTATTTGTTAGATGATGTTCATAATCATGCCTATGCCATAAGTTGAACCCTGTTTCTTTTCTCTCTTTCGTTTATTTTTCTTTTGTTGCAGAGGCTTGCTACATTGTAAAAAGCATAGCTTTCACCATATTTGTAGTTTGATTAATCTTTAAGCACCACTTATAGACTCAGAAATTTGTGATAGAATGTTGGATGGTTATAGCTCGCAAGTGGATCCAGAAAAAGTCAGTTGGGACTTGGGAGGAATGGGCACGAAACTATAAATAGCTAATTGAACTATTTGCATTACAGATTACATAAGAAAATTAAATAGAAGCCATGCCCGAGTACGGTAATCTATGATAATCATTGAGTGTGTGCGCGTGCGCGTTGTTACCGAATATTGTAAACTTCGATGTCGATCCTTGCTCTACTAGTCTATTCATATCCTCTAGCTATTGAACTTTGTGTATTGGTGTAGATCAGAACTTGAAAACCCTTCATTTGTGGACATAAAATAGATACAACAGCTACAAATGGCAGCAGAACAGGCTTGGTATAACGATGTATTATTTATTTTTATTTTGGTTTTGAAATATGACACTTTTACAATTTATACGCACTCCCATATTCGTTCCGATAGATAGTTGCAACTTGTAAGCTATTCATATAGTGGGAGAAAGAACGTGATGGAAGACGTTAAAAGCTTTTTGGTATTAATAAATAGGAAGACGTTGAAGTTTAACTAATGATGATGCGTAATAAAGCAGTGAGTTTTGGATGCCTTAAAAAATCGTTGGTGGGACCTCTATCCTTTTTCGCGGTTTTTTATTCCAAATGGTCTGCCGCCGGAAGCTCACCAGTTCACCAATTGTTAATTTGTTGTCAATGGTATTACATTTTGTGTAAAATGTAATACCATTTAATAGAAGGGATAAAAGAATAAAATAAAATTTGTAAATTGTTATTAACCATTGATTTCTCCAAATGACATAATCTGGATAGGAACAACAAATCTGATTTCCTGCTGCTAGACTTTTAGATCAATAAGTGATTAACAAAAAGAAAAAAAAAAGCAACCCAAAAAAAAGGGGGACAACAAATGGAATATTATATGGTGCAGGAAAATTGGATTGAACAATATTACGTGTTCAGAAAATGGATATGTGTAACATTGCAGGCAAAAGGGAGGAATCTGTCAAAACATGTTACATATAAACTCCAAATTCGCAGAATGACCAGGATCTCTGTCAAAAGAAACGGACGCAATTACATCCACACCCAACGTTTTCTTAACTAAATATGTCTCTCCTTGTTTATCAATCCCGTCTATATATGTATATATACTGGAGTAGTAATTAGTAAAACTAAGTACATTAATTCCATGGTAAGATGATTAGTGGTGGAAGGAGATTACTTATCCCAATACACCAAACCTCTTACATCTTCTCTAAATCCTCACCTATTACATCTCATATTGGCTCACTAAAAACCGTAGCAGGAATCAGATTCCACCAGTCACCTGCAGGTACTCCCGATAGCAGTAATAAAATGGAGACCACCCAAAACCCCACCACTCAAAATGGGTAATCTTTACGCACAAGCGCACGCACACACACGAATTTATATTATCTATATATACTATATATGTTTTATATCTATCTATATTTATTATTCTATTAATTCGCAAGAGCTGTTCACCCATTTTCAGACTATATTACAATCAATATTAATTCATAATTGGACCAACATTAAGTGTACCCCTTTGAAGATCGATTAAATTACAATCAACTTGATAATCACAAATTACCATAACAACGTACGAAATCATTTATGTGCATGCATGTGAAATTAGGGATGTGATGTCTCACTCATTTGGAGAGGGATATGCAACGAGGTCTGATGAAGAAGGTTTTGGAGGGACCGTGTCAGAAAGTCAGTCTCTTCCCAAAGGAGAGCAGGACAAGATTGTCCATGGCAATTCTCCTGGTACGTTCACTTCGCGTCTAATTCATTTATTTTTCAATATACGCTTCTTTTAATAAGAGTTAACTTTAGATTTCGAAAAATACTATTTGATTCAGATCAGTTGTAAATTTTTTGTCTCACATTTGGGTTGAGACGACGATATCATTTCCCCTCAATTTAAAAGTTAACTGCATTCTAAAATTTAACAAAACACGTAATATTACGACAAATTCACTTTCAATGTTACCTATAAATTAATTAACTTTTAATGCCTTTTTTTTTTTTTTGTTTTGGCGAAGAGTATGACAAGAGTCAAGGAAGTGAAGTGAAAGAGAAGGAGACAGCCCGACATCAAACTAGTACCAACTAATGATCAGACAGAAATGCAACAATTGGCGTCCCATCGAGCTTTGATACATTTTGTGTTTCTATTTTGTTATTTATCCTTTTGTTTTCTTTGTTTCTTTAATATTTAAAAAAATTCTTACTCTCACCGGTGTGTTATATATAGAGTACTCCATTCTTAATTATCCAGAGAAGTTTCTTTGGTATTTTTCTACTCATTTTCTTTGAAAGTTATGATCATGTAATAAGATGTGCTCTCATTTTTTATTTTTACTACAATCTTATAGTGGCTTGTTGGTGATTGTTTTCAGTCATACCTATAGAAAGAAGGAGAACTTAACCAGAAAAAGTAAAAAGAGAAAAACATTTTTCATTCTTTCAAGGAAAGGTCAATTCCGTCGAAAATAAGAAGTTGTCTTGTAGTGAATTGGACATGTGCAATGACAAAAAATTTGATCAAACAAGGAGCGGCTAGAGCACTAAAAATCTTCTTAAAATTAGTCAGATGTATTTGGTTTGCAGTTTAAATGGGAGAATAAATGACACTGATGATAGATAAAATAGAATAAATTCGGAGGTGGAAAGATATTGTATGATAATAACGGAGTTTGAAATAAAAAAAATCTCGTGTGATAACCATTTATCCACGTTCAGTGTATTTTTCATTCTAAATTTTAATCTATTATATTAAATATGAGACCCCTTAGATAACTAACTTATTAGTGAAGCCTTAATTTATAATAATCTATAATTACTAATCAAATTGAAGAAAATGAAAACCGTAGTTACTATCGTAAATTACAAACCATCATCCATTTCGACTCCGATTTATTCTCCATTTTAAATCTCACAAATCCAATAACACATTCTTTCCCCAAATATTTTATAGATACATGCTATATCCGTTTTTCTTTTTAAACTTTCAATCAATCTTATTTACTTTTCTTTTTCTTATAACTTTCTGAAAACATTATATACCAACTCCCAGTAAGCATTTATATGCATTAATATTTATTTTAATTAGAAACGTGTAGCATGTGCCATTTTAACTAGTATTCATCATCTTCTCTTCATCCTTTCCTTTCAGCAGTTTTTTATTCTTCTCATCTTGTCATTCTGTGTCGCAAACCGAATCCATTTTTACTGTACCAATATATTAGGTGATTGGGTTGAATAAAAATAAAGGATTTACATCTCCTCGTAATATATCCTCAAAAGTACACGTGGGAGAAGAATACATGAGTAATATATTAAATATAAGAAATTAGTTATTCGGACACCCGTCTACACGTTTGTAAATTAATTTTTAAACAAAAAAAAATGCTATGATAATTAACTATTTGCACAAAAAAATGTACACAATCATATGTGATAAATTATCAACAACTAAAAATTTAATTGTAGATCAATTTGTACACATTTGTTTGTGTACAAATTGGTGTCCATAACACGACTTTTAAACAAAACATGTTTATTTGTAGTATTAAGTTAAACTAGTTGCGTATATGAAACTATATAATAAAATTTTAATTAAAAAATAAATTAGAGAATACATTATCTATACACTACCGAAAATTTAACAGATATTAAGAAGAAAATGTGAAGTGGGAGCAACGGAAATGAAATTTCAATAAAATTGTAAAACTCTTTGAGTCTTTATTCGCTAACCTATTACACTTTTATCTCAAATGGATCTTGAAATATCGAGAAAGTTGAAGAACTCCAAGTGGCCTGATGACCTGACATAATATTGAATCAGGCCATTTGGAGCGGAAGTATATTAATTTAAGAACAAAAAATCTCAAAAATCATTTTATATTTAACGTTTACCTAAACTTTAAAAATCAATAAATTTTAAAATATACTATAATTTAAATTCAAAATATCTTAATAAATTATATATAACTTTCGTTTTTAAACTTAACTACAATAACTCTTTCAATACTCATAATCTCAAATTGTCAACAAAAAAAAAATTTAATTTCTTCCAAGATTATTATTTACTCAACATTTTTTATTTTATTATAAACAATAATACTTCTTATTATTTACTTATTCCCAAAAAAATTATAATACTAAAATTAGTATTAAGTATATATTCAAAATTTTCATATCATTATATATTTATAATAAGACTCTAAAAGTGAATCGTCTAAATCAATTAATTCAAAGTTAAATAAAAAAAATTTCTTCTTAATTTCACAAAATAATATTATTGAATTAATATATTATTTTAATAAATTCAATCACAGACCATTAAAAGAAACATAATATTAATTTATAAAAAAACTTCTAATCACTATATATTATTCGAAATTGAAATTCTAAAAATAATAAATTTACCCTCTTATATAAAATTAAAAATTTAAACAGATAGAGACAACTATAATGAATCAATATACATTTTCAAAATAAAAAATACATTTAACTTTACACAAAATAAATTTATAAAATCTTATAGTTCAAAATTGAAATAAAATATTTTACTTTTAATAATTTTAAAGTAACAAATTATGGAAAACACAAAAAACTACTATTAACTACAAAATTTTAAACTTATATTATTTAAAAATATTTAAAAATTCCATATAAAAAAATATTACTCCTTCTATACAGTTTTATATGTTATATTTGATATTTGTATTTGTCCAGGTATAATTGTCATACAAGATATTCTATATTAACCCCGTATTTAATACACTAATTTAATTTTCAATATCCATAATATTTATTATTGAAAGAGAATAAATAAGTAATTTTATATCAATATTTATTATAAAATGATAATATTAATATTATTTTTTAATAAATGTGTAGATTTTAAATAAGACATATAGACGTGGACGAAGTAAGTATAAAATTCATAAATAATACTATTTTCGTGCAGAAATATTTTTTGTTTCACATATTTTTATGTGACATTTACAATATGTTAGATATTTTATATTTTTTTAATAAAAGTAAGAAAAAATAAATTTTCTAATCAAATTTTTATATAAATAAAAATTAATTTTTTAAAAAATCTCTAATATATATATTAAATGTTAGACTTAAATTTAACTATAATAAATCTGAGTATTAAAATTTTATTTAATTAAATATTCAAATTTAAATTTAAATATCAAAAACATTATTAGAATAGAATTTGAGTAAAATAGTCTTACCTAATCGTTTTCACTCCTAAATTACTGTCCTTTCCATATTCCACGTGGCATCTTTCATTGGCCGTAGCCAACTAATATAAAAAAGTCAAAATCTAGAACCGCCTTGGCGAAAAGCAAGGAACCGACTTTATCCAGGTTAATGCTAGCCGTTCGCTCTCTCTTGTCTCCTATAAATATTCCCTCGCATCTCCGTATGCTCTCTGAAATCTTTATCGTCCGTTTTAATCCCTTGAACGGATTGGTATTATTTTGCAACGTGGTATGGATAAATTAAGATTTGATGCGGTTGTCTGTCTCCTGATTCAAGCAACAGGTCGGTAAATTTCTATTGATGATTTCTTCGGTGTTCTTTTCTTTTTATCTGATATTGACTTCATAGGGTTTGTAACTCATGTTTCTATTCATAATTTTTGGTGATGATCTTTGAAATTTGTTTCGTTTTTCTTCGTCCTTGATTGGTTTTCAGCGGTTTTAATATGTGTTTCTAATTCGTAACCTTGGGGGTCGAAGTACCGACGAAGATTGGGCGAATCGGATTATTTAGAAGAATTGATATCATCGGATATTATTTAGTCGGATATGGTGTATGCAAACTGTGATTGGAATTGAATTCATACAACAGAGTTGTAATTTGATGTGGAAAAGAATGAGGCGATGTTATGATGTGAACTGGGCCTTTGCCATGTCAGGTGCGCTTGCTTGGCAGGTCTCAAAAATTAATAAAAAGATGAGAGTGTTTCTGTGTTTTGGGGGGAGACACGCATGGGGCGGTTTTTGTCCCGGGTTCTCCCTTCTTCTGGTGTTATGTGGCGTGTCCTGTTCTTTATTTCTGTCTTGTTCTTTGCCATGCCAAATTATCTGACCAAGAACATAATCGAAACTCTGCCGGACAACAACGTAATCTGAATTCGACAGAATGATCAATCAAACGCGGAATCCTGAGATATCGAATAAACAAGATTGAACATTGCCGTAAAAAAGGTACACTTCTTAATTTCAATATTTGTCTGGCCGTAAGCAAATTAAACGTAGTAATGTAGTAACCTTGATCAGAAGCCAACCTACTTGATGGCAATGTTTTTTTCCCCTAATCTCACATCAACACCTAGTTGATGGCAATGTATTTTTTGACCTAAATCTCACATCAAGACATGAAGTTATATGCTTTTAGTTCTAAGATTTTTCAAGCTTTTAAGAACTTGTAAATTAATGAACCCACCCACTTTTTAGTTGTACTAGTATAATGTCAGAATCTACCTGACGGGAAAAGCCAACATCATAATCAGTACTCAACATAAAGCCGCAGCATATTGGTTTCAACAGATCAACAAACAAGGTTTAATTTTCTAGAATCAGCACAGCAAAACAAACAATTGAAGTTGGAAGTTCTCTTCAAAAAGGTACATCTCTTGCTTATTCACTTTCTTATATTAATTTCTGTTGTTACATGGGTAATTTAATGTAGTAACAGTGATTACAAGCAAATTGGTTGTGCAATCTCCATTTGAGACGATCATGTCAATTCTCTTTAGTTTAAGCGACTAAGTGGGCCTGCTCATCTTTAGATGAATGGAATCGTTCTTTTACTTTTTTTTTTTTAAAAAAAATTGATTTGTATTAGGAAAATATCCAAGGACTGAAGCACTGAGCATTCTATGGAATCCATGTATTTATGAATTCAGCACATTCTCAATATCTCTCATAAAATGGGACTCGTATTTTGAATAAATAATACAGAAATGTTGTACTTTGTAAGAATTAATGATATAATAATACAATTTGTTGTTGTTGCCTATTGTAGCAGCGATATTTGTCTTGTTGGCAGAAGAATTGAAGCGTAAATATGTAATTTTATGAAATAAAGTGGTTCACCTTATTCTATGATTTGCCATGATTCAGATTTTACTTCCGTTGACTATGAATACAATCACATTGTAATTTATTTATGTGGCTACTCTAAATAAATATCTTTGTATCTGTCATATTTTCCAATTTGATGTTAACCTATCAACTATTGTCCCAATTGACAACCCTGTATTCCGGAGAAAGCCTAAGTCACAGCAGTTGATAATAAATTAACGGCTCTGGCCTACGGTTGGGAAAATCGGGGTTGTCATACCTTTTGCACTCCAGCCCAACACAAAAAAATATATATATATAATTTTTACATATGAATAGTAACCCAAGGGTGAGAGTTCGGTGCAGCCATGGACAGGTTCAGATCGGGTAGTAACCTGGTCGGGTTCGACCTGACATCACTTTTTCCTTCCTCCTAGGGTTTCTGCAGCAGCAGGGGGAGGTGCCGTTCGGGTCTTTTAAAGATCTGGCCGAGAAGAACAAGCATTATGGTTGTAGATTTCTTTAAATTTCTTGAGGTAAAACGAAGCTGTGAATAGTATGAATGAAATACTTTAATCAATTTGGACAAAAACAAATGCATCTCGCCGGAATTTTGGTTTGAAAATCTAGGGTTTTTGAGTTCATATTAATGTTCTTGAATTTTCATTTTTATTTTGATTACACTTTAAATTTTCATAACTTTCAAACCATAAATGCAATAGACATGTATTATATATGAAAATGATATTGAGAATTATTCTCTACACAATGGTAATAACAGAAATAATAATAAATGTTGAAATAAAAAGGCAGTGTGTTACCTCTTTAAAATTTTATGAAAAATGCTTAATCTTCCATAAATGCTCTTGAATGAAATTTCAGATTTTTGTTTGGTGGATTTGTTGGAGAAAAATTGACTGAAGTGGAGGCTAGGTTTTGGTTATAATTGTATATTTATATAACTTGCAATTTATTCTTAACTATTAGATTAGTTTTTGGAAAAATTTTACTTAGATTAGTAAAAAAAATTCCCTTGTTTTTGCCATTTAGGAAAGTGCTAAAATTTTGAATTTAATTAGTGTTTAACTTGATTTGTTTAGTCACTAATTGAATTTTAATTGTTATGTATTGATTTTTTGCATAAACCGAAATATTTACCTGTACCGGTGAGGTAAAAAATGTGATTATGAAATTTTTATCACGATTAACGTCTCATGACTTTTATAATGTCACATTCGTTACAATTTGTCGTTAGTGAACGTGCGCGCATTGATTTGCGTAATTTGCACGTATACTTAATTGTAAATCTATCGGTCATTAAAATGAAACAAAAATTTCATAATTAATACGAATTTAATGTTAACACATTTGATTTGAATTTTCGGGTTCTTACATTCTCCTCTTTTTAAAATAAGTTTGGCCCTCGAAACTTGGCTAGCGGTACTTTTGCATCATCATCTCTTCTAATTCTCATGTTACTTCTTCAACATTGTGATTTCTCCATAGACTTTCATTGAGGGAATCTCTTTATTCCTTAAAAATCTTTACTTGCTGATCCAGGATTTGCATTGAAATTTCTTCGTAGCGCAAATCTGGTTGAAGTTCAATCGGCTGGTAATAAATAATCTCAGTGTGATCTCTTTTATAGGGTCAAAGCATTGACACGTGAAAAACATCGTGTACATGTCCCAAAGCTGGGGTAGTTCTAACTGATAAACTACTTCACCAATACAGCAATATATCTCAAAAGATCCTATGTAGTGGGGGCCTAGCTTCCCTTTCTGTTTGAAATGCATAACGCGTTTCCATGGAGAAATTTTCAGAAATGCATGGTCTCGAACTTCTAATATTTGATTCTTCCGATGCTAGTCTGCGTACTGCTTCTGTGGGCCCTGTGCAACTTTAATTCTCTATTGAATGACTTTGATTGCATCTTCAGTTTGTTGAATCCTATCTGGTCCTTCAAGACTCCTTTCTCCAACTTCATTCCAATATAACGGTGTTCTTCACTTCCTACCGTATAGAGCTTTGAAAGGGGTCATACTGATACTTGCATGGAAATTATTGTTATAGGCGAACTCAATGAGCAGTAGATGTTCATCCTAGTTATCACTGAAGTCTAATGAACACGCCCTCAATATATCTTCTAAAGTTTGAATCTTCCTTTCAGATTATCTATCAGTCTGCGGGTGGAATGCAATAATCATGTCCAATCGTGTCCCTAGATATTCTTGAAAACTGTGCCAAAATCTGGACGTGAAACGTGAGTTATGATCTGACACAATCGAGATTGGTATTTCATGTCGGCTAAGAATCTCATTCACATACAACTTCACCAACTAATCCATCTTATAGTTATCTTTGATGGGCAAAAAGTGAGTCTACTTGGTTAATCTATTCATTGTTACCCATATTGCGTTAGCTCTCTTCAGTATTGTTGGTAGTCCAACTACGAAGTCTATTGTGATGTATTCCCATTTCCATTTTGGGATTTCCAAGAATTGTAATAGTCCACTCAGATTTTGATGTTCAGCTTTGACCTTTGACAGGTGAAACACATATTGACCTATTTTGCTATCTCTCTGCCAAAAATTTTGCTTCAAGTCTTGATACATTTTTGTCCCTCCTATATGTACAGAGAATTTGGAATTATGAGCCTCTTGCAGTAATTCTCTCCTTGAGTTTACTTTTGTCGGAATCCCTCCGAATCTTTTAGGTGAAAATGATAGCAGCTAACTCTATGTCATGAGTTGGATATCGTTTCTCGCAGTCCTTTGATTGTCGAGATGCGTAGGCAATGACTTTGTTGTGTTGCATTAGAACGGTTGCTAGTCCATTCAGTGAAACATTGTTGTAGATTACGAAATCCCTTTTGTTATCTGGTAAGCTCAACACCGGTGCAGTAGTCAACATCTTCTTCAGTTTTTGGAAGCTCTTTTCACACTTTGGAGTCCATGCATACTTCACCATCTTTCTTGTCAGATTCGTCAATAGAATAGCCAATTTTGAAAAATCTTGGACAAACCTACTGTAGTAACTTGCTAATCCCAAGAAGCTCCTTCAATAGGAGTCTTCAGTTATGGCCAATGGGTGATGGCTTCAATTTTCGTGGGGTCCACTGACACACCATGTTCATTGATTACGTGCCTTAAAAATTTCACCTCTCTAAGCTAGAATTCACACTTCAAGAATTTAGCAAAAAGTTTCTCCTGTTTCAGCGTCTCCAACGCCATCCTCAACTGTTCAGTATGTTCCCCTTCTAGTAGATGAGAATGTCGTCGATGAACACGATGATGAACTTATCCAAATGTGGCTTGAAAACTCGATTCATTAGGTTCATGAAGGCGGCTGGGGCGTTAATGAGACCAAATGACATTATCAGGAATTCATAATGGTCATATCGAGTCCTAAATGTTGACTTTAAGATGTCTTCAGCTTTGATCTCAGTTGATGATATCCAGACCTCAAATCGATCTTTAAAAAGTATTTTACATCCTTGAGTTGATCGAACAAGTCATCAATCATCGGTAGTGGATATCGATTCTTCATCGTCATTTTATTCAGTTTTCGGTAGTTGATACACAATCTCATCAATCCATCTTTTTTTTTTTACAAGTAGCACAGGCACTGCACTCCCTACATTGAGAAGGTATGGAGTGTTTGAGACAGGATGGTATTGTATGTTGTGATGCAGAGAATTAATTATCTTTCTGGCGATTTTGGTTCTTTTCAAGGAGTTCGGGAATTAGATGTTTGAACTTCGTAGGAAATGGATTGAAGTATCATGGTTATCTAAGTACTCTTACCAATTATATTGATCTGTTCAAAAAGAATTTGGAGAAGAGATTGTCATATTGATTTAGTGTAATCATGATTTCAAAAGCTTGAAGTCAAGGAGATGGTTCTTTTCTGTTCTTTAAATTTCTTATCATGGTTTAAAATGCAATTGTTGGAGAAATAAACTCTGTTGGCGACTTAATTTGACTTTAACGTGAAGATCTAGCTTAAAGGTTTTCCCTTTGTAGGCTATGACTTCATTTGGACAGAAAGGAAAATAAAGTCATGAATAAGTCAATAACACAGTAATATAAATGTATATTACCGGACTAATCATCCTGCCATATTTTTTGTCTCGACAATCCAGATGGAGATGAATGGACCTCAGTGATTAATATATATATTCGTTGCTTATAGAAGGAAGGGATTTGAGCCTTTGAGGCACAATCAGCAATTTAGAGCTTAAGGTCAGAGTTCGGAGCATAGGCATAGCTCCATCCTCCACATGCCATTCCTCCAACTTCTGTGAATAAATCTTGAAAAACTCAAGATGTGGAAACCCACCAGAACTGCACAACATTTTCTTCCCAGAATATCTCAAGTGCAGGCTCATAAGGTTTGGCAACCTTTCTAGAAAAGGCATCGGGTCTTCGCTGAAGGCAACTTCACCCACCACTAATACTGTCACCGAGTGTGCAAAACCGGCTAAGGCTGCTGGACTGCAAAATGAACCCTCCAACTTAACTCATAGTCTTGGGCATCAGTGTAGTCAAATTGAAGCAAGATTGTGCGGAGGTTTTTGAGTTTGGAGAATGAGTCAATTGACTTTGCTTGGAAACTTAATGTTACAATTCTCCAAAATTGAAAAAACTGACTGCCTCAATTTGTTCCCAATCCTCAAAATTGATTTCCTTGAGAGTCTGGAGGTCTGTCAGACCACCAATGTGCAACAGCACTATACAGTGAAAAAATTCTAGATGTCTTTTAACTCTTAATTTACAAACTTCTGCAGGAATTATGTACCGAGTGTAAGAATTACCATACAAACTCTGTTGGCTCTTAAGCTTGCCTGTAGTTTGGGTATTTCACATAGCACATCACCTGTACCAATTAAGCCCAAGAACTTGAGGAAAACCAAATCCCCAATCTCATTTGGGATGCTTGATGATGTGAATGATGATATCATCGTCAAATCTAGCACTTTCAGACAACTAAATTTTTTGCACATCAACTTGTGATCTGCTGCGTCAATATAATTACCATCACAGACTATAACTGAATGCATCTTTTGTTACGTGAACTAACCTTGTGTTCTAGGTACTGGCACATCTTGCTATGAAATTGCATGCCTCCGTTGTTTGTGCAAGTTGATAGTTGGATGTTTAATTGGGTCAAATATACCCAAGAAGTTTTGTCTTCATAGCCTTCTTTACTGCAAGATCAAGTAGAAGATCATGGATTCGACATTCACAAACCGCATCAACTTAGTAGCCTGAAAAATGGAATCTTCAGGGAAGAATCCTACGTAGAGAAAACACTTTTGCATCTCATAAGACAAATTGTCGTAGCTCAAGCTGAGTAAGTCTTTAATCTCAATACGCTCATTCTTCAAGTGCATCCACATGTGGTCCTCAACTCTGTCCACTGTTCCAGTTCTTTCTTGTGCAATATGAGCCCACCTAGGACAATGATAGCAAGTGGCAAACCTCTGCATTTTTGTACCATCTCCCTCCCTAAGTTCAACTTATCAAGTGAGATGCAATTAATTTCTTGTTCATCACCACGAAATGCTTTCAAACAGGAGCTCCCAGCTCTCCTCTGGACTCAGAAATCGTAGTTCATGGACGAAGCCTTTATCATCAGCCCGCAGAGCAATCTTTTTGTTACGCGAGGTAATAATAATTCTGCTGCCATTCCTGTTATCTGGGAAGGCTCTCCTTAAGCTTTCCCAAGCTTCTATGTGCCAAACATCATCAACCACGATCAAATAGGACTTGGTTTTTTAAGTCACAAAGTTACCTTTCCAAATCGGTCACATCCATCTTCTCCCATAACTTTAAATCTTCTAACCTGGGATTGCTTATTAAAAGACTTTTTGATTGTCCTCAGGAGATCCTTAAGATCATTCTGATCTTTAACATCGTAGTCCTTGGAGACACAAACCCATGCCTTGACTTCAAAACGTCCCTCTACTTGGGAAGAGTTGTAAAGTTTTCTAGCAAGAGAAGTCTTGCCCAACCCGCCCATACCATAGATCGCAATCACACTCCTCTGGGGCTCCTCTTTGAGAAGTTCATGCAGTAACTGCCGAGTATCATCCTCTACGCCAAAAACGTGCTTGTTGTCGTCAACTGTAACTCATCTAACGATTAACAAGAAACTACTCCTAGCAGATTGTCTTTTATGTTTGAAGGGAGTGGCAAATAACTAGTACGCCATCTCTAGTGTAAAAATCTTTTTTTTCGCAAAATTATGTGCTACTTTAATCATTTAGTATATTTCATCGCAATCAAAAAAATTACACAGGGCGCCTATTATTTCTTCATTTTAATGCACTTTTCATAAATTTCTGCTCCTTAGCTTGTCTCTATATCTCTTCTGACCATTCTATATTTCCATGTCGTTCATTCTAGAGGACACGCAGTACAATTTAGCAAGAGCGGTTCTGGTCAAATTACTGTCACTTTGTTGTGAGAGTTTCCCATCAAGTGGAACTAGGGTAATGTGGAATTGCAGAAAAAGTCTCGTGGGTTTTCTTTTGGCCCTCGCTCGTTCAGAGGTATTCTTAAAAATGTAAAAATATTCCTTCAAGTTTCAAAATTAGAGAAAATTTTCACTTTCATAGTTTAATTTTAAATTATAAGATTTAAAATTAAAGTATAATAATTTATTGGTTAACAAAATTCATATTACCAATATAATTACAACATTTGCAAATAAAAATTACTCTCTTAGTCCTATAGAAATAGCACATATTTTAAGACGCAAAGTACCTATTTAGATATTTATCTTTTAAAAAATTTAAAATATAATTAAATATATAACATTTGAATTTGAGAAACATTAAAAATCATAACAAATTGAGATATTTAAATATTTGTGACATAATGCACGCTATGAAATAAATGTTGTAATTTTTATGGGACGAGGTATTTTGAAAGAGAAATAAATGTATTTTTAATTTTGAAACAGAGAGTAACAAAGTAAAAAACATTGCTGACTTCTGTTATTGTCTAGTTTGCTCGACTAAACAAAGAAGACGTGGACTACTCGACTGATCTCCTCCAATTTCCGCAACCGCATTTTCGCCATGGGTACCTCTACATCACTTCCATCATGATTGGCTTCTAATGCCGACAATGCAGTTGACCAGAGACTTCTTCACCAACAGTACTGAAATTGAATCGAGTCGTCGATTGAAGCGGATGTGGATGTGAATGCAACTGAGCGAGTGGTGGTGTTATGTGACTAGATTTTGTATGAGCCCGGGAATGAATTTAAAATTTTTTATTTCACTTTGTGTTTTCTCTTATGTTTCATTCTCTTTTTAAGGTTGTTTTAAATATTTTAATAGAAAAAAATTAAAAAGATGGTGTCATTTATAGAAAGTAGGGATGGCAATGGGCGAGTTGGGTGCAGGTAGTGCATTATCCGACCCGAACCCGATTTTAAATTATGACACCCGAACTAGAATTATCGGATATTTTCATTATCCAAATTCGATGAATAATTAATATTAGCATTCGTTCCACAGATACCCAAAAATTTAAATTATGTTTAAAAAAATTAAAAATAAAGAGGTTTTTATGAAAATTTATAAGTTTAAAATGATTTACTAGCATTATTATTTGATTTTCTATAATAATTTAAACTTAATAAGATTAGTATCCTAATTTTTTTTAAGAAACAACCAATAAGGGAAATAAAGAGAGTGAAAATAAACTTTTGCAATTGTATTTATCAATTAAAATTTTAAGACCGCATCACTTAATTTATATGCATATGTTTGTTCTTAAATAAGTAACATATAAGAGGGTATTTAATACTAAGATATCATGGAGAGGGGAAAGAAAAAAGGACAAGTTCAAGACAGATATTTCTAACTACCCATACCCGAAAATTATACTTGGGTAGTACCCGCACCCATACTCGATCATCCACCAAATTATCTGACCCATTGAATTGAATTCGAGTTCACACTGTCCGTTCTAATAAAAAATGATAAGATATAAAATAAAACACTAAATGAAACAAAAGATCTGCACTCGCCAGAATTAGTCGAAGATCGAAGCAGATGTGAATGCAACTGAGTGATTGGTGGTATTATGTGGCTAGATTTTGTATGAGCCCCGGAAGCCAGATGCTAAATCTACACAGTAGCAAATTTGTAGCATCTTCGAGACAAGTTTTGACACAAATCTAGTGTCTTAACTTACTATTATAGCTCTTTATACATATACATGTACATATATACACAATTAGGTGGAATTAATAAATGGTAAATGGTCAATGATTGGGTATTGCTTAGTGACATAGCAGATTAGGTGGAACCTACCTATTAATGTCAAAGAAAACGAATAAGTTGGTTGATAGTTGATACTCATTATTGGCAGAAAAGGAAATAATAAAAAATAAGAAGAAGAAGCATCGTTCGGCTTCTTATCGGAGGTTTCTCATTATTCATTGTGCTCATGTCCATCTGCTAATAATTCGTGACGACGTCAAATATTCATATAATAGGATCTGCAAAATTTCGATGGCGAATTCAAATGAAAACAGAGTAACAGATTTATAATTTGTATAGTTTTAAAAATGAAAACTAAAAAAGAAAGGTTTTCTGCCCAATTATATATTACTCTTACATGTACTGATTAATGACTTTGATTACAAACCGTAATAAGTTAGCGACAAGTTATTATATATGATCATTCATCACCATCCCTGAATAGGCCATCGTCGTTGAGGATCTGGTAGCCACGAACTCCTCTTTTTCTTCTTCTCCAAGGCGGCGGTGGCTGCAGCAGTGGGCACTTCTGGTGGCTGTACACGTGGGCTGTCGCCGCCTGTTCTGTTGAAGGAGAAGACTTTTGTTAGGAAAGACAAGGGAATTCTATTTCTTCTCCGTTGATTATTGTTGTAATTGGTGTCTTGGGCGGCAAGCCTGGTAGATTGGGATAACTTCTCGTAAGAGGCGGCAGTGATTCTAGAAACATCTAACTCCGATGCAAGAAGGGAGCTGTTCGATCTCTCCAACCTATTACTTAATGAAGAAGGCCCTCTTTCAAGTCTGAAGCTCATACTCTCTCTCTCTCTCTCTCCTTCCTTCTCTCCCGTTTGTTTCTCTCCTTGTCTAATTCTTCATTCTTCATTTTTCGTTTACTTGTAAACTTGTCTTTCAGGCGACACGTTTGTCTCCATGTCAACATCATGACATGGGAAGCAATAGATAACCATCTCTTGCTTGAGCTTATTTTTAATATATAGAATTATTTAAAAAATCGTTTCATTTTGGTCAGTCTTAAATTTGTTGCTTACAGTATAGTTCAGGTTAATTTATTTCTTCCTATAATTTAAAATTACTTTATTTTTAATAGATACATTTCACTTCACACAAAATAGATTTGTAAAATCCTATTATTCAAAATTGAAATTAATCTTATATATAAAGAAAACTCTTGAAAACAAATATTCATTCTTTCATAATTTTGTAAATTTATAAGACAAATCAAATTATAAGATTCCAATCTTGTACTACATTAAAAGAAAAATGTATTTTTAATATAAAAACGAGAGTATTATCTTCCGTTTCTAGTGGCAATTTAATTGGTTGATGACTTTTACGGAGGAATATGTTAAAAAAATTTTGTTTTTTGTTTTATATTGGGGGTCAGGGTTGACAAGTGAACGTGTGATGGAGTGGCGTTTGGTTATTGTGCGTCCAACCAACTAATTCCTCAGAAACTTATCATCAGGGTTTATGTGCTGGCATCGGGCATCTTTTTTTTTCTTCTTTTTTTTTTTGTTATATAAATTTTAGGTGAGAGGAGACTCTTTCAGTCCAGGACTTATTGGCTACCAACTGAACCAATATTCGTTGGCTACTGACATTTATTTATTTTATACAAATTTTAGTCAATAATTCTTCCTTTGAGATCCGAAAGGAAAATACAAGGAAAGTAAAAAAAAAAGGAATATATTAAGCTCTTGCGTCATGGCGTTTTTGCCTTGCCGCCTTTCTCACAACTACGGAGCCTTGTGACCATAGAATTAAGTGTTGGTTGAGGTAATAATGGGTTTTCCGGGACGAGGTTTTGTTGATTCCTGACGTGGTTTATCTCCTGTAACAATATTTACAGGGTTGTACATTTCAAGTCTAGGTTTTACAAATAACTTCAAAATTAACCGCTTGTGGCATTCTCTTTTAAAAGTAAATTTATGCCATCTTCTGAAGCTTAAAGAATTCCTATAGCTTCGGCTTATTCATAAAGAATTCTGACGTATTCAGATGCGATAGTATTTGTTTTTCATTGTTGTAGGGTTCCATTGTGATTACTAATTAATGTCGGAGTGAAAATTGGGATGTCCCTTTTGAGTTCTGAGAAAGTAAAGGAAGCATAATATGTATGCGAAAAGGTGATGTTAAAGTGCGGTTTGGATCGATCAAAATAACTAAATAACTCGAATATTAGGGGAAGTACCCAGGAAAAAAAAAATGCTTGTGGCATGTGCGTAATATTTTGGAATAATTATATAACAGTGTATTTTTTTAATAAACCACAGCCGCAATTTATAAATGCTCCTGAATTTCATAGGCGCAATTTTCTTATGTTTTGATATAAGTCTAGTCGATACAAACATCTGTTGGAGTGGTGGGTGTTGTGACAGATCAAAATGTGTAAATTACTAATCTAGTTTTCCAATTTCATTTTTAAAAAATGCTAAATCTTCTTGACCGGCTAGCACTGCGGAACGATTCGTTTGATGAAACAGCGTTAATGAAGTTGCTTCAATTTCAAGATATGCTGAATACTCAAGTAACGAAATACACAAAATGAAGGCAACTTTGAGATTCTCAGATATGATTAACCCTATATTTACATTACTCCATAATTTTTCAATCTTACTCATGATTATAGTTTTCTCGAACCTCGACACTTAAAAAGCTAGAACAATATCATTTATTCTACAGTTATATTTCATAACAGATACAGCAGCCATATTTGAATGCAATTACCATCAGTACTGGTACAATACAACAGACTGGTGGTGACCGATGATGTTACTCAAAGTTCATTGGAGTAGAGGCACTCATCGACAAGTTGGCGAAGGTTTGGATTCTCTAGGGCAGCTGCAACTCTTTCTTTATCATTTAACTGCTTGTTCACTGCAGGAAGGCAACACCATATAGTCTTCTTTAACATAGAATTTCCTAAAAAGTACAATAGCGTATGCAAATAAAAGCTAGATTCTATCAATAGCAGTGGCAATTGTACTGGCAATACTCAAAGGGACAATCTGTTGTTCCTCCCTTGTATTTAGCCGTTGATAAAACAATACTGTGTCCAGAAGATATTCATAACCAACAACTTGCTTAATCTAATCATTTGTAGTGTTAAGATTGTAACACCAAGGAAACTCAGTTGTGTCCATAAACTCTACACTAAATCTAAAAGCACCTTACTTCTATATATATATATGGAATAAATGCTGGATTGAAAAAAAAGCATTATCCTTTGTTTAACACCTGCAATTAGTTAAGAGTGAAGAATTACTTCAATAAGAAGGGGTACTCTGTCATATATGGATATACCATATATTCGATCATATTTGATAATTAGGTTTTGAGAAGTATTTTTTAGTATGCAACTCAAGGATAAGCATTAGGAGCTATGTTGACATCATAAGTTTCAGCCTACTTCACCTGATTCTTCATCTGCATGAGATCCAGGAGCTACTTTGATGTCTACCTGCAAAATGTATGTGTCATATATAATTGAGAGAGAGTGAGAGAGAGAGATCCAAGTTAAATTACAGGGACTTGGATGGGATGTCCATGAGACAGATGCTTCAAAAATTCTGAAAAGGCACTAGGTACTTCTCAATTATGTATTGTCATACTGATACGAGTATTTTGCACCTATACCCCGATCTTATCACGTACAATGTGTCATGCGTCAGGTTTAGGATACTGATAACTTTGGTGTAAAGTGACGAGACTAACATCGTAATTTCGTAGTAGACACATACTCAATGCAGATGTAAGTTCTCTTTAATAGTTAACTGAATTCAACATGAGATGACAATGAATTATGTTATTTAATTCTACAATTGATGTGCATGTCATATACTCCAGTCTATGGTCATCTTCTCTTTGCAAGCTACTGGAAATATCTTTCAAAGAAAGTTGCAAAATAGGTCACAAGCTAGAAATTCTTTGACATACTTCACCATCATTATATTATATGGAAAAGTAATTCACCTTATAAATCTCTGAATCACCATATCACTGCAGAAAGTTCTAAAGGAAGGGAATTCAGTTTTAATATATAGGAATCTTCAAAGCTGTTAGATAATAATGAAAGCTAAACAGCATCAACCAATTTTAAACAAAATCATAAATCTCAAACAAGTTTTTTGAAGTTTGTAATGACAAATCAGCAACGCAATAAATTAAAAAAAAAATTAAACTACCAATTTTTGAATGAAATTAAATCAAATAACTTCATGTCAAATTTGAGTTTTAGAAACTAGGATAAAATTTAAATGCAACTTTTTTTATCGAACGGAAGGAGAAATCCATCTAGTTCTAGTACAGCCCCAGATCAGTGGAAAGATTAGGTATTTTAATCTGAACTATGTTTGTCTCATGTAGATAAACGTCATATAATGCCATAGTTAACCTCAAAGCTGAAAATTGATGATGATTTTGTCATGTTCCTACGAAGAAGAAGGCCAGAAGAACCGGCCTTTTGCTGATAACAAAGTTGTTTCGAGAGTTACATCAAGAATGCTATCAATTCACTATTTAAGGCAAAACACTGCTACTTGAGATAAAGTTACTGACCTTAAAATGTGGAGGGAAACAATCCTTCAGCTTGACCCTCAGACATAACCCTATTACTGTTGCCATACTGCAGTGCTGTATAGTTGGAGTGAAGGTTATCCTGAACATCAGCGAAACAAATGATTTATAATGCATTGGTATTAACTCGGTATATATCACTCAAATCTGCATTCCTCAACATCTATCAGTTACGGGAAAAGAAAAAAGAATTGGACATCATGATCTTCCCATAAGATTGTTCCACATGCAACATCTTCGAGAGATTCTTTTTCAAATAGAGGTACCATATCTCTATGTCAGAGGACAAGAGATCTCAAACAATCTTAGAGACATGAGAGTGACTTTACGTAGAAATGTAAAATACTAAACAGGTATCACAAATAAATACATCGGACATGTACTGAGGTTAAACATTGTCAAGTAATCTGTTCAGTAGAGCAAATGAAGCTTAACTGGAAATTTAAAACACGCACTAATATCAGATCAACATCCAGTGCATAGAAGGTGGTAGCATGTAATGTCTCCGTCATTCTAATCCAACTCAACTAATCTACATAAATTTAAAAAAACATAAAATTAAAAATAAACAGAAGAAAGAACAAGAAAGCAGCCAGAGGCCAGGTGGTCACAGGGTTTTCTTTGATTTTATTTCTCTTCTTTATCCAAAACATAGGTAACACTTAAATGACTACAAATTTTTAGATTTGAAGTGAAAGAATGATCACCGAGTTGATAACAATTCAAAAAATCCTGAGAAATATCAATTGAAAATTAAATAAATCCTTTTGATTTTTTGAGATATGGGGTTCTGAAATACATTTATTAGAAACAGTATTAAAAGTTCAAAACTTAGGGATTCATTAAAATGAAAAGAAAAAAAAAATCAAGGTGACAATTACGGTACATTTGGTTGATGGAATGGAATGAGTTTGATACTATTTGTTAGATTTTAAGATTCATCTTTTACTTCATTCCTTCCCATATATGAAAATTGTCAATTTCATCATAACCAAAATTTTATACACAAACCACAATTTTTTCATTTTCATATTCCCCTACTAATTTTGTGATCATTATCTTCCACCTCTAATTTTCTTCTTATACATCCATTCCATTCACATGGCATTCTATTCCATTCAACCAAATGTAAACACAAACTTAGGTTACATTTGAATTAAGTGAATGGAATGAGAGAGAGGGGAATTTGATTCAAGTGTAATTACTCCATGGTCATGTTTGAATTGAGGGAATGGAATGAGAGTGAGAATGAATTTGATCCATGTATAATTACTATAGGAGATCACCAAATTTTATGGTTCCTATGGGGAGATAGTGGAGAAATAAATTATTCCTCCTATATGTAATTTCATTTCATGCGTAAGGAGAAGGAATGATTAATTCATTTTTCTTCATTGTGATTCTCCCCTCCCATTCCTCCTCATTATTCATTCCACCATTATTTTTCACTAAATTCCTCTTAATTTTTTATCTATCCCACTTCTTGTTTCATTCCCTCAATCCAAACGCAGCATTACAAAATTTTATAGTCCATATGGGAAATAGTGGTGGAATGAATTATTTCTTTTCAATATGTAATTTCATTCCATGAGTAAAAAAGAAGAATGATTCATTCCTTTTTATTCATTGTGATTCTGTCTCGCATTCCTCCTTATCACTTCTTTTACCACTCTTTTCCACTAAATTGCTACTAATTTTTTATCTTTATCACCTCTCATCCTATTACCTCAATTCAAACGTAACCTTAGAGTATGAAATGAACACCTAAATCAGTAATCCTATTAAAGCAATTCGTTTTTAGTAATAATAATCAACAACCAACAGGGGATATATTATGGAAGAGAAAGAATATAGAAGGGAAGAAGTAGGTTTAAGGCTATGTTCATGAGTTTATTTTTGTCTAGAAAAGAAAAGAATAGCATAGACCCTTTCTTGTGTTCGTGAGTTTTTAAGAGGATAGAAATGAATCGAAAAGAATAGAAAAACTTGGCACTGCATATCATGTTATAATATCCATAATATCCTTACTTTATAAATAGTACTCTCTGTCCCATTTTATTCTATAAACTTTGACTTTCTTAGTTAAATTGACCAAATTTTGGTAAAAAAATTACTCTTAATCTTATTCGATACGATCACAAAAATTAATATCATAAAAAACTACATTTAATATATTATCAAGAATAACTTGTTTAAAATTAAAATTTATAATATGTTTGTTTATAAATTAATTTCAAATTTGGTTAATTTGATCGAGAAATCAAAATTTTGTCAAATAACATGGGCTGGAGGAAGTATAAAATACATTAAATAGACATTTAACACTTTACTTAAATTTTTCTTTCTTTTCCTTTATTAAACTCATGAACAACCAAAGGAAAACTTATAAAATTTCTATTCTATTTTTTTCTATTCATTAAAAAGTTTTCTAATCATTTCTTTTGTATCCAAAACTCATAAACACAATGTAAAGGGGCAACTTACAGAATACGGCCGAGCTTCTCATCGACGGAAATAGACTCTTCGGAGAGAACACTAAGCTGCTCCAATGAGTAAGGATGCTCTGGATCTCTTATATCTCTCACAAACTGTATTATTCCCACTATAATAGTCAAAGATCCCAATTTCGATTTTGTTATAATTACACTCTCCATCTAAACTGATTGCCATTTGATTACCGAGTAATAAATCAAATACAGCTAGCAGATTGAAATTACAAAAAATGAAATAAATTAATCCTACAAAATTGATGATGAGGATATGTATGTATGTGAAAATATAATGGAGTATATTAATAATATTGGTAATACTAAAAATCAATTAACAGAGTCAAATTTTATGGTCTGCTTGCTTTTGTGAAGAAAAGAGAGAAAGACAAGTGAGAAGGAGGAGGAGGAGGATATCATAAATGTCGAGAGGATCGACGGCGGCATCATCGGAGTGAGGAAGGTGGTGGTGGTCGTCGGTGCGGGAGATTCTCTCTTTCTTGGCGTGAACCACTGGATTCGCATTGATCAGCCCCAATGTCATCTCTTCTCTTCAGACTTCTCTCCTCTCTTCTCTCTACTTTATTAATATTATTGTGAGACTGCTAACTCACGGACTTGACTCACGGACTCGTCCTACACAGGAAGCAAGCAAGCAGCGCATATGGCCATTTTCTGTTGTTGGATCATCTCATCTCATCGCTCCACTAGTTTACTTCTCTCTCTCTCTCTATCTCTCGTCCACTTCCGTCTTGATTTATTCTTCTCCTTTTTTAATCCCCTCGGTCATCACAACTTGACAAGTAAGATGAACAAGGGTGGAAACTGAAAAAAAACTTCAAAGGTGGGCACACTTTTTCTCTTTTTCTTTTTCTTTCTTTTTTTTAATTATTTTGACCACTTATTATTGTAATACCAGCAACCAATATTATGTACCGAACATCGAACTGATAAAATTACTAGTTCACAGTTTATCTGATAGTTTAATCGGATTATTATTATTTTTTAAAAATATTATATAAATCTTATATTTATAAATTCATCAAATATATCTTAAATTTTTAATAATCAAAATAATTTTATCAAATATTCTAAAAATTCATTAAACCGGTTTACAAAAGTACAAAAGACAGTTTTACGGAACAAAAAGAAAAAACTCACTTAGTAAAAAAAAAAAAATGAGAAAACTCAGTTCTAACTGGTTTCCGGTTCAACCGATGTTTTCACAATTTTTTCTTGAACCGTTAATTTTAATCAAACCGACCGTACTCATTGCCGGTTCCCAGTTAAACCGATCGAATCGACTAGTCCGATCCAATTTTAATAACATTGCCAATAACATATCAATATCTTATATATTGATACAGAAGTTGAGTTTTGGGTGATATTTTAATTGATAACTCATTAAAGTCAATTTAGTAAAATGTACTTAAAATTTATTTTCTCTTTGTATTTGTTATGAATTTTTTAAATAAATACTTTGTATATGACTGAAAATTTTTAAAAAATATATAAACAAACGACAAACAAAAGAGTCAAATACAACGTGAGGTCAAAATAAAAATTAAAAATAGATGACTCTACATTGAATTTTTTTTTCCATATAATATACAACTACAAACACACATGTATACAAATATTTGAATAATACTTTTTCACCGATTCTGAAATAAATATAAAATCCATAACTACCTAAAATTTTTAATATTAAGTAATAACATTATTAAATTTCAAATCGGCACACAGACATTACAGAAACTAAATTACTTAGCAAAAATTTATAAAAACTATCTGATGATGATAAAAGAAAATATTTAATAATCAAAAACAACAAATTTCTTTTGAAAAAAAGGTACTACAAAATACACAAATTTGAACTATAAAAAGGTATAAAATTTTAAATAAAAATATTACAAAAAATACTCTACTACAATATAATTACCACCGTAACGACCTATGTTGTGTATGGGTTATTTGACTAGTTTAATTTTAATTCACGTATGTCCTTTGCTCGATTGATTATATATTAGATTTATGAGATCGTTTAATGTTGTGTCCATTTGTTAGGTAAATATTAAGTGCCAAATGTTGAACACAACGTTTGAATTATTCAAAATTAATAAGAGCAATATCCGAAGATTATTGAATAAATAAATATGTTTCATAATTTAACTTAATATAACATTTAAATCTACAAAATTTCGTTTGGAGATAATAAAAATTGTTCAACATCGATTGAATTTTTGAAAAACACTTAATATTAGTTTCTCTTGTTCTAGTAAGCGTTATGGCATGATAAGCTCTCAATCAGCGCAAAACAAACAGCACCTTCCTCTTGTAAGGTGAAGAGACCATTGAAGATTGTTCATAATTTTATGTATGTACGAGATGATGGATGTGTGCATTTTTAAAAATAAAATTATATGTGACTAAAAAATAAAAATAATCCATAATTATATTAATATAAAACCTACTTACAATAACCTTTTTTTTCCAAAAAAGTTTTACGTACTGAAAAGTAATTTATTTTCATTTTTATTTTTTTTTTGTTAAACTAAGATTACTCAGATTAACTTCAATGTATAGAAGCAAGGTATAAAAGAATACTCATATTAGAGATTTTGCTGCTTTTTTTTTTTTTTTAATAGATTCAATAACATTGGAAACTTTTATCCACAAATTGGATCTAAAAAAACCTTTTCCCATTATATTTTTATCCTCATCTACCGTAACCGAGCTTTCCTTTTATAAGATTTCTTCAATAATATTCTTAAAAGGTTTTTTTGATACCAATTTCATCTTTAAAGGTAAAATTTAAACTCTTTGTCAAATTTAACCAAATGGAATTTATTTACTGGAATGATATATCATATGTTTTGCAACTATTAGTACCTTAGAAATAATTATACGAATTATAATCGTATTGGTTAAAAGACAAAATTGATTTATATTTTAGCACTTTCTCAAAGCTGAATATTTAAGTTGCAAAAGTGACGTTTGGAGTTGTACCGCACCAAAATTGATAAAAACAGACCTAATTTTGGAAGGATAAAGAAAACTTTTGTGCGTAAGGTGGAAATATAGAATGGTCTGAATTTTGAAAATTTAACATGGTGTTTGTTTTTCTATATTTTGTCTTATTTTCGTCATTCAACAACATTGATTGAGTTCACAATCTGTCACTTCGTTAGATCTTTTATTTATGTTATTTACATAAAATTTCACATAATTTCTATTATTATTTCATATATAAAGAGATAGAATATACGTTAATCATTAAAAAAAGTTAATAGAATTAGTTACAAAATTAATTTTATAATTATTGAAATATAAATATATATTAATTTTATAGTCAATAATTAAATGATCAATTTGATCACTAAGGTTGCGTTTAGATTAAATGAATGGAATGATAGGGAGAATATATTAAAAATTAAAATGAATTTAATGAAAAGTAATGGTGGGAGAAGTAATGAGGAGAAATGAGAATGGAGAATCACAGGTAAGAAAAAAGAATTGATCATTCATCTTCTTTACATATGGAAATAATGATTAATTCCACCACCATCTCTCATATAATCATCTCTCATATAAACCATAAAATTTTATAATTACATATGGAAATAATGATTAATTCCACCACCATCTCTCATATAATCATCTCTCATATAAACCATAAAATTTTATAATTTATTTCATGTATAAGGAGGAATGATTCGTTCATTTTTCTTGATTGTGATTCTTTCTTGTATTCTTCCTCATCAATCTTTCACCACTATTTTTCACTAAATTACTTCTAGTTTTTGATATACTACTCTTATTATTCATTAACTCAATTCACACGCACTCTTAATAATTACACATTGATCAAATATATTTTTTCTCTAATTTTATTCTCTTAATCTAAACGCACCATAAAAATAAATGGCGTGGGATTATAATTCTAGACTGCCATTTTATTAAGTTCATATATGACAACCGCATAAGATACTAGATAAAACGTGTATACTAAAATTGGTATATGCAATAAATTAAAACAAATAAATAACCGGTGCTTGCGTTTCTGGACGTTGTGTTGAAAATAAATTGCGGGGTTAGAAACAAGTGAAGTCGTGATTAGAAACGAACTCTAATCATCATATATTTTTAGATTGGACGATGTGCTAAGAAAAACAGACTCTAAACCTAAAAAGCACAAATATAGAGATGTTGCAACAAACAACCTCTATGTAACATAACAAAAATGTAGTAAATGAAATTGCGTATAACAAAAACAAATATGATTTCGAGAGACAATATAAAAAATTAAATTAAATTAGATGTGCCGTATAAAAGTAAATTTATACATATTTAGTATAGTAGTAGACTGATTAGTCTTTTCGTCTCTGTGTTAGGTAATTTTTATTTTTATTTTTGGCTATTTAGAGTCTCATTTACATTAGAATCTTTTAACAGGTTTTATATTTTAAAAATTGAATTATCTTTTTTCATATTTTTTAGAATGTTTATTTTTTAAGAAATTTATCAACATTCACGGATTACATTAGAGATATTTGAATAGTTGATATTTGATAGAGAATATAGGACATCTGACATGAATATTAACTCTGATTAAACTCTTGTTTGAACCTAACTTTCTATCTTGCCATCAAATCCGCTTTACAACACTGATATTTAGTGCTAGATATGAATATACTATTTCATCTGATGCATTTAAGTAACGTACATCTAGGATTTAATTTAGATATGAAATTTATCTATCTAATGAAAAAGTAAATGAGGGAGACAAAGGGAGAGTGAGAGAGAGAGAAGTGAAGAAAAATACTTGAGGTGAGAAAGAACAATCTTGGAGATAGGGAGAGAGAATGGAGGTTGAGACATGGGGATGGGTTTGTAAGGGATGTGAAAAATCGAGGATGGGTGATGACTAACGAGTATGTTTAGGCGGTGGTTTTTTTTTTTCTTTTAATCAATTGTTTTAAGAAAATGAAACAATTGAGCAATTATCATATATCCCCATTTCAAAAAAGTTATACTTCATCCCTTTAAAAAAGAAGCAATATTTATTGAATTTGTCTTCATTTATAAGATAAACTAATGTGAATACTTTAATTTATATAAGCACAAAAATTACTTTTTTTTTTTTGTTGTTCATAAATTTACTTATAAGCAAACGAAAAGCGAGTAGTAGCCAAACCAGCTTTTCCTCTTTGTGTTTCTAATTTAAGATTTGGACAATAATAATATAAAACTAAATGGATGGCTGAAAATGCATTACAAGATTACTGAATGTTCAGAGCAATTGGAGGTGTGCATGATTACGATGTGTGATTAAAATTAAATCGCTGGAATTGGTTTGAGTGTGCATGGTCGATTACGACGTGTGATTAAAATTAAATCGCTGGAATTGGTTTGATTTCGGTTATTAACCGCAAACTGTTGTCACAATTTTTTTTTTTTGGTTTTCTACCATATTTAAAATTTTATTTTTAAAATACTTGTTAAATTATTATATTCTATTTTAGTTTCAATAGTTATTAGCAAGTTATGTGTTAATATAGTACAATACGTGACATGTTTTTAAGAATTTTATTTCTTGATTTGATAGAATATACTAGTGTTTTAAGAAGCAGCTTAGGTGGTGGCGGTCCCTTATACGCATAAAGTTTCATTAGGTGCCCAATTATGCGTTGAATAGTTTAAACAGGTTAGGCGGAATGTAAACCCCTCATATTGTAAAAATATCCACAAACAATACACACGTAATTCATACATGCAATACATTCATACATAGCATTAAAATTGAAAGCTTGCGTGTTGTCATTTGATAAGTGTTATCCATTCATGAGAAAACTAGCACCAAAATATCCACCGATAGAAAAACATCCATCAATGAAAAAAATATTCACCGGTGAAAAAATATTCACTGACGGAGAAATACCTACCAATGGAAAAATATCCACTGACCGATAGAGAAATATCCACCAATGGAAAAATATTCACCGATGGAAAAATATCAACTAATAAACAAAATATCTATCAATGGAGAAATATCCACCGATGGAAAAATATCCACTGATGAGAAATATCCACTGATGTAGAAAATATCCAACGATGGAAAAAAATATCCATTGATGGATAAAATATCCACCGATGAACAAAATATCCGCTGATAGAGAAATATCCACCGATTAACAAAATATAACAATTGTAAACAAATATGCAAGTTGCCTTGCGTCGGTCAGTCCAAATACCCATTGGAAGAATTGTAATAATTGACTCTAAAGAATAACTTTTTGATTGATTCTTTTTTTGTTGGAAATTAGATTCGTGTATCTTTCCAATCATATATGCCTTGTACCCTAATTCTCTATGCATGTGATTGAACATATGTCAAAATCTTGATCTAAAACCCTATTTCAGCATAAGATCCATGAGATTTATTTGATAAGATCTCTCTCATCTCTTATTCAAATGATTTGATTCTTGATCCGTTGGAGAGCTTGTTAAATCCTATCTAACCTTTTATATTTGAGTTCAAAGAGATTTCATTTCTAAGAGAATCGAATTCCTTGTTCAACACAATTTTCCTCCTAACGACAGTTTACAAACACTGTCATATTAAATTAATTGTATTTCTCTCATTTCTTATCAAAATTAATTGATTCTTGATTTATAGAAAATCTTATTAAGTTCTTTATAATTTTGTGGTTTTGTGTTGGAGATATTTCACCTCTAAAATAGTCGAATTTCGTGTTCAAACAGTCACCCTGCAATGTCATGTTTTTTTATTTTATTAGTGGTGGGTCCCATTTGAGGTGTGTGTGTGTGTGTGTGTGTGTGTGTATATATATGTTGGTTAGACAATCTTTTCTCTCATATTCTTCCTGATAATTCCAAATCACGACAATCTTTGTGTTGGAGATATTTCACCTCTAAAATAGTCGAATTTCGTGTTCAAACAGTCACCCTGCAATGCCATGTTTTTTTATTTTATTAGTGGTGGGTCCCATTTGAGGTATATATATATATATATATATATATATATATATATATATATATTGGTTAGACAATCTTTTATCTCATATTCTTCCTGATAATTCCAAATCACGACTCTAAACCCCTTTCATGTCCATTTTTAACACAAAATTGTTAAGTATAAATGATGATGATGATTTTAGTTTTGTTTGTGCATCTGTACATACTCAGGGTGTTCTATAAACATAAGTATTTGCACACGTTTTGCATCCACTGATGATCAACTTAGTCATCAGGGGATGAAGCATAACTCACTAGGCAAGTCACCAGCAGAAATTAATTAAGGACTTGATAGTGAAGAGGGATGTCTGCTGTTACTTAAAAAAAAAACTTAAGTATTCTGCACATCAGACATTCCAAACGAAATCAACAAAACTTCAGTGATTAAGACCATCAGGGGAATCCGTCAGGGAAATCTGTCAGGGGAACCCATCAGGGGATAACATAGGCAGGTCAACTTGTCAGGGGAACGCGTCAGGGTATGGAAGTGACAAGTCAAACCCATCAGGGAGAACGCGTCAGGGCATGACAGTGACATGCCAACCTGTCAAGAGAAATCATCAGGGTATCACAGTATCAAGCTAACCCGTCAAGGGGAATGCTCAGCATTGCATCAGTGGAAGCCATCAGTGTATGCTTTAAGTTTTAACGTCAAGGGATCAAGAAGCACTTAGATAACTCAAGTGAAGTTTGAAGCACTGATCGAGTCTTAGACAGGACTTGTCATAAAGGCATCCAGAAGCACTGATCAAGTTTACATCAGGGCTTGTCGTCAGTGGATGGTTATGACTGCATACACTCGTCATCAGGTCTTATACGCAAATCAATGAAGCTTGTTATAGAAGAAAGAGATATAAACTGGAAAGATATCTCTTGAAGTTTGGTGGTCCAATGACAACTCTTGATCATTAAATACACGCAGATCAGGGGAAGAAAAAGAAGCATTAAAAACAACAGCAATCTGACATAACATTCCTAAAGGACATTTATGTGACATATATGCGACTAAGTTGAAAAAAGCAGCACGTCCAAGCACGTGAGTTCAACTACTGATCTTCTATATGTGCAAAAGAGTTCTCATTACACAGTATCAATCCAACGAATCAACCAACACATTGAAGCACACAAACACTAGAGAGAAACTTTGCAATATATCTTGAGAGAAATATTCAAAGAAAGTGTGAAGCTAGTGAGTGTGAGATTGTAGTTGTAATTCATTACAGAATTTGTAGCTGATTAATCACATTTTGTGATGAACCAGATTTTCAGAAAAACCTCAAGTTTTAATATAACTATTTTAACTTGAACTCTTGGGTGTTCATTTTAAAAGTCATTAAAGTTTTTCTGATATTGTAGTTATTTACATCAGTACTTAACAAAGTGTTTTAAGATCGAAAAAGTTTTGAGTATTCCCCCTCCCCCCCGTCGTACAAATACTTGAGCCTATTTTGTTCTAACAAAAATCATAACAATTCATAGAATCAAAACCAAGGATCAAGTAAGAAGTAAAGATTAAAGTAAAAAGTAAGGTCTAACTATTGCATCGATTAGTTTCTTCAATTTCTCTAGTTTGTCAACTTTGAGGTAGAGATAACTTGTTGTAAAGTTAGTATTTTTCATGTATATGAGTTCATAGGATCATTCCTACATGGATTATATAGTCAGAACTTCATTGCAAAAGTTCGAAGGATGTGTTACGCCGAAAAGGCCACTTTCATAGTTTTAGCATATATGAGCCATTTTGATGCTTCAATTTGAGGTGTAGCCTATTTGTAGTCTGTCTTTTGTTGTTCTTAGCCATATTATCTTTTGTAGTTGTTGTATATAATCTTGGAGGCGAGACATGCATGGCTAAACTTATAGTTTGTAACTTATGTTTATTCCACAAAAGTTTTAAATTATCATGTTTTCACAAAGTATAAATGTTATCCATATATACAATGATAATGTGTCACATTCGGATACCGAGTATAGTTCGATTGACTATCGAGTCGGGATGTGACAGGTACTATGTGGGTTAGGCAGTCTGTCCAATTTTTTTTTTTTTTAATAATCAATTGAAATGACAATAAAATCACATCATTTTCAAATTAGGTAACTAAATTGGAGGTTATAATAGGTAGTTTTGTTATACTTAATAAGAATTGAGTGACTTAATAAATATTACTTTTGTTACATTAATGTATTTATGACGTTACTTTCAATTTTTCTTAATGATATGGTTTCCTTTTATTACATTAAGGTAATTTTTTGTGAAATATTGTTTTTAATTATTTTTTTATTATATATATATATATATATATATATATATATATATATATATGCTGCCTAAGACCACCGCATAACAACCGTCTAGTCATCTGCATAATATCCGCTTATAAGGTTTTGACGCTCCAAGATCGGTCGTCTGCATAACTCCGCATAGCACCTTTTAGAACGCTAGAATATATATATACATATATATATTAGATATTAGAGATACGAGTATTCCAAGAAACTAGAGTATCTAAAAATATTTAAAAACAAAAATTACTTTCAAGTTGAAAACACATTCTATAATTTTATAACTAATATTACTTTATATTTACTATTAATAAATAAGTGTGGTTCTGCTTAATATTTCTATAACATTAACCGAATATAATTATCTAATAAGATTATGTATCAAGAGAATAGTAGGAGATAAGGAGTATTTTTAATTTTTATATTGGGAATTTCAGTTTAGTATGATAAACTTTTTTATTTTCACATCGTGGACTCTTAACAAGATTTATGTGATTTAATTAGCTTTTATCTAATTTTCACCTTTTTTTTCTTAACCCCTAACCGCAATAGAGGAGATGATAAACTGATAAAGGCAAACGGCGAACGGTGCTTAGGGTGTGTGGTTATGTCAACTTGTTTACTTTTAGCATAATAGTACGTTCAGGGATTTTGTTTTCTAGTAGGGTGACGGAAGGAAGGTGAAACGCTCTCGAATATCGAGTTTATAGCAAAAGTATTTTGGGGAAAAGATTATATAGCATTAAAACTATAATGGATTTTTTGACAAAATAAAATAATGATTTTAAGATAACATTCATCAATTTATAAAAATTATGAAACACTTGGTCCGCTAGAAACTTTTTAAAATATATGTAAAAAAATAATAAATAAGTAATTACTTTCGTTAACGGTTATAGACGAAACCAAGATGATATATCGAAGGGTCAAGAGAAAAAAATACAATTGGAGAGAGTGGAATGCACACATAGGATACATATTAATATTTATTAGGAGTGATAATAGAAATTTTGAAAAATGGGGAGGGGCAGTTGTCACCCCCTGTCCCAGTTCACTCATTTCAACCGTCGCCTATTTATACTTATTATGTAACTCATCTCATGTATCAAATGAATTATGTCATCGGCAGTCATTTGCATCCCCTAATCCTTATATAAAAATTTATTACTTTTTTCTAGAATATTTTTTGGTCCAAGTATTTACCCATGAAAAGCATTTTCTTAAATATTTACCGAAACAAGAAACATTTTTTGTTTCAACTCTCAATTTATATATGCCAAAAGGGCACTTAAATCAAATTTACAAGGAATTGGGAGTAGTGATGCGGCAGCCTTCAGAGGCGTTAAATAAGCAAATACCTCGAAGCAAACACCTGTAAATGGTAAGCCCTTTGCAAACTACCACGTACAAATTGGTTCCCACTAGTTATTTCCAATTTTCTTAAAAAAGTTATATTTTCTCTCACTTTTCTTTCTCTCAGTCTCTCACACAAACAGATCGATTAGTTTAAGAGTAAGTAGCCATTTGATATTAGCAAATATCAATGGAGATAGGAAGGGGAAGTAGAAGCCTGATGAAACCTCTTTTAGTTGTAAACTTTGTGGTTTATTTGATAGTAGTTGGACTTGCTGGCTGGTCTCTTGACAAATACATCGATGGTGAACAGGATCATCCTCGTAAGTCACTCAACATCATCACTTTTAATTGCTTCATTTCTCTCTATCTCTACCTACCTTAACTCCTCTAGCTTCATCTTTTAATTTCTCAAACTTTTTATGTATGTACCCCTTTATTTTAAAGTTACAGATAAATTTGACTACGCGTGGATCTCATGTTTTATTGTGCTTTGTTTCATAATTAGATATATGTTTTGATATTTTGAGTTAAAATACAGAATTTTAATATTAATTTAATTATTTTGTTGATTTAATAATCTGTTTTCGTATAACTTATAACAAAAACGATTGATGACAATATATTTCATAACTCAAATTTTCATTAATTACGTATTTTAATTTTAAAATATAATATGTCATCATTTGTGTTAAAAATTAAAATATGTTTTTAATTTTAAAATGGAGTAAGAAAAAAATTATATGAACGGAAACAAATAGAGTATGATATACATAATAAATTTGTGCTTCAACTGTATGTATGTAAGTATGAGTCTTTTGTGGGTAGTGCAGATTTAGGTGGGAACCCATCAACAAGCTTTATGTTAGTATATGCACTGATAGCTGGGGTCATAGGGGAGTGTTCAGTGATGGTTGGTTTCATCCATCTCCGCGCCTGGCGCAGCCAAAGCCTGGCTACCGCTGCTTGTTCTGCCATCACCTCTTGGGCCATCACTGCTCTTGCTTTCGGGTATATATACATGTATATAGGTCTTGTTTCTTTCGACTTTACTTTTAGATGAATTTAGCGTAAATTACACTGTCATGCAACAAAATTTTTAAAATTTAATTTAGATGAATTTAGCGTAAATTACACTGTCATGCAACAAAATTTTTAAAATTTAAATTGAAATAAACATAATGATAATCTAATATATACGCGTATGCTCCTACGTCTATACTTGTCTTCTCTTGCTTTTCTATTTTCTCCCTTTTTTAATCCAATGAACTAGCTTAAAACATTGAATTCTAAGGTTGACCCTTTTTTCCTTATTAATGCATTTTACGTTTATCTTTTCTAATAGTCTAGTTTGCAAGGAGATCATAACGGGAGGACATAGAGGAAAACGCCTGGTAATTAACCAATGGTCTATCTCAATATTCGAAACACAAAAACTTCAGCTGATAATTTTTCTTTTCATTTTTTCGAATTGCAGCAAACGTTAGAGGCGTTTATAACAATATCAGCACTAAGCCAGCTGATGTACCTCTTGCTATTGCACGCTGGAATGTTGAACAGCAGGTACGGACCCAATTATGGACCATCTTCTTCTTCATAGCTCTCTAGATGCCCCAAGCACTGAAGCTTCAGAGAATCGGATGTCACATGATCTCGATTATATTTGCTTCTTCCCACTATCGTATGTTTTTATCGTTAGTTTTCTTCCATGTACAAACAAAATTCTGTGTTGGCTCGTGATAGTCTTCAGGAGAAGCCCTTTTCAACATTCTGTTTCAACAGCAGTTTGGTTATTGTCACCGATGCGAATGATGCACAAATACAAAATCATTTACAAATGTGTTCCAAAACTATGACCAAGGAATACGGGAAAGGGGGTAGAAGTGGGGGTGAGGGCGAGGGCAGGGATTAGAGATTGGGGTGGGGGACTGGGGGACTGGGGGACTGGGGGGATGAGGGAACGTTAATATCCTAAAATTGATGTCTCGTCACGCTAATGTGACTTGTCAACGGCTCGACTAAAGGATGAGAGTACGGTGGTCCCGAAAGATAGGGTTTTATATAATTCAATCCGCGTGGGATTCGCTTAAACTCAATTCAAAAATTAATCGATTTGATTTGAGTTCAATATAAAAATGAATCAAACTTGATACTTTATTTAAAGTTTGATAAATTAAACGAGTAGAATTTAAGTATAAAGATATTTGTTCGAATATATTTATGAATGGTTCGATTACTCTTTTATACTAAAATATTATAACATGTACCAAATTATAGGACCAATTTTTTCCTAATAATTTATTTAAGTATAATATATGTTGAATAATTTATTTTAACAGTGATGTTTGTAAGTAAAATAATTATTATATATATAAAATGTTCTATAAAGTATGAAAACTTATATAAATATAATTTATATTTTGTTAAATTTAACAAATATAAATATTTTTGAGTAATTCATAAGTAATTCAAATTCGATTAGAATAATATCTGAACATCAAAATAATATTTGATCTAATACTCGAGTTTAAATAAATATCATAAATTTAATTAAAATAAAATTTAAACGCACTCGTATTCGTATTCGTCTCATTTGAATCCTATTGCCCTTCCAAAACTCTCCGAACCCCACCCAATATTGAGAGATTATCCGAACATCAAATCCTGTACTCCATTTAATTTAGGCACATGATATACTCCCGCACGCCGCACCTCGTAAAGGATGGTTTTATTTAACTTTGGTTTGTCAAAGTAACCAACTTTTGACTAATAAGTTTCCCATTGGCATTATATAAAATGGATCCAATTAAATATGCGTATATATACACACTCTCCACTTATATGAGTAAAATAATGAGCTTCTAATTGCTACTCCCTCAATTTCCAAATACACTGACTTTTGACTTTTTATACGTATTTTTAGATAAAATTTAATATATATTTATTATTTTATTTTTTAAAAATAAAAATTAAAAACTAAAAATATTTTAAATGAAGATTGATATGATATAAAAATTACAATTTTATAAAAAAAATTAACATGTAATAAATTTTACCTAAAATTACATAAAAAAAAAAGTTAAACTTCGTAAATTTTGGAATATAAATAGTATACAGTTTCACGGTTTCACGGTTTCTATTTGAAACCGGGGGAGTAACACGTACCAGTTTTATATTCTCCGCAAAAGTCAAAATTCTTATTTGATACTCCTTTCGTTTCAAAAGAAAATTAACTTTTGACAATTTTTAATTTTACATATTTGAGTAAAAATAATATGTAAAAATAATAAATTTTTCTTATTAAATTTGTTATAAATATCTAATTAAAAATCATATAAGAAGGTTGTAGTGACAAATTTTGAAAAATATGACATCATAAAAAAAATTATGCAAATGTTACTTTTTTTTTTAGAACAACTTTTATTAAAATGTTAAAGCTTTTTTTTTTAACGGAAGGAATATTTTGCTGTATTCCCTCTCTTGCTTTTATCATTTTTTTGTGGGGTGCAGTTGGGAGGAGTTGGAGGTGGAGAATACTAAAACCTGAACACCCAACACTTGGTTTTACTAAATTATTGTTCTAGTCTTATCGTAAAACTTTAACCAGTATCAGAAGACGCTATTGCAGAAGAGGTTGTTCATATATAGAAGTTAAATTGTTGGAAGCATAGAATAGACTAGCAGAATGGTTGCATTTGAAAGGTGAGATAGGTCATAGGTCACGAAGCAACAAGCTCCCCAAAAGGTTGCTAAATATGGTTTTAAAGCTACCTTCTTAAACTCGAACTTTATAATCTACACTCCGCAACTTCAACACCAACAAATAAATAACAAATAGATATTACTCCATCTGGTAATAAGATATAAGCCTGCAACTAGAACAGAAGACGAGAAAACAATGGCATTCATATCATCTCAAACTGAACCGACCGAACAAAAAAATATACCAACACTTCAGAGACAACAAAACCACATCAGAGAAACACTATTACCAAGCCAAATTCTTCTATCAGTATTATCACAAGCTTATAATCTTTTGGAATTTCACAATCCCAACCATGAGAAGGATTTGTTTTCCTTGAATCCATAATGTCTTGCTACAAATCCAAGCTAGCACCACATGAAAATATGTATTTAATGCGCAGATGCAAAAGACAACACTATTCTACAATTTCCTTACTGTTACTCATCACCCGACGGCTTTGGAGCTTCTTTGATCTCATCCCCAGCTTCATCCTACAGAAAGATAGAGAAGAGAAAAATAAACAACTAGATTTACACTAGAGGAAAGCACCACTACAAGGAGATAGATACAACAGCAAAACCAATTTACGATTTTACACGATTGATTTGCTCTTGAGCACAAGGCAACTTGATGCTAGGATGTGAACTAAGATTTTATAACCAAACACAATAAGAGATAGCAAGCGGATAGTAATTATTAGGAATAAAGATAAAAATGAAAAGAATCTTAGGAAGTGCTCAATATAGACTCACTCCCATATCAATTTGGGTCCAAATGAAACAGTAGTTTCCAGGGTCCATTGTTAATTGTAAATTTGTTAAAGAGATGCGCTTTGTGATCCAAATGGGAGGTCAGGGAGCAGTACGTGTATCGTGAAGTCAATGTAGCCCGCTAACAAAGTCATTGTTGGTAGAGCAAATCTTCCCTGTTCAGTTTGTCTTATGTTTCAAAAGGTGACTCTCTAGGACCATCATCTGTTAAATTAGAGTCTTTGTAGTTTTGTTCGTGTCGGACTTCCACCATGTTATGTACACCCCACCCCCATCCCCACAAAAGAAAGGCAGTTTCTGCAATTTGTTTTCATTGTTTTAGTCTGCTTACTTTGCATTGGCAGTGAAAAAATGAGATGTCAGTGTGTGTTTGTGTGTGTGTGTGAGAGAGAGAGAGAGCAAGCGAGGTACCGTTATATCAGATGTCCACAATGTTAAATTGTCTCGAAGAAGTTGCATGATCAATGTGCTGTCTTTGTAAGATTCTTCGCCCAGCGTATCCAGCTCAGAGATGGCTTCATCAAAAGCCTGCCATAGAAGAATGAATATTGTGATAGAATTATAAATCTGAAAGACTTCTTAAGATGCCTTCTGCATGCAACCAAGATATATATGCAAGTAAAGGTCTTCTATAGCCAGACCGTCATCACAAAGCCCCAATCTAATAGTGAGAAACCAAAAGGACGTATATACTTTGAATGTTCAACGGGTAGAATGAAGATATTTACAAATCAAGAATGGAACAATGTCTAGATCACATTCTGTCACAGAAAGAATTAGGCAGAGACATGGATTTTCAAAAAATTATGCATCTGTTGAAAACAATGTTATGCATATGCAACAAACAACAGTAAAGACATTTTAGCTTTGGATTCAAGACTATAGCGCTTATTCTCCAAACAGAAGTATTGTGCATCAAACGACAGTTAAGACATTTTAGTTTTGGATTCAAGACTATAGCGCATACTCCCTATTACAATAAAGGAAACAATCCACATATATGTTTACATTCCATGTATCCAATCAACACGCATTACAACAAACCATGAACTACCAAAACTGAGAGTATTCCAGATGGAGAAAAGGAGCAACTTACAAAGAGATTTTGAGAATATTATGGACTCTCATCGTGTTCGATATGGGAAGGATTTACGAATTTATCAGTTTACGTTACAATAGGGATTACAGAATTGTTATGAATTATGATTTAGTACTTTGCTATTTTCTAATTTCCCAAGTGGGAATTTTATTCTTTTGAGTAATTATGTAATCACACATGGCTGACAAGGTAAAAATTCAGTCAAAAATTAAACAGATTTAAATAAATAATAATAACTTTAGAAATATATTTACAAATACAAAAGTACACCTACACAGAACAAATTGTAATTCTAGACTTTCAAAATGGATCTGTGACCAAATTGAAATGTATCTCACATTTTGGATTGCGTACGTAATATATAAATACACACACATTACTGCTTTTAAAAAACACCTAGGAGGGTCATGTACCCCTAGTCCTTGCCTTAATTTGCCCCTGGTAATTAATTACCACATTCAGGATGCCTTTGATCAATTGGGATTATTGGAAATCTTATGAAATTATCTAATGATTTTCCTGGATCCACACCGTTCGTTCATTGTTCACGTATTACATAGAATTCATGGCCTAGGTTCCTCCAAAATAGAATGATGGTGAACCTAGTAAAAATTCTATTAATATTAAAACGTTGAGGTTTGGTCATTAGTTTGATCTTATAATATTTTATTATTCATTCATCTGTTATTTTGTCCTACATAACTTCCAAATTTACCAACTCCACTAAATTAGGGTGTTGAAGGGAACCTAATTCTCTGGATCCCTTTAATTGAAACTACTATTTTATAACCACATCACTACGTTTATCCACAACTCATTAAACATGAACAAAAGAAATTTTTCCACATGGTAAAATAAAATCATTGTTTCCATTGATTTCAAGTTTGCATGAAACCATCCATCTCAGCAATAATCACATAGAATGTGTATATGCATTCACTGTGTGAAATCCAATGACCTTGTGAGCTACATTTTCCATATACAATAATATTTCACACTATTCTTGGAATATATGACCAACCCCACACATGGCATAGCTAAATTATCTTTCCATATTCCACCAAAATATGGAAATAATAATATATAACTATCATAATAAGAAGGGGTGTTATTAGGAAACATGACGCAAGAGACATACCTGCTTTGCAAGGTTGCAAGCACGATCAGGGGAGTTCAGAATTTCATAGTAGAAGACAGAAAAGTTAAGTGCAAGTCCCAGTCTTATTGGGTGAGTGGAAGCAAGTTCAGCCAAAGCAATATCCTACATGATGGAGATTATAAATAGCTAATCAAAGCAAAAATGTTAAAATTTGATAAAATGACTTAATAAGTAAGCAACCTGAGCAGACTTGTAAGCTAACAGAGTGCTCTCAGCAGCTTCTTTTCTTTCAGACCCAGTCTTAAACTCAGCCAGGTACCTGTGGTAATCACCTTTCATCTTCAAGTAGAACACCTTTGACTCAGCAGACGATGCTGAGGGAACAAGATGCGACTCAAGAAGGTTCAGAATCCCATCACAGATCTTGCTGAGTTCTGTTTCGATCTTTCCCCTATAATCCTTGATAATGGTGACATGATCTTCATTGCCACGGCTCTCTTCCTTCTGCTCGATGGAGGATATAATCCTCCATGAAGCCCTTCTAGCTCCAATGACATTTTTATATGCTACAGATAGGAGATTCCTCTCCTCCACAGTCAGTTCTTCAACATCCACAGTTTTCGCAACCTTCTCCATGAACTCAACCATTTCCTCATACCTTTCAGCCTGTTCGGCCAGCTTGGCCATGTAAACATTATCCTCACGAGATAATTCAGGTGGCAACATCTTTAAATTAATTAAATAGAACCTTAAATCTGCAGTGATCAAATAAAGACACTTATAAGTTCTTTCAAGTCTACCAGCCAAATGACACCAAATCAAATCAAGGTAAAACGCACACTTCACATCCAATTACCTAGGAAACAAAAAGAATAGGCACTATATTATGTAAACCAATTCGATTTTTTCTTCCAATCAGATCCCAAATAGGGTAAAACATAAAATACTTGATAGAGAGATTTTGCTCCTCTTGCCCTCACTAACTTGAATGTTCGTTCAAACTTTTAGACTTTGAAAAAACTCAATCAACAGATCAACTATAAATTATTCCAACTTTTAAAGCGCCAATTTAACTAATTAAATCATGACTCTACACAGTAACTCAAAAGATAATAAACCACCAAATCAAACAAAAAACATCTACATTAAACAACAAATTATCCTTTAGATTTACAGATTTAAAAACACAGACAAAATAAACTTTCAGTATTACTAGAGAAAGAAGAAACAATCAAAGCGAACAGATCTACAACATACTTTCAGATCAAGCAGACATCTATACAAAGTTACGAAAGTTAAACCTACTGCGTCGAAAAGTAGCAAGTACCTGTGCGGAAACAATAGCAGCAGCAACACGGGGAGTTTGTTAGGCGAAGAAGATGGAAGGAGGCAAAGGGTTTTAAAAGAGAATGGCGTGATAATAGGATCGAATGGGAAGATGACAGGTGGTAGGTGGTAGGTTGTGGCGGAGTTCGCTATGGACGGTCTACTGCTGTATATATGTGTGTTTGTAGTGTCTATCTATATATATAATTCAATACTATTGGGAAACTCCACCCTGGCGCTGACGGTCAAATGTCCTTTTCTGTCAATATGCTTTTCGCAAGGTGCGGCTGGTGTCACGGTTTCATTATTGGATGCCGGTCCCACACGCTTTTCTGGGGTGCTATTAGTCGATTAGAGCACTCTGACCGAATTCTTTTTACATATTTTTTATTATACAAATTAAATTATATATTTTCATATATTTTAAAATTTTTATTTTTATCAACTACATCAACATCTTCCTTATACATATTGTATTTTTATGTAAAAACTTGAACAGTAAATCTTCTATTTAGAAATTTTTTGTTCAAATTTAAATATAAAAACTTATTTTAGAGATTTTATAAATGTAATTTTTAGTTGTTAGACGTTTTCATCCCTGTAATGGAGATTCTAGATAATTTAAAAATACTAGTATGAGTACTCTTATGTTGTAGTTGGTCTAAGGAACAGGACAAGGAGGAGAATAAATGTAAAAGAAAATTACAAAATTTTATACATTATTTATCTTAAAGTAGATGGTTTGTAGAAAATGAGTTAAATATAAATTACAAAAAAATTTCAAATTTTATGAACTTAGTGAATATACTGTATTGAAGATTGTGAAATTGAAAGAATACAATATGTCACAAATACTTTTGAACTTTTATTAATTAAAAACAAATTACAAAAACTTATTGGTGTAGATAACTAACGTCTTAAAACTCTATTCAAAGAAGAACAGTTGCAGTCTAAAAAATAATTTATAACTTCTCAATTTCTAATGATTTGTTACTCTTTTTGTAAACCAATTACAACTGTTACTTGTTATAAGATAAGATGTGTTCTAAAATATATGTTCTCACATATATTTTCTCATAGATGTTCTTAATGTGTTTTCTCATATGTATTTTACTTCAACCGCTTTATGTCTCTATTTATAAACATATCTCTCTTGTCCTCAAAGTTTCCTTTTTAAATTGCCTTCAAAAAAATATTTCTGATGATATTTGGTAATTGTAGCATTTCTTGCATAACATTTCTTGCACATCAATTTGTTATGTAACTTCTCTGGTACACACTATTTTTTTATTGCACCAGCTCTATTATTTTATTCATAGAATTCTTAGGATAAGTTATCTCTGCAACATCTGTATTTGTATAACTTATCTCTTTGATCTTCTCTAATTCTTATTAGACTAGCTTCTTAATTTTTCTCTTCAAGTTTGTATAAATTATCTCTGCGATTTATGCCCCTGCAAACTTTATATTTGTATAACTTATCTTCTTAAACCTTCTTTGTTAGTCAGTCTCTCCTTATTGTACCACTTTCCTTATTTTAATTTCACAACCCTAACTCAACTTTCCTTATTTTAATTTCACAACCCTAACTGAGTTAGTGGACTGTTGTAGTCAGTTATATGTTATCTCATATGTCATCTTCAATCTCTGATGATTATCATTTATTCTCTAATGACCATTTAGTCTCTGATTCTCTAATGCATATTAGGAGTTTTTGTGTAGTTTCAACAATAGTCTCCGATAGACTAATTCTTAATCTCCGATAGACTAATTCTTAATCTCCGATAGGCTAATTATTAGTCTCTCATACTACAATTTTGTATGTGTGTTGCAAAATTACTTTAAACTTTCATTTGTTGGTACAAACCATTATTGCTTGAAAAGATATTGTATTCTGAGTGAGTAACATCCTCTGATGTAGTGTTACACCTGAAAATGACATTATCCACTATTGAACTAATTCTGCAAATTATCTGTTGATCAAAAAATTATTTGATGATGGCTTATTTACTGTTGCAATTCAATTATTGATAAGTGTTAATGCTCTGATGTTACAACAATTTTCAAGTTCAGTTCAGTTCAGTTCATCAATCTTCAAGTTCAGTCCATCAATCTTCGATTTCGGTGTAGTTCAACACTCTTCAATCTTAGTTCAGCAACTACTGCTGCAGAATATCCTCTTATGATTGTTGTGATGAATTATCCTATGAATTATCTTTTGATGTACATTTTACATTATCAGAGGATAACTTCTACTAGTTTGTCTATTATTCATTGATGAATAGTTTATACTGTCAGAAAATAATATTTAGACAAAATTCTAATAATTTTAAGTGTTATACATTCTTGTGGAATGCCATCAAACATTATGATGATGTTTATTTTTTTAATTCCTAACAACTTTTTTTAAAGTTTCAAACAAATCTCAATCATCAAATATATTAATCTAACGATGAAGAAATAATTAGTTTAAATTTAATACATAATTAAGGCAAATTATGAATCATTTCTCATATATATATATATATATATATATATATATATATATATATATATATAAACACACACATAATATAACAATTGGGGACTAAAATGGGGACCGGGTGGGGACATCATTATCAAAATTGTCCAGTCCCCGTTTGAAACCAATCGGGAATTCTCTCGTCCACCCCCATCTCCCGTCAAAGTCAAAATATTCGGCACCAATAGGGGTTGTGATGGGGCGGACAATTTTGTCATCCCTATGTAGGAAAGTGAGATCAAACTATACAAAATTTTGTGAGATTAATGAGTTTTAAAGATAAATGATTTAATAAATAATTTTAAAAAAAAATTAATTGTCATATTATTTTGTTTTATCAAACCAAACGTGCAGTCAATAATCTATTACATAAGTATGTGTATATTTATATGTGTAAATTTTTTATATATCTAGAATTTTTTTATTTTTCCTTATAGAATAATCTTTTTTATTTATAAAAAGTTGAGACGTCGATCTCATTCTAGCATCAAAATTTACCATATTTCTAACTTTTGAGGGGTGTTTTAGTTCTGATTATGAACTTAATTTACGATATATAATTTTCCATAATTTTGGATTTGTAAATACACATATATAGTGAAAATAATTGTTGTACACTATTACCCTATTCAGAAGTAATTGTTGCACACTATTACATTATTCTATAAGTCCAGAACAAAACAGTGAACTTGTGTCCTTTTTCCCGTTAAACTCGTCTATTTCTCATCAATATATTATAACCACAAAAAAATGAAAGTAACTCACATACCGGTAACAAATATAGAATAACATATGGAAAATAAGTTTAAGAAAACAATGTTTATTTTGCGTGTTAACGTGTCCCTGAGGTCAAAATCACTTTATGGATCACATAAGCTTTGACATAAAATTCGCATCAAACTTGCTATTAGCTCCCAACTTAATGTAGTTTCTTCAACATTTCTAATCACCAAAACAAGTCTAACACAGGCTTTACTGGGATATTCCCAAATCTAACTGTGCGGCTATAACAGCTTCGAACGCCCATGTGCTTATTCAGTAAGGTTATTCCCAAATCCAAGTGCCGTTTTAGCAACTTCGAGCATCCATGTGCTTATTAAGTTTTTTCCACAAAAATAACACCACTCACAAGTGAACAAGTAGGCTAAGTAGCTTGGAACTTTTAGAGAGGATTAATGAATAAACATGGATAGTTAAATAAAGATATACAAAATATATATGACAAATTTTAAAATATTAATTTTTAAGTTGTGGGTTTTATAGAGTTTACTAATCTCTTATAACATTTAGCGATTTAGTTATATCAATTTATAAACATTTGTTTATGTATAAGATTGTTTTCCTAACATCACTCTAATTTACTAGGAGTATCCTAAGAGTTGAGTATTCTTAAAATTCAAATACAACATCAATTGTGTTTTGTATGCCGAGTTTGTTTGAGTGGTGTTAGTAATTTATGGTATTTTAATTTGTGACCTTAAATTTGATAGTATTATATTAATTTGAATTTGAATAAGTTTTAGATGATTTCCAAAGTAAATAACGCTCATATAAATTCAAATGAAAATAATAGGCAATAATAGCAAATAGAATTTTACCTTTTACTTTTAAACATACCTAGAAGAATATTTAATGGGACTTTAGAGAGGTTAAGTTTGTACATACAACCTAAAATTTCATCCGTCATTTGACAAATCTATTACTCCTACAGTTTTCACATGGCCTTTTGACTTTTTCACCTTTTTATATAATAAATCTTTAATTAAATTTAAATAAAATTTAATATGAATATAACTTTTAATTAAAATAAAATATTTAAGATATATAAGAATTTACCTAAACCGATGCAAAAAAAAAATTTAAAAGACACGCATAAAAATGAAGGAAGTGCTATACACTATTTTAGAATTGGCATTTTGCATTTGACTATAGTTTTCCTTTTTAAAATCTATTTCATCTCTAACAATTGCAATTAAAAAATCTTATCACATTTCTAACAATTGCAATTAATGAATCTTATCACATAACTATTACCATAAATATAAAACATTGAAAAAAAATCATATACACCTCTTAAAATTAAAGTATCACAATAAAAAAGAATAACAGACAAACAAGATAATCTACCGTTAAAGAATAATAAAAAGAAATACACCAAGTCATCTATTATCACTATAAAAATACTAAATAAAAAAATAAAATAAAGTTAAAAAATTTAGAATTAATCAATCATTTTAAATTAATATGAAGTAATATATATTCTCTATCAGATCGTGGCTATTATTTTGATAATTACGGTAACTGAAAAAACAAAAAATATAATTAAATGAAATAATAATTTACTAAATAACTCATTTAAAAAAAATAAAACACACCCATTGATTTTAGATTTATAAATATAAAACTAATAATATTGTACACAACAATACAAAATATTGATCCTGTATTTGACACAACAAAAAGTAATGAAAATTTGAAAATAATACAGATCAAACTCAATAGTTTTAATCAATTGAGAAAAAAATCTGTGTTAACAAGCTTGTTTTAGCATGAGACCCACAAAATTTGTTCTATCAAATAAAACCTCATCGTACATATTAATATTTAGAAAAATCTCAACTAAGCCGTAAGCCATAAGCCGGTGTAATAAAATGCCTACACTTTGTACATACCTCCGCAACCGGAAGTCTGTAATCAACAGCTTCTTAACACCAGAGGAAAAGAAATTAAATACACAAAACATAACAGAAAACAGAAATTCCACTCTGGCAGAAAGTATACATTGACGAGACAGCTAAGTTGGCTTCCGCATGTTACGCCCTGCACGGATTACTTCATCCACCAGTAGCAACTGCGATGTGATTACAGGACTGCAAACCAGGAGAACAAATAATTAAAAACACATGTGAACTTATAAAAACTAAGATTTTGGAGCTCATTCCACAGCCAATACTTCTAATGGTCACTATAAATATATAGACTACATATTAATGGTAGTGATGGTCGTGCAACAATAATGGAAAAGGGCAGCAAAAGGATGTTACCCTGAATTAATTATCTGACGTTTCACAGAGTAGTTGTCAAATATACCCTCCATGTGAGGGTCAATAGGTTCACCAGTGTGCTGGTTCAGTCCCACAACATTCCCCTTGTCATGCTCCCCCTACATATAGTAATTTGACATTAGACAGATGCAAAGTTTTCATTTTTTTCATCAGGGAAGTGATTACTTCAAAAAAATAAATCGTTTCGAGTCTCAATAGTACCGTGAGAGAAATGATCACATCTTGAGTGTCAAGGCCAGAGTTTGCAGCGAGTGTCTTAGGCACCACAAGAAGGGCATTAGCAAAAGCTTCAACACCAAGTTGTGCACGCTGTTCAAAGTTTTCAGAAGAAATACATGTTTAGAACAAATTTTACAATATTTATGAGAGAACATGAAGATGGGACTAAATACCCCTTCAACTGTTTTCTTCACTTCGTTCATTAAGTGTTGTCTGGCCGCAACTTCAAAAGCTCCTGCCCCCTGAATCAAACAGGAAATGTGTTATACTATGAAGGATGCTAACAGTGTCAAGTAATCAATAAGAGATTGCATCACTTGAACAAGAACCAACTTATAGACCAAGTCAATCGTCCAAGGACAAGTTGACTCATCTCCTCATCCAGATTTAAGTTGATTTGCAATTAGACAATCTCCTCACGTATATTACTGTATGTTAATTGTAGATACATACATATGTAATACACCAAGTAATCGTCCAAAGGCAAGTCGACCCATAATTAGATTATCTCTACATCCATATTTAAGTTCACTCATAATGAGACTATCTCCCAATGTATATTCTTGTACGTGCATACATAGATACATATTATACATATATACGTGCATACATAGATACATACCTGCACACAGAGATGAGTCTTACAAACAAATGGTATTTAATAGATGGCAGCCAGACAATATGAGCTGAAACTTTGAAACAATTATAAGCTCCAAAAGCCAGAAGCAGTATTTAATAGGCAGTGGACAACTTACTAGTACAACTGACTCATCCTCAATGGTGTTTTTTACAGATCTAAGCCCATCACGGACAGCATCCTTAATTTGGGCAATCGTATGGTCATTAGGTCCTGCAGTATTGAACATGGCAGTGGGTTACATGCTACACAACAAATAAGTGCTCCAATAGAAATAATGTCAAGCATTTGGTTTGGAATCCATCTGAACTACTAACTATTAAGAGACACACAATGAAATCAGTTCAATTTACCTTTAATAAGAATTGTACAAGAGTGAGGGTTTTTAACATTTTCTACAAAAGTGTATTTCTCCTCTCCAAGGACATGCTCATAAACCAGTCCAGCCCAACCAAGGCATTCTGGAGTTAGGTCATCAACAGAGTTAACGGCCTCCCCACCACAAGCTAAGATCAATCTTTCCATGTTTCTCCTCTTGGCTCTTCGAAGGGCAATTATCTAAGACATCATTGAATCAGAAAAGTTACAAAAACAGAAGAAAAACAAATATAGGTAATAATTCCAGAGGATCACAAACAAATGCAGCATTGTAATGTTGAGCAAAATTTATCATGCTTCTTTAAGCTGAAGAAGTGATAGGACAAAACATTAGCAACCCCATCATCAATACATGCTAAATTATGTACCATCCAAAAAATGTAGCACGAAGTCTCATTCTCTTTAGCGAAGCTTAACTAATGGTGATAGTTAATGCAATTTAACCTCCAATACTTTAAAACATCGCTCTACAACTTTTCCTTTCTTCCACAGGCGTAAACTCAACCCCACACTCCCATACAATCAAAAAAATGAATAAACAATTCAAATTCCACTTTCTTTCCAATATTATCTCACTGTTTTTTCACAAGTAAAAAGGCGATGATCTTGCTCTCCAATTATTATATGTAATATAATATAGGAGAATCTATTTATTATTATTATTTTAGTTTTTTTGGCAAAAAAGAAGAAAGTGAAATTTTCGTGAAAAATGAATACTCGTACCAAAGAATATATATGTGTTGAAACTATTACCTCATGAGAAATATTAATTAAGATTTAATTATTCTTAGAGAATTTACCATAAATACTTCTTCAAATGATTCTGATTATGATTATAAACATCTTCCTAGACAACATTCCGGTGACACCTCCTTTTCCTGATTGAAGTAGGGACATGCAAGAAAAAAAAACTAAGTACTTTAAATGATCTCCCTCCCTCTCCTCTTTTTAAATTTTTTCTCAAACATAAAACAATCTATTCACATACAATAAAATAAAATAAGTAGCTTTGTTGAAAGAAATAACATGCTGAAGCTTCATAGGAAACGGAATGAATCGGAAACAAGTAGATGTAATAAAAATAAAGTGCAGGAATCCAATGATTCTCTGATTAACTAAGGCTCACTAAGCAACAGAAGTGAAGGGCTTGAAAGAATAGTAAATATGACATACCCCTGCCCTGGCAAGAAGGTCCAGTGATGGAGGATCAATTCCTTTTTGGTTAATAACAACAAAGTTGCTATCACCGCCAGCACAAACCTACAGATAAGTAGCAACAGTGTCCGTCATGGGTTAAGACACCCAAAAAAAAAATTATGTTTCACACTTTCACACTATGAACATCAAAATTTTGCATGTTCATCTACTTCCTTGAGGCAATACCTTATTCTTTAGTTCAATAATTTTCTTAACTCTCTCATCAACTGAACGCCTTTCTGCTGCAACCATAGCTTCCCTCTGCTCTGCATTTGAGTAGAAAAAGCCTGCATTTATTTCACTGGCAGAGAAGATGTCAGTTTCTACGGATATATATAGTAACATAGATGTAGGCTAATGCATTTGCTTTTGCAATATAGTTTTTTACTGATAATACCCCATAATTTGAGTAGAAAAAGCCTGCATTTATTTCACTGGCAGAGAAGATAGTTTCTACGGATATATATAGTAACATAAATGAAGGCTAATGCATTTGCTTTTGCAATATAGCTTTTTACTGACAATGCCCCATAATTTTCTTATCTCCCCTGAACATACTTTCTGATATTTAACCATATCATTCCAACCCACGAGGTGTGAACTGTTTTAAAATTTTTATAATATTGCCATATGTCATCAAGGGAAGAGAACTAAAACTACTTCAAAGTACTAGTATATGCAAAACATTTCCTTATCTATCCTGTAGAATAAAGGACATTGATACCCGTGCCTACTTCACCGCAGCTACCATGATCATAGCTGTCCCCACTGGAATCAAAATCTTTAGTTGCTACACCTAAAAATCCTCAAAATGTTTACCTAGTTGACTTGGAACTTTGTCAAGTTACACCAAAACTCACTCAGAACCAAGCCGGTCCAAACCCACAGCCATATCCCTTACCACATTCTTCCAGAACTCCTACCACCATCACTCCAACAGAGACTAACAAGAGAATTAGAATAATAACAAAACCAGACTCTAACCGAAATTCAACCATAATCACACAACAAACACAACCCAAATTTAACCTTTTTAAAAGAAACAAGGAGAAGTTGAAGATGAAGAACTACGTCAAACCCCTCTTACTCAGATACTGCCACAAAAAATGACTAATACCGCCACTTTAAAATAAATAAAATTAAATCTAGACACATTTAAGGAAAAATATATTTAGTGAATTCAAAGGTATTAGATTATTTTAGAAAAATTCTCTTTAACAAATACTATATCAAGCAAAGATGTATCTAATATCTATAGTAAAACATATATTAAAGACTGAAAGAGATAATATTAAGTTCTATGAAAAATAGATAATTACAATTGGAAAAATGGTCCATGTAATAGATAATATTAAGTTCTATGAAAAATGGTGTGTCGTGTGAGACACTCCATTTTGGTTTTAAAATGTCAAATTTGAGGCGTACCCCTGTCGGATTCTTCAAAATACCTGTATCCAATCAGAAACTCCATAAGAGTCCATGTAACTTAGGTTTTTAACATAAAACTAGCTTTCTTAAATATATTTCAGTTTACCCGTGCCATGCACGGATTTGAACACTAGTTAAGAAAATTAAGTCTCGTTGCAACTTAAAACATTTAAGAGTGTCCTGCAAATAGGAGGTAACTGCTACAAATGAATTCAAGAATAACAAGAGCATATAGCAAATGTACTTGCATCGTCAATCTTATATTCTTAGCACACTACTAGTAATCGAATTTACCTTTTCTCATACTCCAATGATACATTGCAGGTCAACATGTAGCAATTCTCTGCCCGGCGCTTCATGTCTGGATGTCTCGAACCATGGTCAAGGACAAGACCCTCAACCTATTAGACATAGTAAGCAGGAATGATTAAATTCAACTAACATTCATGTACAAACTATACAATCTCATTTTAAAACATGTACTTTCACAATCATCAAAGCTCAAATAAGAGAGATGTAATGCCAAGACAATCCTGTAGAAAAGGAATACTACAGCACAGTTATCTAAAATCACTACACAAGCCTGGGTGGTTTTATGGGGGTGGGTTATTGTTTTGTGTGTATGTGTGTGTGTGAGATTGGGGTGGTGCGTAGGTGGAGACCGGGTGGATTGAAACATCAAATCAATTAGGCAACAGTTACCTGTTAGGAATTGTTTCATCAAACTAAAGTTCAACCTTTGAAGAGATAAATTTTATTGCTCTCGGCATTGAATGAATAATTTAACCTGATTTTACTAGTTTACGCATTCAGAAACCAGTTATATAGAACCCACTAATGTTGCACATGAGGAAATATGTTAAAGAATGAAGAGGTGACGGACAGACAGACACATACAGAGATGAAAGAGACTGAGTGAAGGGAATGCAAAATAATTAGAGAAGATTATTACAGTTTCATACCAGACGAGTGTCTACATCAAACTTGTGCCTCATGTGCATAATCTCCACCATAAATAGATCGATAGCTTCTTCGGGCTTGCGAATACAGAGCACCTGTGATATTTATAAACAATGGGATTCGGACCAGATACTAATAAACTTTGAACTTAGAATGAATATCCAAGTGTAAACTACGTTAATTACATCGATAAAATTATCTGCCGCAGCATGAAATTCATGTATTTCGTTTAAAAATGGCTTTATTTATCTCCGCCTTAACATAAAAAAATTAATTTATCTATTATCTAGATCAGCAGAACTTACAGCATTTACAACTATCTCTGTCAACTGATCTGCCAAAGCTTCATACAACTGAAAAATAAATTGCCAAGTACAATTCAGATTCCATATAGCAAATTATACAACATCTTAATAATAACACTAGAATAAAAGACCTTTGTTCTTAGTGTTGTTCTGGCTACCATCTTCAATATTTCTCTATCAGGTTCTTTACCCATCACTACTGGAGTCTTAAATTTTTCAAGAAATTGCAGTGTTGCTTTTTTGGCAATTTCCAAACCATCAACCAATATACGTGGATGCATTCCTGCATGGAGAATAGGGATATGTAATTGTCCCATGTTGAGCAGCAAAGAATGGAATGGCCTCAATAAATTTGGCATAATGAAATAATAAAGGGTAGATGATGACATCCGACAAGTTACAGATGATTAGCGGCAAAGCTGATGGAAAGGGAAGTTAATTTAGTATAATTGAAAAAGGTGTCAACAAGTGAACACAGTCACAAACCTCACATTTTACAAACTTTAGGAATATTAATACAGAAATAGTGAAAACCATGATCATAAGCATGATGAAATGAAGGAATTTGGTAATATTGTCAGCCATTTATATAGGATTCATATTAGAAGATATGCTAAAGAAACATCTTGTAAGGAAATCATGGTAAAAACTACAAGTCTTGATAGATTACAAATACTGCCAAGCACATTGCGTTAAATTTAATCTAGTAAGTATGAAGTTAAATAATCAAATTTTTGTTCACAAAGCAGTTTAACAATAAATCAGAACTCTGCTGATGCATAATACACCCAATAGAAATTGAAGAAATTGGTCACAGAAACTGCAAATATACACCTAGGACAACAAACCTTCATCGATGTACCGTTCACACTGCTTCATAAGCTCGCCAATAAAGATAACAGTAGATGTTGTGCCATCCCCACTTATGTCATCTTGAGCAACAGCAGTTCTTGCAATCATAATTGCAGTTGGGTTTTGAATTTGCTTCAGAAATAAACATAATACCAATCATCATCAGCAAGAAAATATTTGTAGCAAACAAGCAATAACAATAAATTCAATAGTTCTCAATTTTTATATTAGCCATCATAATCTCAAGACTTAATGAGTTTTTTCTAGTTCGCCTAAATTGTTGACCAAGGAAACCATAAAAAGATACTCCCTTCAAGCCAAAAGGAGTGAACAAAGAACACTTGATTTTTGTCCCAAAAAGAAATATGTAGCAATTTTAACATAGAGTACCCATTTTAGATGGCATAGTGGGTAATTCGCCACTTGAAAATCTTTTAACTAAAACTTAGTGCAATGTGTACTTCACTCATTCCTTCTGAGACGGAGGTTGTATTAGTATCTGTGTGTGATCCATGCTTGCAGGAGTACCAACAATGTGGACTTGTGGTTGTTTTAAATTTCTACATCAATTATATATTAAGAATGTCCCAAACTCCTAAATAAAAATTGAAAGAATGAAAGAAAGAATATCCCAATCTTCAATATGCCAAAACTCATATGGTTAATTTAATTATTTAGTCCTTAAGCTACTTATGAGAAAATGATTTAGTCCCAGGTAAAAAACCTTCCATAGTTGATCCTTCAACTATTTTTTTCCGTTAAATGTTGTCCTATGTGCCACATTATTTATCAAAGACGATAACACGTGGCAAAAGTGACATCATCAACTTCAACCTTCCATAGTTGATCCTTCTACTATTTTTTTCCCGTTAAATGGTGCCCTGTGTACCACAGTTTTCATCGAAGACGATGACATGCGGCAAACATCATGTTCAACCTTCTGTCATCAGAATCTGCTATAAGCTGTTGGATCCTTCCAAAACCTTTTGGTCTATGAGTGAAACTATTTTGAGTCTAAGAAAACCTAATCCTTCGTGATAGATTAAATTTACTAGATCAACATCCAAGAAGAAGTGTTCGAGGGATGTGTGTGTGTGTGTGTGTGGAGGAGGGGAACAAACAAACAAACAAGAATTGACTTCAAAGATCAATGACAGACTGTGAATGAAAATCTGGAAACATGGCTATCAAGACGCACCCAAAAACATCTAGGAAGCCCCCTTCAAATCAGAAATATGCCAAAAATATATTCAACATCAACATTGGGTGAGTCCTAAAGTCACTAATTAGTGACAATCAAATTTAAGGACACCCACAAGGTCATGATAAAAAAAAACCTTACTTGTAGACTATAATATACATGAATTTTGGGTGAAATTTCTCAACAGCTATACTGTACAAAAGACCTTAAGATTAAACAGTCATTGGTGTAACTTCAGGTCAACTTGGGTTATGGTTTGGTTGTCAAATAGGACCTGGTAGCTAAAACTCTCGATAGTTTTGGATGTTGCAGCCGATGTTTGAACAGGAGAGATTTCAGGTAGCAGGAACTAGGATTGGTTTTGTTACTTCTTCGATTAAATAAGTTCTGATTTTGTTTTTTCGCGACTTCAATCTAGCCATTGCACTTGGTCTTCTCTGTCACCAACCAGGTTTGAGTTGGATCTGGTGGTTTTTCAAGGTGCTGCTTATGTTCCTCCGGTCCTCGACATTCATAGATTAATGCTGGATTTTCCTGACCAACAGATATTCATGGTGCATACACATTCATTTTGACTCGTGGATTTACAGTGAAAAGAAGACGATAAAAAATAGAGCATGGCTCTGTAATTGTTCCCATTGGTCAGTGGTAACTCAGTGGGCTTCCCCATGCTCTCAGCAGAGTGGCTCGACCATTTGAAAATCTTTTTTTTAAGTGTGTGTGGCTTTATTTGTTCTAGAAATTTTTTACGAGTCTAATAAGTTTTGGATTCTGCAGCATGTTTAAATTTTGCTATTAGTAAGATCTGACAACTCTAGATTGAAGATGATGAAGTGGCACTGCCACATCATATCCAACTCAGCAGATAAATGAAAGAAAAATGCAAAGTTGGTTCAAACGACATGCCCCAGAAGCAAACTGTAATGTCTGTCAGTGAAGTCAACAAGCATGACTTTAAAAAAGAAAAAAAAATTAGTTCTAGGACTAGCTATAAAATATTCTTCTATAGAAAACTAAACCACATTCTTGTAAATAGTTCAAGGACTACATACCTAATTAACCAATATTAATAATTTTGAGTAGTGAAGTGCCAAATTCCTAATTAACCAATATTAATAATTTTGAGTAGTGAAGTGCCAAATTTTTTGACAATGTGCAACACCTAAAGATAAATCAGATTAGCAGCATCATGATACCATAAACTTTCAGCACCATATAATGTTCTACACTTACACTTCTAACCATGGCAACCCTTCATTTACTGGCAATGCCTCAAGTCAAATAGTGCGTAATTATAAGGAGTAAAGCAATTGAATAACCTAGCCTCGCAGCATGAGATAAAAATTAGATTTAAAAGATAAGACTTGGTGGACATTCTTCCCTATAGAAATCAGAAATAGAGTTAACTAACCATCTCTTTAAGAAGCGTATTACCGTCCTTGGTGAGCTTAATATCACCAGCTCCACCAACAAGCCTATAATAATATGACAGAAAATGGATGACAATATTCAATTTGCATGAAAATAGTAGATAATGAATTCAAGCTAAACAGAATCTCACATTTTAATGGTGCCTTTCGGACCTAGATTGCTCTTGAGAACATCCTGTAAACCCTTGGCCGCATTGATGTTCATGTGAAGAGCCGCCGATTTGTTCAATACCTCCGCATTCGGATTCAGAACTCGGAGAGACATCTTCGCTACTGAGATGTGCCAGAATCAGAGATCACGCAAGAGGAAAGCTGTACTCAAAAGAGTACATATAAAATAATACGCGTGTGTATGTGTGTGTTTATACATAAAGATTACCTTTCGATTAGTTATACTAGCGTCGATCGACGGTTGGAAGATCGAGTACGGACGGGGAGTAGCTGCGTCGGATGGAAAGAGAGAAAAAGAGGAGTTCCTGAACTGAACTGAGACTGGGTTTTAGGGCTTTCTGGAAGGGTTCTTGAGGCTGAGAAGAACGGCGTCGTTTGCAATCATGATCGATATTTCAGTCTTGGGAAATGGCGGATATTATATGTTCAAGAATGTTTATATAATAAAAAAAAGTTATTATAAATATTTAATTAATTGTTGTGAACCTGAAGTTTCACATCGCTCTCATACGATTTTAGGCCTGAAGTCTTTACCTATAAGACACGTGCGCCAAAGCTTAACACATTATTAGCATGATGCTCGTGATGTTCTGTACGGTTAATAAGCAGAGCCTGAATCATTTACCTGTAATAATTAAATAAGAAAATTTTATTGATAATTTAAAAATATATATATAACCATATAATAAAAACACATGATGTAAAACATCTTTTTCTAGAATAAATGAAGCATTGATGTTATATTTATTATAAGTTGATTTAAAACTCGTACATAACAAGAGTAGTTTCGTAATCATGGATTTAATTATAATTATATTAATTAAATATACTAAAGTAGTGATTAATATTACAATTAATTTATATATCATTAATGAGTTATATAAAAGTACATTAGTTTATATGATATTAATTTGATAGCTGATGTTTCAGTTTGACATACTCTATTTATTTTATAATAAGTGACATTTTAGAGTTTAATTTTTTTTCTTCATAATAATTAGTATTTTACATATTCAGAAATTTATAACTTATATTTCGTAAACTACCCTTGAGTGAATTGATGGAGTAATTAAAATAATTATTCTCTCTCATTGTATTTATTTGTGTCATACTCTCTCACTTCATATAATTCTATCTTTTTGTATGATTTTAATGGAAGATAAAAATGTCAAGTTATCTAAATTTTAGTATAAATTTTAATTTTCTTAACATATGTTTAAATAGTTAAAATGCCACTTATTATAAACCATATGAAGTATTTGATTAATACTCCGTACTTGATAGCTTTGAACTTCACGCACAACACACAAAAGTTTATAATAATTAAATTGGTTACAAGTATTTTAATCATAATATATTTAATTAATTATTATTATTATTGATTTGATTTTTAATGATAAGTTATGGTAAATAGTGTTATTTTAATCAAAGGAATTTTATTAATAATGGATTTCATTTAATTGTAATTTCTTGGTAACGAGTGTTCAAAACTTAGTTTATTCTCAGCCACACTTCATACATGAACGCAAGTGCTATGTTACCAAATCATGAAAAGGTAACAAATTTAAATGAATCAGTCTCTAACATTGCTCATTAATATTTCTATGTTATATGTAACTTATAAGCTTGATTTCGAATTGCTTGAAATATAATAGTAGCGGTAAATTAACTTTTAAATATTAAAACGAAAGATAATAAAATGAGCAAATAAATGAACAATAGACAGAACTAATTATTTGTTTAATAGATAATAATATCACCTATTTTGTCATCTCTAATTGAAATATTAGAGGAAAGGATGGGGTGTAACTCGTTTGTTGATAAGTGCATACTCGAGGAATTGACATGGGAAAAGGTAAAATTCCATTAGGTAACAATAATTTTGAGTTAGAAAGAACATGGACTGATCGACGTGTAGATTATTGTAGAATTAATTACCCTTCTTCAATTCCTCTGTGATATAGATTGGTCAAAAAGGTCCAGAGAAGGAATGTTTAAAGAATAAAGATAGAAGATGGCACACCCATTTGCCTATACATGGGGACTGATAGATGTATATCTGGTTGGGGTGGAGAATGATAAGAATCCAATCTTTCACAAATCTTATTAAGTTCTTGTGAGGTGAATGTGACTTATCAGTGAGTAGGGGCTCCAAGATTTTGAGAGATCTTTTATCTAAGATTTGCTAGATTTCTTTTTTTCTTTATTTAATTGTATTTATTTATTTTTATTGACAGTTAATTTCCGTAACCATGCACTTGGCAAGGCTCAAAATAATGGACATAAATGTTATTAACACCGGATCGGATCAATCGATTTAACCGCGAACCGCTTATGAGTCTAATCGCTTTGATTAAAATTAGTGGTTCAGGAGAAATCGGAAAAAATCGGTCAAACCGGTGAACCGGTTAAAATAAGATTTTTTTCTTTTTGTTCCTTTAAATTGTGTCTTTTATCCTTGTGTGAATCGGTAAACCGGTTTAATGACCTTTTACAATATTTAATAAAGTTATTTTGATTATTAAAAATCTAAAACTTATATTTGATGAATTTATAAGAATATTTATGATTTATATAATATTTTTTCTAAAAAAACAATAGTACAATTGAAACATGAATAAATAGATTTATCGATTTGATCTACTGTTCGATTAGATAACATTAATAGACATTGACACAGGGTCCTCTGTCTTCATTAAAGTCCATCAGCTTTCGAAAAAGTAAAATTGATTAGGCTTTTAAGGCATAATATCATCATATATGTTTTACATAATTCTACACATGTAATAAGCTCTTATAATTAATATATATAGGAAATAAATATTGAAATATATGTTCTAATTATATTAATACTAATATACTTTACTAATTAATATTAGAATTTTACTTCTTTTTCTCTATAAATTTAATTCTTTATATTCTCCAAATTTATATGTTTTTCGTTTAACAATAAACAACAAGAGTATTCTCAGAATTTTGACTAAACATTAGAATCATCCTGAAAAATCAATAGTTTGGCTCATGGCACTTTCCTTAGTAATGCTGCTGCTTTCTTGTTTCTCTATCTGCATTAATCATGAAATCTATTTCAGTTCCCAGTTCATATTATTTCGTGGTGCATTGATAATTCTTTTCGTTTTCTTTTAGGGAGGGGGTGGGGGGTGGGGTAGGGGGACTGAGGATGGCTAATTTCAGCATCTTTAATCCTAAAAGTTAAATACTGGATTTGATCCTTGCCGCAGTTTGGATGGATCCACATACTTTGGGAAGATAAAAAAATCTGAAAATCTTGATGCTCCATTCGGTTTGAGAAAAGAGAATGAGAGGGGAAATAGATCAAAATTTAGTGAAAGGAATGATGAAAAAGAATGAGAGGAGAATCACAATGAAAAAATAAAAAATGGATCATTTATCCTCATTTCTCGTGGAATAAAATTACATAGGCGAGGAAATTGTTTATTTTATCGCAGATTCTCTTAGAAACTATAAAATTTTATAACATTTTTTAACAAATACATATAAATTAAATTCATTTTTCTCTTATTCCGTTTTCTCAAACCAAATAGAGGATGAGAGATGGTTGTATAAGTGCAAGTATTTTACTAAAGAACAGAATCTCAAGAATTAATTTCGCGTCTCTAGTTATTTGGCTTCTTCAAATTTGTATTTGAGCATTTTTAAATGAACTTTAATTTAAAGCCAAGAAATTTGGTTTCTCCGACAAAGCTTCTACTTGATTCTCATATATCTTAATTAACTGATTGAAGTAACATGCAAGTAGCATGAAATCAATATGCTCATATCAAAAAGAAAAGAAGGTACATAGAAGTGCAATGACGGTGCCAAAAGGATAAGAATATGATACTCACTTCCCACACAAATACTTCATTTGACTCCAACCCTATTCAATATGCAAAACTTTATAAATTCAATCCGAAATTTAAATTTTCTAAAATTTCTATACAAATAATGAAACTTATCTTACTTATGCTTTTTATAATTTAAGTTTTTGATTTTTTAACAAGCCAAGATTTTAAAAAAAAAATTGATAACAAAATTACGGTTACGTCAATCTCAGAATTTCTGAAAGTTGATTAGAAAAAATTTGAAGGTACTTTTTTGGTAGAATGGAAAAAGTATCGTTCACCACGAGATTCTTTGTGATGATGCCAAAGCCCATGCAAAACCATGCACTCCAGTACAGTCAATAGTCCCATTGAAATTTAATGAAAAAAATCCATAAAATGGACATGAAAAGGTGGTTGACAAATGAGATGATTCCAAATTTATAACCTTATACTTGATGCTGTCACCAGCTGAATTCCCCCAAATCTCAACTTGCCAAAGGGAAAAGAAGGAACCTTTTACTTTTCCAAAGTCTTTAACTTTCATTCTCTATATAAGGAGCTCATTGTCAGATAACCAGAAACCAAACCACAATCACTACGAAACCAAACATTTCTCCTCTAATATCAAGCAACATAATGGCATCCATGTCCTTGGATCCTAGACAACCCCTTCAGCTAGGAAGAAATAATGGTGTCATGCTCGATGAAATTCAAGGCCTTATTAAAGTTTATAAAGATGGGCATGTTGAGAGACCACAAATTGTCCCAAACACGCCTTGCACTCTGCCTCCAGAACTTGCTGTGACTGCCAAAGACATAATTATCGACAAGTTATCAAATTTATGGGCGCGATTTTACGTCCCAAACCAATCAGGAAAGCTGCCTGTGGTGGTTTATTTCCACGGAGGTGGTTTTTGTGTTGGTTCAGCTGCTTGGAGCTGTTACCACAATTTCTTAGGCAACCTTTCTGCCAAAGCTGGTTGTGTTATTATATCAGTAAATTATCGACTAGCCCCCGAAAATCGCCTCCCTGCAGCTTATGATGATGGTGTCAATGCGGTCACATGGGTTAAACAATGTGATCAATATGGCTCTAGTGACCAAAAATGGTGGTCAAGTAAGTGCAACTTTGCAAGCCTGTTTTTAGCAGGTGACAGTGCTGGTGCCAACATGGCTCACCATGTGGCTGCACGGTTAGGGGCAAATGGGCTTAAGGGTGTTATCCTAATCCAGCCCTTTTTCGGAGGCGAGTCGAGAACGGAGTCCGAAAAATTCGCCACTCAACCATTAAACTCAGCTTTGACATTGTCAGCTTCTGACGCATATTGGCGTTTATCGTTACCCGCGGGGGCTAGCCGTGACCACCCCTGGTGCAATCCTCTGGTGACAAGAATGAGTGAATTGAAGCTTCCAGCCACAATGGTTTGTGTATCTGACATGGATATACTGAAAGACAGAAACTTGAATTACTGTGCTGCCATGATTAGAGCAGGTAAAAGAGTAGAGAAAATGATTTACAAAGGTGTTGGGCATGCTTTTCAAATTCTTCACAACTCTCCAATGTCTCAGACTCGGACACAAGAAATGGTGTCTCATATTAAGGCTTTTATCAATCAGTGAAATGGTTTTGCATTCTTTGTGCTTGAATTAATACTATTACAGTCATATACTACTGCTAGTACTTTGTATAAACTAAATTTTAGCATATAGAGTATGTAAAAGCTTCGTCTATGTATTGACATTATATTATGCATATATGCAATATTCTTGTTTACTGTGATGGTCCTAAATTTTGTTTATTGACATTATATTAAGCATATGTCCAATAGTTTGTTTACTGTGGTGGTCCTAAATTATTATGCAAGAGAATGCTATAAATTATGGAAATGGTCCTATTGTGATGAAGTAAAGCATCTTGACCATATGCACCACAAATTCGTAGTAGTACTTTTAGATGCTCTTTGGGTGAAGAATTGAGAAAGTAGGAGGAATAACTTTGTAGTTTGTGCCACCTCGTATGTAACCTCCTTTTCTGTCTGATCTAAGATGGTCAGTAGTCATCATCTGGGGAGTACACGTGCGTTTAATGAGTATCACGATCATTTAGCAATGTATTATTGTTAATTTGAATGAAATTAATAATGTTTGGGTGTAACCAAGTTCCTCTGTTTGCTCCATATATCATCATTACTATTATCTATCCTTCACAAAAATAAATTTTACATTTTATAAAATAATAAAAAAAATATAATAGTTATATAGGAGATTGTTTAAAAATTCACACATATATCTCATGACTTTCTTGGAATTTAAAAAAAAAGATAGTTGTAACCATGTTGACCAACAATCAAGTTACCCAATCAAACTATATTCTTATCTTGGATAAGAGAAATCATCTTATTATTAATTGACTCTAATATAAAATTACAAAATATTTTATTATTCATTTTAAAATTAGATATATATTTTTGACTTTTTAAGCTGGCCTCATCTATTGAATGGTTACTTAAATAAGAGTGCTCCCTTCTTCCATAAAAAGATTTTTAAATTTGAGTTTGTTTTAGAATTTTCAGATATTAAAATTCAAATTTATTATTTATATTCATTAAAATTCTTAGCTAATACGTTATTTTAACATCAACATTTGTATAATAAAAATTAATTAAGCATATATTAACTTTTAAACATAAAACAAATTTCTAATAAACAAAGACAAAACTATATTAAATTTAGGCTGCAGTTGTTTTATTAAATATCTTAATCTAAATAAATTCATTTGAAGTATTTATATTTGAACCTAAATATAAAATTTATTGTTTGATTAGTATTTTACCAAAAATCTATGAATCAGTCATCTTGTCTAAGAATTATTACAAATATAAACTAGTGAAACAAACATATAATAATGACATATTTGCTTTCAAATAGAGATTAACAAATATTTAAAGTAAGCGATTCTGAAATTCAAAAATGACGAAGATAAAAGGTCTAGCTAGCAGGAGTAAATTATGTTAGTGCTTGAACACCTATTAGCTTGTAATGCTTTTGGGTTTTGGGTTTAAGGTTTATAAACACATCCCGCCCCATTTACAAAACCCATATATATAAGACTCGACAAAAATACAAACCTCCTCCACTTCCATTTTTTTGCCCAAAACTCGAAGAAGCGAACGGAGAAAGAAGAATGGAGGAGGAGAAGCCGAAGGAGAAGCCGAAGGAGAAGAAGCTGCTGATTCTATATGCCTCCCAAACAGGAAATGCAATGGACGCTGCCGAAAGATTAGGTCGCGAATCCGAGCGAAGAGGCTGTCCCGTCACTCTTCTTTCAATCGATGAGTTTGATGCCGTAAGTCAAACACTATTCTTCTCATCTTCTTTCATCCTACGTAGTTGAAATTCTTGAATTTGGACAAATTTACTTACTTATTTAGCTGATTTGCATCGAATTTTAAGCTTCAATATAGGTTTGACCTGATTCACCTCTAATTTTGATGTATTTGTTCATGGGTTACTCATTGGGTTCGTGGATCACTATCACACTTAGTTTGATTTATTATTTGGTTGGTTATTACCCATTACATACACAATTAGCTTGTACAAGTGTTACTGCCTTTGTTCATATTTGAAGCTCTATAACTATTAACTTGTGATAGCATTAATTTGGTTAAAAGTTAGCTTAAAATAAATGTGTTAATCTCGTCAGACAATGCTCTTCTTGGTGCGTTTCCACCCTCGAGTTAAAAATTATTGCAGCAGCGATTGAGAATTTGTCAGGAAAAGAAGCTTGCTTTGTTTAGTTATTTGACCTAAGGAGAATTTGACAACTTTTCATTTTACCATTTTAAAGAACATTGCAACTCTAACTTTTGATATAGTGATCCAAAAGTGCTTCAATGCGAAGTTTTGCTGCATGCAGCTTGTCATGGTTCCGAGTTTCAACTTTCAAAGTAGGGGGCAATGGCAGACTTAGGATTTTGACTCATTAAGGTGCATAACACACTATTATTAAAGAAAAAGAATTTCAAAAAAAGAGACAGATTTAATTAATGACGGATGCTTCAAACTATGTAAAATTTCAAGACCCAAAAAAAAAGATTATCTAAGAAATTCTCCTCAAAGTAATCAAATAATATCATGACAAGTGTGCGAGAAAATTCTACAAATAGAATGTTTTATTGTCATTAGACTTCTACCAATTAAGTTAAAGACACACATTAAAATCAACATGTAATTTCTGAATTAAAGAAAAATGGTCAAATCTCTGTCCAACTAATAATAAGCAAAACAATACTGTATTCATAGTCTTTCATGATATGTCAGTGGAGGATGAAATTCAAGGGACTTGGTTAATGTAAAAGAGAATAAAACATTAAAAAGCAGTAATAGATTGCTATCTGCTAAACCCAGAGATGTAAAAAAAAAAGTGAGTAATATAGAACTAATTTGAAGCAAAATACTATTGTATAACATAGTGTACTGTAATATCTCTATGGAGAATGAAATTTAATGGACTTGGTTAATGTAAAAAAGCATAAAACATTAAAAAAAGCAGTAATGGATTACTATTTGCTATCACGCAGAGATGTAACAAAAAGAAAAAAAGCAGTAGTATGGAACTAAAAAAGGCGCTAAACAAAAGGTGGATAGTTAATGAAGAGACAAAATTATGCAGTGACATTGCCAGAAAAATTCATCAAGGTGGGATAAAATATAAATATCTTTATAACACCAAAAAAAATAAAATAATAATAATAACATTGATAATATTTAAATTATAGCATTCCTTTGTTAATTGAAAAGAGTTAATTAAAACTCAAAAATCAATGTTAAAATTAGATTTTAGGTGATACTTTTGTATAAATATATTAAAAAGAATACTTTTCTGTAAATTACATTTAAAAAAATATATTTAATATCGGTACATCCTATACGTTTAGTTGTCATAATAGTAAAGTATATATAAAAGTTTAATGAGAATCGCTGACAATAAAAAAAACAACAAACATATTGGAGAATGAATTTCGACACACACATACTCTTGTTGACATTCTCTTGTTAAGTAAGGGGTTGAGATAACGAGGGGTTAAGTAAGCCTTGATATTGGCTACATATGAAAATTTTCTCTCACACCACTATGCAAATGAATATTGCAGCTCTTCACTGTATGACTATGTCTAGTTAATGATTGGTCAATTATTGTGGACTTGCATGTTTTACTGGAGTTTATTGCATGAATCATCATTTATGTGTTTGATCTGCATATTTTCTTTTGTATATATTTCAGAGTTCTTTACCTTATGAGGAGAATGTGGTTTTTGTTGTTTCCACCACTGGCCAGGGTGACACTCCAGATCCCATGAAGGTTGGTTATGTTCATGATGGATATGAGTCCGTCAGAGAATAAGGTTTCAGTATTGTCTAATTGGGTCTTGTTTATATTTCATAGGCATTTTGGAAATATCTTCTGCAGAGAAATCTTGGACAGCACTGGCTGAATGGAGTTCACTATGCAGTGTTTGGATTGGGAGATTCAGGTTACCAGAAATATAATGTAATAGTTTGTGAAATTATAATCATGTTGATGAACCACTTCACTTGTTTCTTTTTTATGAATGATTACCTTTTGTTGCCTAGTCTGCTATTTTTTTAGTTTCACTTACTGCAGGATTGTGTGCACTAGTTGCTACCACTGTATCACTCTTGCCATTGCGATTTAGTAAGCTATATTTATATTCCATATATGGAAAGAGATTATATAAAATGTCCTTCATTTGAGATCTATTTTTGCGGTAACACACAGTAACTAAAACACTAAAGTATGTTTGTATGTGGAATTTAGGTCCATAAAATTTTCTTTTAATATGATGACATGCAATGGCTGGTCCAAATTAAAACGTATGGTCTTTCCAACATATCAGTAACACATGCGAAGAAATTGTTGGTGGAACTTTACTGCGCATTTCTGTATAATTTTAAGAAAGAAGGATTTCTGTTATATTCAGTGTTAGATGTCTTCAAAAGTGCATGATATCGATTATCACATATGCCAAATAATCAATCCTCAATTGTTAATTCTTCAATCAAAATACGTTTCTTCTTGTAAATTGCCAACTTAATATCTCTATAGTTTGCTGGTATCGCCTTCATAATATAAATTGAGGCAAATATAATTATCTGTGAAAATCCAATTATACTTTCCCTGAGGATTTTGTTATTTTTAGTATTGTATTATTTAACTTATTCACTTTGCTTATGATTTTAATGAATCAAGTAGTCCTTCTGTTATATATAAAGTCCCAACATTCCAAATGTTCTGCAGGGATGCTATACAATTAATATGAAATGGTGATTCAACCTTTTTATTTGCTTGCCACAGTTTGTCGCTAAGAAGCTTGATAAAAGGCTTTCAGATCTTGGGGCAGTTGCAATTATTGAAAGAGGTCTTGGAGATGATCAGCACCCTTCAGGGTAATGCTTCTGTCTTTGATTTGCATTAACTATCGTAATTCGTAATGTGTTCGGACCGGTAACTGTCCATTTTAAGATAAGACTTTTTTTCCTTTTTTGTTTTGCTAATTCAATTTTATTTGTTACCATTCATGCCTATTGACAGGTATGAAGGTGCTTTAGATCCTTGGATGTCTTCTTTGTGGAATACACTGCATCGATATGATCCCAGTTTACTACCAAATGGCCCTGATTTTGTTAATGCAAATACAAACCTGACGGATCACCCAAAACTTCAAATTATATATCACGACATTGATGGCTCACATCCACAATTTTCTGCTAGCACTGGTAATCGACTTGTATAAAATTTCCACATTATAGCAATTATCTTGTTCATATATATATATATATATATATATATATAGTGTGTGTGTGTGTGTGTGTGTGTGTGTGTGTGTATGTATATATCATTTGCTGTTTAATTCTATATATGCTGCTGAAATGTATGATCTGCCAAATGAATATTCTAATAATGTTGACATCTGCTGTCCCCTCCTGTAATTGATTAATTATATTGGAAGGTTAATGATTAGAAGAGACATAGTCTTCATTTTCCCTCCTCACTGCAATAAACTTCAAAAATATGAATACAAACTTATAAGGATGATATATATATTGATAGTGCTTCTGATTCTGTAGATGGATAAAAGTATTTCATGCTTTAAATCTCTAGAAAAGCAGTAGGATATTCTTCTTCTTTTTTTCTCAACAATAGTTTTCCTTGTCTCTTGTATTGCATCTTTTTATCAATTGCTCATATGCAGTTTGTCTGACGTGTTTCTTTAAACATGTATCTACTTATATATAATAACATGTAAATTTGCAGAAACTTTTATTTGTTTGGTTTTGTAACTGACATGCTAGCATTCTAGCAAAAACTTCATTGAAGAATTGTAATTGAACTATGAAGAGAATATGTCCTACAAAGAAAGCATTGATAGAACAAGCTGAAGAAAATCTGCATATGCATATGCTAAGAGCAAAACAATATACATATTCGTTGTTAACTAAAAAAGGAATCAAAATGTCAAGTGAGTTTTGAGATATGCTAAAGAAGAAATAGCCTTTGCCGGGTATTGTTTAATTACATAGGCTTGCTTTTGGCAGAGCCCTGCTTCAGGAAATATTCCATGGCTATTTTGGGCAACAATAAATCGAAGCACACAAACAAACTCACAACAAAAACACATAAATCAATATAAATTACAAAAAAAGGACAGCTGGACCCCACTGAAAAGAAGAGGAGAGAGCAATAATTTGTCGACATGTCAGATTCTTGTGGATTTGTGAGTTCTGGTTGTGAGTTTGTTTGTGGATATGGATTTACACTTTGGGCAATTGAGGTTGTTTAGTTGCAACACATTGTTGGGTGACTTCTGTATTTGATGAGCAGTATACGACTTACCTTTTTCTGGATATTTCTCCTTTTCTTTCTTTTATATAGGCTTCGGTAATAAGTGGTTTCCATAGAGTAAGTTCATTTTGGGCTCAGTTCTCCTTTAAGGATCTGTATTTTTTCTCCTTTTTGGTTTCAGAAGTCTCGTGGCCTTTATGCATTCACTCTTCTTTTTAATAAAATATCCCATTTAATGTTAGAACAGAGGAAAGCTCTCAAAGCAACGGCATCACTCCGTTTATTTAGGTTTAGAAGTATTGTAAGGATATGTAACACAAGAACCTCTACATTGTGTTTATTGTTCAGAGCCTCCCGAGCTTGCCAACCCACCTTAGTCGGGTTCATGATTTGGAGAAAATATCTGATTTACACCAAGTTTCTTTTCATTTCTGCTGATTGCTACCCATATCACAGACCAGTTGTATCGTAATGGCTGAATGGTTCTATGTCCATACTCTAGTGTCTATATTGGTTTATTAGCTAAATTCAGACTTTGGAATATCACAGATCTGAAGTGCCTGGAAATGCAAATTGATAGAGCTCGCTCAATGTCCCCTGGGAGATTTTATCATGACAAGAATAGGCCAGACTGCTTCTTAAAATTGGTAATATTATAGTTCTCCATGATATACATCTAAGAAATCCTGTTCTACGAACCTAGTTTACTCACTTAATAGTTAATATGCTGTGTACCTGATGCTATGTTGTTTCATCACTTGTTCAATCAATAAGCAAAATTTGTCCAAGTGACACAAGGTAGACGTGATAGACAAAAGTACTTGAACAAGTAATTCGTGTTCTTCATAAATGCACAATTACGAAGCAAAAACATTGAACTTAGGAAGAGAATTGTCCAAAGAGAATTTCAATTTTATTGATAAAAGATGAATAATGATAGATGATAATTTCAAAACCCTATTACAAAGTATATATATGGTTAATACGAGTCAACATAATAGGAATTTACCAATGAGATAAGGAAACCAAACCAAAACAAAGTAAAAACAATTTAAAATCACGGTAAATAAAGTAAAATTTGCCCTGAATGAGGTCACGGGCCGTGATCTATCTCTTTGAGCATTCTGCCTCAAAATTCACAAAGGTCATGGAGGTGACTTGAGGGTCACGGGATGTGACCTAACACGGGTCATGACCTCCTTCTTTAGAGCCTTCTGCTGCAAATTGGCCATATATCATGGCCATGACCTGGGTTTTTTTTCCTCGCCATCTTGCAAAGGCATCAATTTAATTGAGATTCTTTTCATCAAATAAGATGGATCAAGTTTTTGCATTTGGAATCAGAGACTTTGCAGTTCATCATGTTTTATGTTATTAATATAATTAATTTGTTAACTGCATTTAAGCTGACCTCATTATTTTAAGGTTGCGTTTGTTTTATTAAGTATCTAGTCTAAATATAGAGTCACTAGATCTGAATTTTCTGAATTAATTAAGCACTTATGTCTGAATCTGAATACAAAATGTATTGTTTGTTCAATATTTTGCCTTAAAGATATGAATTGATCTATTTTATTATTTTATCAAAAGAATAGAAGTTTTAATACAGTTAGTTTCATTTTAGTGGCTTACTGGATTAAGATAAAACTTAGCCTCTTAAGAGCTAAGTGGTAGCTAAACAAATTGTCTGAACAATGCAACGTCTAAACACGCTCAAATCCTAAGCTTGTTAATAGGTATTAATAGCTAAACAAACACGGCCTAAATTTGCATTAAATCATAGGTTTTCAGATTACGTTTCTTTGTAGAAAATAGTGAAGCTAATAGTTTAAGTGCAACAATCAATATGTAGACTTAAATTCTGATATATACGTGTATATTTATTTAATTTATTTCGGTCCCCAAGAAAGAGATTATTTAAACTTCTCAGGAAAATCTTTCAGTGCTTAACAATTAGTCTTATGTAATTTTATGTTACGCTTTTATCTATCTTAGCTATCTCTCAAATCTCCAATTGGTTTGATTGTCAACTTTTCTGCTTTACTACTATATGTCTCTAAATATGCAGGCATAAAAACAAAATTACATAGAGACAAGCTACTGTATATGATGTACTTCACATATTTTATGACTGTTCTAATCACATGTATTTGATTGACTTGTGCCTTACTAAATGTTCCAGTTCACTGGTGTAGATAAAAAATTATCAATTGTGTAAAGCCGGTTATGAGACAGATGTTCATCACTTGGAATTTGAAGCTATCTCATCTGTAAGTCTAGATTTTTGCTATTGCTTTTAAGTCATTCAATTCTGCAAGCTCACTGTCCAGCAGTTAGTCGCACACGTATTTGTTTAAGCTTCCAACCCAAAATTAACTGCACCCCGAAAGTTGTAATATTAATTGGAAATGCATCACATTAACAATTGTAGGATGATGGATTACTCCACAATGAGATCTCTTCATTTGCATGTGGTTTGTAATCCATATCAGTCGTCACTATATTCAGAATCTCTTGTAAAGTATTGATAACGTCACATTTGGTCAATAATCTTGTGTTTTAAAGCCTACGAAACTCAACTTCAAGATATTGTTTTAGGCATTGTAGTTCAGTGATTTTGTTACACTCTAAGAGTGGACCTTGTTTGTCTAGAAATCATCATGAGAAGCTATGATATGTATGCGCAGATACCAAATTGATTTTTATTTCAATATGTTAGGGATCTAACTAGAAAGTAATATAAATTCCAGCCTTAAGACTGTTTCATATTGATCTGTTGGCATTTTTTGTTTCTGCAGTCCATTGACTATGATGTTGGTGACGTTCTTGAGGTTCTCCCTGAACAATGTCCTGCTGCAGTAGATGCTTTTCTAAAGTGCTGTAATTTGAACCCTGACTCGTTCATTACTGTAAGTTTCTATTACATATTGGCTGTTTGTTATTTTCTTCTAATATCATTTCCTTGCAATGATGCCCACTCGATGCTTCTATAAAAGTATGCAGTGTTACATGTACACATCTGTAGTCTTAAGTGGTTATCTGTGTATTTCTGAAAATTGTATGCAATTACTCCAACCAAGGGTGGCTGCTGAAACATAGCTGAGCCAAATGCAGGTGCCTATTCAGTTATTTAAACTACTCTATTGCAATACGAAGTTACTTTAATATTGGAAAAGGAACCTAAATGGCAGTTTTGATCATTTTAGGCAAATGATATTATGCTTTTCGTGAACCCATTTGGTCTATGCAGTCCTATATAAGTGGATACATTGTGTGCTCATCGTATATATGAACTACTTTATATTATAGAAATGTCAGCATATAAATAACTATCTATTGACTTTGTTATTATGTGTTCATAATGTCAGAGGCATATATTTACATTTTGTTTCAGATTCAGCATAAAGATAAGGTCAATCACAAAGCCTCAGAGGTCCCAATGAGATTAAAAAATTTTGTGGAGTATACAATGGATGTTGTGTCAGCTTCCCCCAGGCGCTACCTTTTCGAGGTAAAATTTCTTTCATTTGCAACTATTTCTACTTTTTTACATGCTAAATGCCTTACACTAAACCTTCAAGTTTGAAAGTTTCGCATGCTAGTGGGATCCTGTTTTGCTTGTCATTTAATCAAGTGTTTATGCTTTTTGCGTTTGATTGATCAGAGGGACCCCAGTAACCAATTACTTGCAAGAAATGAAAATTGTGATAATTGCTTCTGATTGCTGAAATTTTGAATAAGCAATTAAAGCAATGCATAATCTGATTTTTTTTCCAAATAAGCTAGCATTTTAAACAACATTAATCATGAGAAGTTGTGATGAGTACCATTTCTGACTTAAATTGAGAGAATCAAGACTAGTTCTCTAACATTTAGCACCAACACAAAATGTGTGAACTTTACATAGAAATTGTGGGTCCAAAATTTTATGTATAGTTATGCTTTTGAAATGCGAAACTCTTTATAGCTTCCACAACCTTATAAAGTTGGCCTATGTAGTTCAGTCATTCCTTCATGAGTAATTAAACATGAAGTTTCTGTGTCATATATGTATGTATTCCCAGTAGTGTAATATTTAAGATAATCATCTTGCATTGCATAAACTTACATGCATGACATTTGGATGGGGAAGCTCTCAGCCAGGTCTAATTACAAGTTTTAAGGAATTTTCAACTGTCCTTTCAGTCTGTTGAGTTTAATTTGTGTACAAGTTTGTGCTACATCTAGAATCAAATCCATGATGATGCATAATAAATTGTCACATGTTTCAGCTTGTTTTAGGAGCTGAGTTATTTCCTTGAGTTCATTTTTATGCTCCATCAATCTGAATTTTATTATTCCTGCCTTTTTATCAAGACCAGGAGTTTATTTTTTATTTATAAATTTTCCTTGGTCCTGTCTTTTGAATGTGTAACTTCTCTGATATAAGAACTTCTCTAGGTCATGAGTTATTTTGCCAGTGCTCAACATGAGAAAGAAAGACTGCAGTACTTTGCCTCGGCAGAAGGAAGAGATGAGTTGTATCAATACAACCAGAAAGAACGGAGAACTGTTTTAGAGGTGATTATCTGTTCTTAAGCAACTTCAATTCATCATATGATATCTTCTTCTGCTTATCATTCTGGAGGTACTCAGTGGCATTACCAAACAAACTTTTTAGTTTTATAGCCAAATTGCTTTTGGTTCTATCTCAACCATATGGTTCAAGTTCCTAAATTTTCGTACTTTTGTGTACTGCATTGGCATTGATTTCTAAAGCGTAGATTTTTGTGTCATATTTTTCACAGGGACATAGGTGGATCTACTTGGGGGTTGGGGGTGGCATATGCCCCGTCTTCCCCCCCTCCCCCGATCTTATAGTTACAACAGTTATATTAATGGTATTTGTGTATTTTTGTCCTCACAATTTGAAAATAAAAATCTTACTGCGACGATTTCTTTTTCCAATTACGCAAACTTATATGGAAAGTGATATATTTGATACCATCGATAATGAGATAATTATTAGATAACTTAAAGATATGAAGCGTCGAACAATAGCTTTGTAATGAAATTTATTATCGTCAATAAAAAATTAGATTTTTAATTTTTTTTATTGATTATTGCTTTGTCAAATTTTTTTTATTGATTATTGCTTTGTCAAATTTTTTTGTGTCCCCCCTTCTCTTAAATCCTAGATCCACCCCTGCACGAGGAGCAAAATGTGCATAAGATTAATCTGATATCTCTTGGCGAAAAATTCTTCTCTGTTAACAATTATGCACTGTGCGCATGATAGACCCTGTAGGCCTGTAGTCAAGACTTGCTTGGTTGTTCCTATGTAATTTAACCAACCAGATATTTCTTTCATGAGCTAACATTTCGAATTCACGTCATTTCTTGATATTTCCTTCCGTCTTTTTTCAGATATTTTATCTCTTCTGATGCTGCATCAGTTACATTAAACAGAGTGATGTATATGTCCAAGATCCTTGCCTCGTTTCCTTTCATATCTACTTCTTGCTAATAAAAAATAAAAAACTAGTGAAATCACCAATAATTCCAATTTCGGTGACCTTTCTGAATTGGCACACGGTCAAAGAAAGGAGTCTGTGAATGAGATTATATGTCTGTTCCTTGATTTAAATTATTATTTTAAAATCATTATCATAAAACGTGGATCATCAAGGTTTCAAATATGATCTTCAATTTCAATCTTCAACCATCATTAATATTTCCAAATATTTATTTATTTTTTTAACAAGAGTGAACAAACTTGCATCCTAGAAAAGAGTGAAGAGCAAATCAGTTGGACGAACCTCGTGTTTGACAAATTCATTTGCAATCTGTGAGTTGTAGGTACTAGAGGATTTTGCATCTGTACAATTGCCATTTGAATGGTTGGTTCAGCTAGTTCCTCCATTGAAAACAAGGGCTTTCTCCATTTCTTCTTCCCATTCAGCTCACCCCAATCAAGTACACTTAACAGTGAAAGCAGTTTATTGGAGTACGCCTTTTAAGAGGAAGCGTACTGGTCTTTGCTCAACATGGCTAGCTGGACTTGATCCTCAGCAGAGTACGTGTTATTTCAGTAATAGACTCTTGTTTGCAAAACAACCAAAACTATCTACTCCAGCATCTTGATGTTTTAATTTCTTATTATGTTTTTAATTTTATATTTATCAGGAGTCCAAATACCTGTGTGGTTCAATAAAGGTTCTCTTCCTTCACCACCTCCATCACTTCCTCTCATTCTCATTGGACCTGGAACTGGTTGTGCACCTTTCCGTGGATTTGTAGAGGAAAGAGCATTGCAAAGTAGATCTGGTTCAACTGCTCCTGTTCTTTTCTTCTTTGGTTGCCGAAATGCAGAGAACGATTTTTTATACAGAGATTTTTGGCAATTTCACACAAAAAGTGGCGGAGTACTTTCAGAAGACAAGGGTGGAGGCTTTTATGTTGCCTTCTCTAGAGATCAGCCACATAAGGTGTATGTCCAGCAAAAGATGCGGGAGCAAAGCACAAGGGTGTGGAATTTGCTTTGCGAAGGTGCTGCTGTCTATGTGGCAGGTTCTTCAGATAAAATGCCGGCAGATGTACTCTCCGCCTTCGAGGAAATTATATGTAAGGAAAGTGGTGTCCCAAAGGAAGCTGCCTTAAGATGGCTTAAGGCGCTAGAGAAGGCTGGGAAGTACCATGTGGAAGCCTGGTCATAGAATCTGACGTCCTTAAACTTTTAATAGTAATTATGGTGAGAAAAGGCTAGTCTCCCTCCCGTTGCATTGCCGCTGAGTTTGCAGACCAGATGAAACTTGATGTTTTTTTAATATGTTCTTCAATACAAAGTTAGCATTGTCTTATCAATTTAGAAAATGGAATTCACATAGAATTTGAGTGGATAGGTATAGGTATACAATATGTATTTTGATTGGCCGGATATTGCCTGTAGCTGTTATAAGCATTCATCAAGCAATTTGCCCATTAGCTCAGCCTTGTAATAACTTCACTTTATCAAAAATCAACATTTTGGAGTATTGATCGGCTATTTTGATTCTTTTATTTTGTTGGTCAAGTATGCTAATGGATTCTTCATTCAAATGAACTGATTAGTCGTTATAGAAAATGATGAAAAATAAAATTCTGGCTTTCAAAAGAACAATAATGTGCAACTGTTAAGAACTCACAAAATAAATCTGCAGCTGGAAGTAATCCAAATACATAGAGTAAATTTAGCTATATTCAGGGATGATTGTAAACTGCCATTTGTATTAAATGTCATTGAGAGATTGTTGAAAGAAACTAAGCATTACTAGTATAAGCCAAGTCACTCGTCAAACTCATGACTGTGATCTAAAAGATAGTTCGCAGCCAGCTCCTCATTTTTGTTGCATGCAAAAAATACTTGCAATACTACAGCCCGATCAAAGCCCATTGCTTCCAGCTGCCAGTAAAACAATAAATAATCAGAACGGTCCAAATCCATTAATATAGCATAAATAAAAAATGGAGTAATTTATTGGCAACAGAAGGTACAACACAGTATTAAGGGAGGGTCAAGAAAGCAGTAAGGTCGAGAGAGAGAGAGATTCTTGGCCAATAATGCGGTATTATAGTTTTGTGTATATTAAGTAATTCAGATATTATTAAGGTACATTTGAACCATTCAATCTTAGGCTACCACTAATTAATACATAGTATGAGAGTGTCAAGTATGTGAAGATGCTTATAAATTAATAATAAGTACCCTAAAATGATGGATATCATGTCAAAGTAGCATCTGCATGTCACTTAACCAGGAAATATAAAAAAGGGCCACATATAATTGCAATAATATACTGAAATGTTAATATTGGCTACATTATTCCAACTCATCACCCAGACTTGACAATCATCCATCCATATATACCCGTCAATGTGACTGAAATACTCAAGAACCACTCCCCCAGTATCGATTAAAGAAAAATAATTGAAATATCCATACTACAATACCTAAAGTTATGCAAATACTAATGAGTGCCCCAATATAACTAAGCGAATATTCATTTTAATATAAATGTCACTTGAGAGGTTAACGAAACTAGCATAATACTCAAAGATCATGGATAGACATGCAGACCTTAACCATTTTGAGCAACATAAACAGTCACCAACACTATAGCAATTACTAAATAATCTTAAACAAAAACATTAAGAAGAATTTTTTGTTAATGCCCTAGTGAAGAAAAACCTACATTATATGACTGCATAAAACCAGAAAATGGAATCATTTCTGCATAGTAATATTAGCTACTTCTAAAAGCGTGAATGGAATAACAAGGAAAAACTTGAACATATAGAAGAAGCAAATGCGTTTAGAAGTCATGGAGAAAGGACTTATCACAAGGAATAGAGATATATAATGAAGAAGAGAACAATGCATTCCTCCATCCTGTGAATGAAAATCCTTAAAAATGCTGGAAGGAAAATGTCTCATTCTGCCCTTCTTCACTATGTTTGTCGTATTTTCTCCATATTTCCTTCCACCACTACTCTCTACCAAGTTCATCTTCGCCTATGACATTCATGCAGTATAGATGTAGCGAGTTTTTCTCGTTTACTCATGTACAAAGGAATTACTAGCTAAGCACTACAGCAGTTCTATCATCATGTTCCTTAGGAAGGCATTAAAATCATTAAAGCTCATTAAAATTGACCTTTTACTTCAAAAAACAAAACAAACAAAAAGAAGGAAAAAAATGCTGATCTAGAAATTCTTTCATTTAAAAGAATATATACTAAAGTATCTGACAATATCCTTACACGTTCAATAGCCTCTCTCTCTTCAGGTGTAACAGTAACAGCCTGTGGCACTGCTTCACCAAGTTGTCCGAGTATGTTCCTGTTTCATTTCATAATGCAAGGCAGGTTAACACACACACACACAACGTATCAACTTTGAAGGCACTCAAGACAAGAACATAAGAAAGAACTCTACCCTTCCCCTTCAACAGGTTCATTTATCAAGCTTAGAAAGTCTGCCTGGTGCTCTTGAATGAGCCGCATCAAGTTGGGATTTTGCTTCCCCAGCTCCTGAAGCATAGGCTGCAAGTATTATGAAAATCATAATGCCGTCAAGAGAAGTCAATCGAAGATCAGTGAACAGATGGACAGACCAAAATGGAAGAACTAAACAGTTAGTACCTGTAAGATTTGGGGATTAGCTTGAACCATTGCTCGCAAAGCCTGGAACTATGCAAAGGGTGAAAATAAAATAACACAGAAATTAGCCAGGTTTATCAATTTAAAGAAGTTCAACTATCCTGCAAGAAAATCCATGTACCTGTTGGCTGTTACGTAGGAAATCCAAGTTTCCTGCACTTGCATTTGAACCCATATTTGGAAGACCCTGTTTCCAGAAAATTATTGTTTTAAGCAGGATTTCAAAGATATGGCAAGAGGGGAAAAATATAGAAAAATTAGTTGAACATATCCAACCTGTGGAAAAAGATTTAGAGGATTTGCATTAGGGCCCGTGGATGGCACTGCTGGTTGTGGAGCCTGGGGAGGAACATTTACAGTATCTCCACTGGCAGGAGCTTGTGTCGCAGGCTGAACTACAGCTTGCTCGGGAATGCCCTAAAAAATTAGTTTAATATCCATTCGGAAGAAGGAAAAAAGGAACCATGATTAAAAGCAAATACGGTATTACTATTCTTCCAGCTGCTAGTTAAAGAACTTGAATAGAACATGGTTTAGAATAAATTAATAAGATAATCAAAGACGAAGTAAAGTAGAACTTAGCACCATAATAAGTAACTACCTGGTTAAATTTTTTTTTTCAAAAGATATATTACTATTTCCTACATTAAAATACCTAAATGCCTATAGTTTCCTAACTTGACTACAATCAGAAAGAGGCCTTGCTGGCTTTGCATTTTATATTAATCACATCAAAGGAAGTAAATCACATATAAGCACTAATTTAGCACTGTTACCTTCACATTTGCATTTTATTCACAATAAAGGTCTAAAAGGTTACTGGAACATGCATAAATGGAGAAAAATATTAATGGAGACAAGTGATTACTAAGGCATGGCAAGTGTACACAAAACTAAATGAAGACATCTATCTGTAGACAACAAGCAGATATAGGTGAACAGTTTCCACAAAGACAAGCTAATATAATAAATTACATAAACACGCTAAAAATATAAATTAGAATAGAACTGACAAAGCTGGATTAGATTATAAGGATGAACTAACCGAATATAGGTACTCAACAGCTCTTTCTGGATTATTAAACGCAGCACGAAGTGCACGAACAACTGTATCACGGTCCCAACTACCTCCACCCATATCAAGAATTTGTTGAACGGTGGACTCCAAGTTACTTCCGGCCACAAGATTCGACGCCGCATTACCATATACATCTGATCTGCTAAGGAAAAAGGTTAAATTAAAGTTCAATGCAAAATAAAGAGACAAATCACATCCTAGGGAAAAGATGGCTTTATAACAGATAGGAGAATATGTACTAACGAAGCAGGAGCAGATGTGGGGGCCGAATTAGGAGTAGATTCAGGAGCAGATCGTAGGCTGCACAAAGGAACCAAATAAATTAGTTAAATCCGAGCTATTTCCTAAGAAGATAAACATTAAACAGAGGCAATAAACTAAAAGACTAACAGCTCCGTAGTTATGACAGGCGACGGGGATGCAGTTCCAGGCTGTACTGGAGGAGCCACAGAACTTGGTTCAACCTACACAATTAAGAATCTCTCAGCTAAAAAGGAGAGAGATGACAATTTTTTCCTCAAAAAAATGAAACACAAAACAGAAAAAAGACTTATTAAGAAGAATATAAATTCACAGAAATTGATATATCTGACTGGCAGGACCACACATGCATACAATATTACAATATAATAATTTGCCTTTTATCTTACGCAATTATGGTAGAAAAAAAGGAAAAAAAAACCTTCATTCACAACATTTTGGGCATCAATCCTGTGATCGGCCTTGTTGATATCGGAAAATACACAAAGGTCCTACCAATTTCCATTCAAAAAGCAACCGCTTATATTGTGAGAAAAAGTTCTTTGAATTTATTTAGGGGGAAAAGAAGTCATATACTTATGCATTTAAACAACACTGCTTAGGGAGTTAGGGGCCGGCCCCTGTTCTAAAGCCTAGCCACACCTTCACTTCTGTTTGTAATACTTTTAATAGTAAACTCTAAAGTTTCACAAGTTCATATCTTCGAAACTATTTTAGGGTGTCCTAATTGTTTGTCCTCTTCTTATTATTGTGATACTCTTAATCTTATATTCCAACACCACCTCGTTTAATATGACAATCATTGCCACTGAAAATGTAATTATATAAGGGAAAGAATTGGTGCAATATTCAACAGAGAATTTTTCCTCCCTTCCTTTTCATCCCTCTCCTCATCATATAAATTAAGATTATAAGTAACAACGAACAATGTAACTAAGATGGTCCCTCTTGAAATAATTTTTTCCTTCAACAACCGCGTATTTCCAAAAGGACAAATAAAACCAGATGGGAGTAGGTTGCATATTTATAGATCATTTCCGTAGATTATAAGTGCTGTTTGTTGATATATGATGCTTTTAACTTTTCTTTTCCAATCTATTTCTTTAGACAAGAAAGCAAACCACCATGTACGCGCAAAATGTGAACATCAATTTAGCTGCCAACTCCTCCTCGTGAGGACCTAGTCCAATCTTATAACAAGTGATTTCTAACTCACCATACTATAGGGTGCAACTGATGTTGCTGATGCCTCGCTTGGTGAGACCTTTTTCTACAATGATATAGAGGAAAAAACAATCAGTAAACTATCATAATTTTTATGATAAATATAGGTTGTAGACCTACATTCTTTCTTGAGATCAGGCATAGCAATCAAAATCGGATGAAACACTTCCAAATAATCAAATAAATATTTGTACCTTTGAGAGCATAACAACGATTAAACTATTCTCAGCAACAGTGTTTTCCTCTAGCGTCATTTCATCCTTGAGAACTTTCCCTTGATGGATAAGCATTTGTTGTGAGGCAGGATACACATCAGCACCTTGTGCTTTCTCTATGACATGTTTCACATCCGTGACCTGAATGATGCATCAACCATGTTAGCACACATATCAAATGCTCGGTGACCATTTGATTATCAATCAACAGAAGCCCAAAAAAGAAAAAAAAAACTCACTAACAGGCATATAATTTATTTTATATAAGATGTTTGAATTTTTAATTTTAAAACTGGGTCTGAAGTCCACACTGAAAACTACAAGTAAATATAAAAAATAGATGAAATTGCATAGTTAAGTTTTGAATATAGGCTTTCACAGGTAGTGCATAGACAATAGTACAAAACATTCTTTTCAAATGGTTATAATTGCCACACTAGCACATATGAATAATGTTCTCTCTGCAAAATACAAATACTAAATAGATGCGGCATGTCTATTGTTCAATTATTGAGCTGCTATCCCACATCGGCACCCACCAGCACGATGTAGTGTACAGAATAGAGAAATTAGTAACTGCGACGCCTCAGTTGTCCAAACCACCAACCAAAATAAACACTAAGCACAATTACTAAACAACAAACATCAATTAGCACAAAAAAAATCCATCTAATTTTCTAATTTTTCAAACCATCCCTTCAATTTCAATATTACAATAGTAATTATAATGATTTACCATCCAACCACCCATCCCTAACCCTCAAATACAGCAATATAAAATGCATTAAGGCCCAAAAATTAGCGCTCACACTGTATTCTTTATTTCAATTATAGGAGCAGTGTGACACTAGGATTCCTTACAACAAGCACACTCAAAAGAAAACCCCCAAATATAAATTATTAAAATAGAAAGAAAGAGACTTGACACCCAAATTAACGAATCCCATAAACATATGCTGAAAATTAATTATTTGATACTAACAGCCATTGTTATGCGAAATTCATAACTTTATAAGAAACGCAAGCAACAAATTAACAACATAACGGAAATAAAATAAGTTTATGTCAGGACTCTAAAAAACCTAAAGTACAGCACTAAATTAGCAATTCAACTTGAATCAGAGACATGTAAATTTGATATAAGTAAAATAAACAGAAGAAAGAGAGATTGATACAGTATCTTCTGGTTTCACTTCGATCTCGAATTTAGTCCCCTTTAAAGTCTTTACGGAAACCTTCATCTTCAACTAAATTTGGGTCCTGCAATTGCAAACGCGCGAGGTCTCTCTCCGATTATCTGCCGCCGCCGATTAAAAAAGAAAAGCAAACGTGAACTCCAGAAAATCTGTCCTTATTTTTATAGGGGTAAAATTAAGATGCCGTGACGGTGTGTGAGTCAAATAACTGGACGAAACGTGGTCATGTTAAAACTTTTTTATTATTATTATTCGTTTCAAAATTAAAAATAAATTTTTATTTTTTTAATCAAATGATGATAAATTAAATTTTAAATTATTATTAATTTAATTAATTATAATTTATAATAAAAACTTTTGATCACAATATAATTTGCATTCAAAATATAAATTACATTAATTTTAAACTCTAATATGTCATTATTTAACTAAAAAAATTAAAACATATTTTTAATTTTAAAATGAGTGAGTATATATTTTTTATATTTGCTATATTTTGCCCTCCGTTTCGTGATGTTTAATTGAGATTCATATCTTTCGCTAGTTTTATATTTATAATTTATTTAAAAATTAGTTATATGGAATAAAAAAGTATCATATAGTAAGGAGAATATAATTTACTCTTTATTCTTTTGTGATATATAATATAATTTTAAAATCAATTAAATTAATATATTCTTAAGGGTTCAAATATATAACTTTTACATAATTATGAATTCGAAAAATTTAACAATCTTATGTGTTGAATTGTTTCGTATTCTCTTTTAATACATGTTGATTTATTTTCTCATATATTTTAGATATCAAAATATAATATGAGTTGATATGATTACAAAAATTAGTTATAAACTTGCCTTATTTTTCATATATATGTATATGTACTTTATTCATTCTAAATTTAGATGTACAGCTCAATTTTTTTGAGTCAGATGACCACATATTTGTATTTAAAATTGAGATTTATATTATGTTGTGATTAAATTATTTTTTTGTTCTAAAATTAGAAATATGTTTTTGTTTTAATGTATTATCGTATACAAATCATATAATTCCATCTATTACTTTAAGAATTTGTGAAAATATAAAAGATAAAATTTTGTAATTTAGAGTAATCTTCATGTCATATTTCACATTAATTTTTTTTAATTATTGTTATTTTGAATTATAATATTTCACAAGCCTATTAAACTTATATCAATTATTAGTACATTAATAGAGTAATTGAGTTGGAGAGGATTTTGTAAATTAACAAGTTAACAGGTTATGATAATTTTACTGCGTCGGTCTTTTAAGTTCAAAATATGATAATTATAAGGCGTCTTTTAAATTTTTTTTGGATAATGTTCTGTTCAATTGAAATATAACATTAATCCAACGTGTCCTTGACTCCTCGGTTCATGAAATTAAATATTTGAACTCCTTCCAAATAACAATTTAATCTTCAATTAATCCAAAACAACTTTTGAAAACAAAAATAAACTTTTTTTGTTCTAAAAAAATAATAATAAATTTAATATTGAATAATACAATTACACTACAAAAATATAATTATTTTGTATTTTTCTCATTAATTTAAATAACTTTGTATAAAGTGATACATGTCAAGTTCTTTAGCACAATAAATCTAAAATTTTATTCTAGATTTTCTAGAATAAAATAAAGGAAAAAAAATATAATAGAAGTTATATCAATTGTGCTGTGGACGGACTACTTCGTAATTATTAATTAAATTGATAATAAATTTAAGATGTAATATATTATCATAGGACTCAAAACTGGACTTCGCAAATAAGTATCTATGGATAAATTTATTCAATCAATCAAGATCCGGCACATATTTATTTACGGATAAATTTGTGTATTTATTTTTTGATACCAATTATTATAGCCATTGTTGATGAATATAGGTATCGGGTAATCCATGGATACTTAAATTATACATAATTTAAAATATTCAGTTATATGTAAATTTTTAAAAGAACTTCTTATAAGTTATAATCCTTAAAATTTTGAAGAGTTGTGTAGAATTATTTAGTTTTGATAAAGAAAACAAACACATTGTGTATTATCAAATTTAACTAACATATAAACTTAAGGAAAGACTAAGATAATCCATAATCCATAAGTTTAATGCTCACAACTAAGTTCAATCACAATAATAAAATTAATAAATTATTTAAGAATTTGAATATCAACAATAAACACATAAAACAATCGCCGTATGCTTATACACCATGACATAAAAATTAATAAGATAAATTTAAAATCTACTTAAAAAATGCATATTCAAGCATAGGTTAGTTATTTTATGCTGATCAGATATCTTTTATGTATATTGATTATCTAATTTTTTTTAATTAAAAGTTCAACTTAAAACACTAAAAATTTACATAAATAAAAATTAAATGGGTAACACATAAGTATCCATGGTTTTTGGTAAAAAAAACGACAGATCAATACGTACTTGAATAATTTATTTTTGAATTTAATATTTCATGCTCATTACTTATATCTTTCTTAAACATCCATAGATAACCGTAAATTTTGGATGCAAATTTACCGGTCTATCCAAAATATATTTGAACTTTATTTTAGTATGGACATATCTACTACTTTCGTATTGTATTTCGTATTATAAAAGATATTAGTCAGTATACCGGTGCGAATGTTCCTGCAAGTTATCAGTTAGATAATAACAAATTATTAGATTTTCTTATTCCTTATTTATGTATTACCTTTGGTGTGTGTGTCTATATATATATATAAAATATTTTTTTAGATCATTTAGATTAAAATTTATAGGAAATTAAGTTCTTTTAAGATTTTCTTTGTTAATATAAATAATTCATTAGTGACAATTGTTTTTTAGTAATATATATGAAAGATTCTACTATCTAATTTCTATTTTTAGATCTAAAAAAATCGATTTCATTTAATATTTGTGTTCGTAAAATATAGTCCGTGTGTCAAAAATAATGTATTTATCTTTTAATATAATGTAGTTTCAAAATTATATAGATTGCCAAAGGTCGAGATGATTTTTGTATATATTATGATACTCATTTTAAAATTATCAAAATTTTATTTCAAATTTAAATCATGTAATATTATAATTTAAAACATGCAAGTCACGTGTTTTCCTTAACATTTAAACATATGGAATATATATAGCTTGATCTAAAAAATATGATCGTCTCAATATTTAATTAATTTAATCTTAATTAACTGGCACATCTCTTCATTTCTAATAAAAGAAAAATGAAGAGGAAGAAAAGGGCAGATGTCACTGGCACGTGGCCTCCACGAGATCCCGAACTCTCCCCTCCATCCACCAGCTGTCTGCCGTCATCCGTATTCCGCCCCTTCGCCTTTACCTCTTCTTCTCCCCTCTCACTTCTTTTTTACCGCTCTCTCATAGAAAAGTCAGAATCTTGAATGATCTTCCTTCGGATCATTTACGACGTATTCCATTTTCCCCAAACCAACAATCCTTTGTATGCATTATATGACGTGTATATATATCACTAAACGAATGTGTGTGAGTCAACAACGAACAGAGACCTCGTTTTTATCGCTATTAAGCCTCATATCTCTCTCCTCTCTCCCTGTTAAACATTGTGTATATCTTCTTCTTTCTCTTTTTGCTTTGTTTTTTTATCCGTTAAATATTTTATTTTAGTGAATATTTTTTATTTATGTTAATTTTTATATCAAATATTTTTTAAATTAAATAAAATATTTAATGTATAAAAGATATTTATTTAAATTTACGAGTAAAAAATCAAAAACTCACGGTTATTTTGAACGAACCAAAAGGAGTAGTAGCAAAGAATAGATAGAAAGATGGATTTTACAGAACTACAGACAGATATCGGGTTTTGGTAGTATAGGTTGAACTTTGTAACGGCAATTCAATTGGGCTACCAAAATAGCATCCGAATTTTATTATCCGAGAGAGAGCAAAGCCGAAACTAACAACCCCGTAACGACGCTGCTCCTTTATCAGGACGGTGAACATTGAATCGATCAGTTTCTTGAAGCTAACTTCAGGTACACAATCATTATTACATAATCTGAAGATTTTCAATTCATAAATGAAGATTTTCTTCTTTTTTGTATCTTCTATTCTGTTCAATCAAATGTTCCACACTGAAGCTCAGTAAGTCTTGCTCTCTTATTTCTGTGGTTTTCCTTGTATCATTTGATTTGCTGTCGGAGGTTTTTTCAGTTTATCGCGGACTAACATTCTTAATCACTAAATAGCCAGATCTCAATCTTAATTACATAATACTTGGATTTTTATTTTTTTCTTTATTTCTTTCTGGGTTTCCATCAATTTGCAGTTTTCTTTTTTCAAAAAAATAAAAATTTAATACCGGGGCTTTTTTCTTGGGTTGCATTATCATCATTGTGGTATGTTGCAGATTTTGGGTTTAATGTACTTGGCTTTCATTCTGGCATTTTGCTGCAAATTTGAGTAATACAGTAAGTCGATGACTTATGTACTGAATGACAAGGAAAGGGAGATGACCAAGAGGAGGGAGATGAAGGAGGAAAGCAATGACAACAAGAATGTTGTAGCTTGGTTTTCTTGCATCAGCGTGTTTGCGCTTCTGGTTCGAGTTGCTGTATCACTTCATCCCTATTCTGGTGCTGGAAATCCGCCCAAGTATGGGGATTTTGAAGCGCAGAGACACTGGATGGAGATAACAATCGGTCTTCCAGTCCAGGAATGGTATCACAATAGCACTGTCAATGATCTCAGCTACTGGGGACTTGATTACCCTCCTCTTACTGCATATCAGAGCTATGTTCATGGTCTTATCCTCAAATTGTTCCATCCGGACTCCGTTTCACTTTATACTTCTCGGGGCCATGAATCTTATCTTGGGTGTGTATTGTATTTATTTTGAAGAACTTCTGAATGGAGCTATTTATATTTATGCATTGTAATGCATCATAAGCAGCATACACTTGTAAAACTGTAGTATCTAGTTTTTTCCAGTATCAATTGAAACTATTGTTCATCAGTTTTCCGACGTCTCCTGTTTTCTTTTCCTGCAGAAAGCTACTCATGAGATGGACGGTTTTATCATCTGATGCCCTGATATTCTTTTCTGCAGTTCTTTGTTTTGTTATTGCATACTATTTTGGACAACCAAGAGGACGTGAAAGAGATATAGCATGGCACATTGCAATGATCTTAATTAGCCCATGCCTCATCTTAATTGATCATGGTCACTTTCAGGTATATTCTATATTGAAATTAACAATTGTACTTAGGACTCTTATCTTGGTTTTAAGGGTATTCTTTTATGATTGTAGAATTCTAGAGTTTTCAGCCATTTGTTCCTCCTTGTCAGTATAATTGTATAAGCTTGGGGCTTACTGTTGGAGCTGTTGCCGCCATTATCTCTGACAAAGAGCTTGTTGGTTCTGTCCTGTTCACTCTCGCTCTCAACCACAAACAGGTTTGTTTATTTCTCATGGGTATATGCACATTTCTAGCTTATTTGTTTTGTTCATATTTTATAATGTTTCCATAGTCCAAAATCTGCGTTGATACTTAAAACTGTAATATGTACTATGCTAAATACATTAAAGAGATTTACAAACTTCTTGTTTACTCATTTGTTTGACATGTATTCATGCTTAAGAATTTGGTATTTTAATTTTAATCTTATAAGAAACAAACAGCATGGAAATTATACAGGTGTGCGACGTTCCATTGTTTAAAAATAAGTAGAATTGACGATCAAATTCAATTACTGAAGTTTGGCTTCAGGGTGCAAGCTATGGTTGCATTTTTTCCCTCACGATAACATCTTCACTGATTTTTATCTAATAAGTAAATAGTACTCAGCCATTTAACTCACCTAATGGGGCTCCCATGTAAAACAAATCATATATGAAGTTATGAACAATGAACATCACTTCCACTCTCTGCCACAAAGCATCAGGCGGTGTTAGCAAATTGAACTGTTTGTTTAGATTGCATGGGATAGATGAAGTTTTTAAGCTATAGCGTATGGCTATCAAAATTTTAAATTTCTTGAAGCAGTATTTTAAATTGCATTGGATAGATGAAGTTTCAAAATTATTAGCATATAGATATAAACATTATTTTTAAATTTGCCTGTATGCCTGTAACGATAATAACAACTTGCCAACTTGGAAGCTAGTCTGTTCTGAAGTTATAGCCAAACAGAAGAAGGAAATCACAAGGATACTAATAACAAATTAAACTAAGATACTGTGATTTCATTGCATTTGAAAAGAAATGTAAAACAAGAGAGAAGAAATGATATACCGGCATACGGCGAAGCCGCCCTCCACCATCCCCAACACGCATGCTAACACACACAAAAATAAATAAATTAAAAAGTAAAAAGGAAAGAAAAAAACTCTTCCTGCAATTTAAAGAGGGGCTTGTCTATTTCTCATTGCTGAAAGTGTTGAGTTACACTGATGATTCAGGTTATTGGCTAAAATCAAGTTTGCAGTTGATCTAATAGCTTAACTATTATTGAGTCGGGTAAGATTTTAAGGCTAAAACTAGGGCAATTCAAATTTCACCAACACATATACTGGCTTGGGAGCCTGACTACCTCACTGAATTGAGACAATTGCCTTCCCAATCTTGGGCTATGAAACCATAACATCGTTACGAAGAGCTTCACTAATCAAAGTTTCAGTAGGAGTATGAGCCCAATAAGCAGTAACTCTATCATGCCATAAGAAGTAGCACACGGAAAAGTCAGACAGCCTATATTCTCAAGCATATTACTTCATCTATTTAACTTAACTGTATACCAGAGAATGTGTAGTGTTAATAGTGATTGTTTGACTGGATAAATTTTGTTGTGTTTCTGCAGATGAGTGCCTATTTTGCGCCTGCATTTTTTAGCCATCTCTTGGGAAAATGCTTAAGGGGCCAAAATCCATTTCTTGAAGTACTAAAATTGGGTTTGGTGGTCTTAGGAACATTTGCTGTTGTTTGGTGGCCATACCTTCATTCCTTAGATGCTATTCTGGAGGCAAGAAAACATTTACTTTACATTTCTGCTCTAACTATACTTCTGCATCAGTATTGACAATATATTGCCATGATCATTTTCAATTTTTTAAAATTTTACATCGTGGTTAAATACAACAAATTGCCTACAACCCTACTTTCCTATTGTATGAAGGACTCTTCTACCATAATATTGAATGATCAATTATTGCTAATATTAAAAAGTATTGATAGGATCAACTGATGTTTTCCTTGTAAGTAAATATATCATAGATCCTAGAAGTAGGATTGCATATTCGGGAGGGGGGGTTGGCGAAAGCAGGGAAAAGTATCTGAAGGGGACAACACTTTAAAAATAATATACTAAAGCCAGTAAAAAATGGGAAGATCAATGAAACGTTTTCTAATGTTCAAAGTTAAAAAATCCTAACAATCAGGTTGATAGGATCAAGTGATGTTTTCCTTGTAAGTAAATATATCATAGATCCTAGAAGTAGGATTGCATATTCGGGAGGGGGGTTGGCGAAAGCAGGGAAAAGTATCTGAAGGGGACAACACTTTAAAAATAATGTACTAAAGCCAGTAAAAAATGGGAAGATCAATGAAACGTTTTCTAATGTTCAAAGTTAAAAAATCCTAACAATCAGGTTGATAGGATCAAGTGATGTTTTCCTTGAAAGTAAATATATCATAGATCCTAGAAGTAGGATTGCATATTCGGGAGGGGGGGATGGCGAAAGCAGGGAAAAGTATCTGAAGGGTACAACACTTTAAAAATAATATACTAAAGTTGGTAAAAAATGGTAAGATCAATGAAACGTTTACTAATGTTTAAAGGTAAAAAATCTTAACAATCAGGTTGGTTGGTTTGGGGGTGGGGATGTGGAGGCGACGGCCACCTGAGGCCTCTAAGTGGTTCTACTCTGATCCTAGCACTTATTTATGAGTGTAGATATTCTGTACTTTTTCGGTCCCAAGCAATTCATTTGTAACAGTTATCCTCATAGTACTCTGTATGACCTAGATAGGCACGTGCTTACTTCCTACATGTTTCCGATATCATTGTGCATCTCGTGGTCATGTTCAATTTTGTATTTGAAGTGCCTATCGGACAGTCTCTTATACATATACCTGTGTCCTAGCTATTTGGAATAACTGTAACAGACCAAGCTGCTTCCTTGGGTGTTGCTTCTCGGTAATCGGTGCCTTTAGATATATTAAAGTTCTACTTGTGTGATTATTTACGATGCTTATTGCAGGTTCTCTCCCGCCTAGCTCCATTTGAAAGAGGGATATATGAAGATTATGTAGCTAACTTCTGGTGCACTACTTCACTTCTAATTAAGTGGAAGAGATTGTTCACCACTCAATCCCTGAAACTTTTCAGTCTTGCTGCAACCGTTTTTACTTGTTTGCCTTCAATGGTTCAGCAAATACAGAATCCAAGCAACCAAGGTTTCCTTTATGCACTGCTAAATAGTGCTTTCTCTTTCTATTTCTTCTCATTCCAAGGTACACAAAAAGTCCCTTTTCCTGTTCTTCTATGTAAGTTGTTTTTTACAATTCTAACTGCAGATACTCTGGAATTGTTTTAATTTACAGTACATGAGAAGTCTATTCTTCTGCCACTTCTACCGGCAAGTTTATTAGCATTGGAAGAACCGTTCATTTTTCAGTGGTCTACACAATTTGCGTTGCTCTCTATGTTTCCTCTTCTTTGTCGCGACAAATTAGTACTGCCATATGTTGCCTTATATGGCATATTTTTCCTTCTTTACCATATGCCTACTGGGAGACTTTATAAAACGGGTAGTAATTTTTCCTTCACTTTGAAGTCATTCATAGTTGCATTTCTTGCTTCGATCTCTTTTGTTCTCCACATCATCTACTTGACCATGAATCCGCCCAAGAAGTATCCATTCGTCTTCGAAGCCATCATAATGCTTCTTTGCTTCTCCCAGTTCATACTAGTTGCTGTTTACACAAATAGAAAGCAGTGGATGTTGTCGGAGCACTCTACTTCTACTGGTAAAGAAAAAAACCTCTGATTTTCGCAAGTCCATAGTAGCATTTTCTTAGATATGTTGACAAGATTAATTACCAAAGCAAACTCATCTTTTTAGTTTTAGGGGAAAGGATCACTTAACTGTGATATCTGAGCGAGGATTTTTTCCAGTTCACCGTATTGAACTCATTAAATGTCTTTATTTACAATATCGAGTATGTAGCTTGATGTTAATCGATCACTTTCTATGGCTTTATGGGGCTGTTTTTTTCTTACTTTTTTATTATGACTTTTAGTTAAAAATTTAACTTGCGATTAAAAGTGACAAGTTAACAGAAATTTTAGTTAAAAAGTGTTCGGTATTAATTTTTATTTAAAATCAGAAGTTTAATTAAAAAAAGTTAAAAAGTGTTTGGTTGAGAATGATTTTTTTGTTAAAATAAAATATAAGATCACTAAAATAGATATTATCAAATAAATTGTAATTTTTGTTCAAATATAATATTGTATTTACATCTGGTTAAACTTATTTATCCAAAAAAGTTAAAATTCAACTTTTATAAAGTAAAAATTTCTTACTCAGATTTTGACTAAAAGTTAAATGTTAAGCAATAAAAAATTTAAAAAATAAACACTCTAAAATAAATTTTTGGATAAAAATTAACTTTTGACCAAAAAAAATAGTGAAAAACAGCCCCTATGTTTGTTCTTGAACAACTTCAGACAACTTAGAGGGCTGCATCACATCACATGCTTTTTTATGAATTACATAGTCCACTTCAAAATTAGGGGCGCATTTTAACTCAGACAACTTTTTCGATAGCTTTTTCTGCTAACTCCAATTAATCTGCTCTACGAAGAGTGTCTTACAAATCTTTTTGCACCAACTATTTCAAACTATTTTATAAGAGAAATTCAAAAAAATACGTACAAGTAAAGAAAATTAATCAATCCCATTAAGAAAAGGAAAAAAATTGATCAAAAAAAAAAAGAAAAGGAAGAAAAAGAGTAATAAAATTGTCTATATGTCAAGTTTTTATGAATTTGTGATATATTCTGTTTCATATAAATAACCAAATTTAACCACATTCTCTAAGAGATCCATGAAAAAAACGGGTCTAAAATTACGAGTCCTATTTAAACAGGTAAGAATAATGAGAAAAGGGAGAAAGATTCATCATACGTACTAAGGAGGGAAGGAGGCAATATCAATACTCCAATTTAAGTAATAAAATAGTTTTGATAATTATTTGACAATAAACTTAAGCGATGAACGTTAATTAGGATACATAAGCTCTTCCAAGTTTTGTATTTTGTGAATTGTACTTGAGGTTATCTTAAATTTTGTAAGGACTAACCGATTGATGTATATATAGACAGAGTAGAGTGAGTAGACACACAAAAATCAGTGAATTGATAGACAATTGGGCATGTGATTTTATTATAATGGTTCATAGGTTTCCATCAAAAACCGCCATTTTAATAGTTAATATTGAGCTCAAGTGGTTGGGGACGTGGGGGTTGAAGGATCATTTTATTAATACTCTCTCCATTTTAAAATTATAAATACATTTCAATTCAAATAAAATAGATGTGTGAAATTTTAAAGTTTAAAATTAAAATAAAATATTATAAAATATATAAACAATTCTTTTAAATACAAACTTTTGTAATTTATTTTTATAAATTTATATTACAAGTAAAATTATAATATTTATAAATATTATTATATTAAAATAAATATACCTCCAATTTTGAAACAGTAACCGATGAAGTAATGCATTAAGATAAGGACATTTCGTTTCTAATATTCATATATTTTACGTACACATACTAGGAGTACTTTTTTTCGGCAAAACAAATAAAATAGTCCATGTATTTTATATTTAGTTTCAATTTAGTTTATATATTTTTAAATTATTATTATAATCCTTGTACTATTTTTTATAGTTTTAATTTGATCCAACTTGATAAAACAAAATAATAAATTACTATTACCTTGGTTTTTTAATGCAATTTTAATTAAATAACAAGGTTAAAATATTTCTCTCCCAATATTATTTTAAAATATAAACTTTGAAAAATTAACTAATTTTATTTCAAAGTGTTAAAATTGATTTGAGAAAAAAAAACCTATCAATCTTAGTAAAAATTTATTTTTCAAACAAAATTATCATATTTTCAGGCCATTATCATATTTAAGAAAATCTAAAAATATTTCAACATTATAATAATAATAAATAATAAATTATTTATTATTATTTTCAAATGAATTGAGAGATTTATGTTCGTTACATCAAATTAATATGATAGTTTTTTTAAAAAAAATTACCTTTTACTAATATTGATATATCTTTTTCCTCAAATCTATAAAAATATATTTTATTATGTTCTAAACTATAAAACAAATTTAATCATTTTAAATTAAATTAATTTATTTTTAAATACAAAGTCTAAAATAAAGAATCAATTATAACATTTTGAAATTTACGTTAACTTATTTTTATATGCAAAATCTGTAGTTTTAATTAAAATATTATAGAGAGATATTTTTTAACCTTGTTATTTAATTAAAATTATATTAAAAAATTAAGTTAATAATAATTTATTATTTTATTTTATTACGTTGGATCAAATTGAAACTATAAAAATTAGTATAAAAACTATAATAATAATTAAAAAAATATATAAACTAAATTGAAAATAAATAAAAAATAGAGAAATATTTCATTTGTTTTCCCAAATTTTATCTTATGAATCGACTACTCATGCATTAGATCACGACCGTCGACGTGTAACTATCGACTAGTCAAAAGTTTACACGTGAAAGTTACTGTACAAAAACTCTGACAGGTTCCACTTAAGAGTTGGCGGCCGAGTCACCAGTGTGGTATACCAGCATGTAGCTGCATTTAGTAATTGGTTGCCTAATATATGAATATAAATATAAATCAACTTATTCAATCCAATTGGAAATTAACTGGATTAATTATTATAATCTATGTTCTAAATTTAAAAATATATTTTAGTTTATATAAAATAAGTTAGTGAAATCTTATAATTTAAATTTAAAGTAAAATATTATAAAGTATACGAGGATACTTTTAACTATAAATTTTTATTTTTAAATATTTTTATAAATTTATATCACAAATAAAAATATGACACTTATAAATAATACGGAGTATAATATTAAAATAAAAATATATTTCTAATTTTAAGGAAGAGAATACTGTAAATAAATAAAAGGAACTAAAAACAATGAAAAGGTACAGCTGGCTCTATCCTAGCCCTGCTGGCGTGGTCTGTCCCTTTCAAATGAATATATATATATATATATATATTATATAGACGGGTTTAGACCCAAATTTCCACTAATACGAATTGTAACAAAAACAAAAAATTTAACGATGCCTTGAGAAAATCCAATTGTACTACAAGTTTTGATATACTCGTATTTCTTTTTGTAATATCTTGCATAGTTTTCAATTAGGTTGAACTTGATTTTAGAATTAACTCTTTGTAATTTCATATATAGTTAAAAAGTTTTTTTATACATTACAAAAAGTTTAGTAATGAAAATTTGTACATCCATCAATTATGTTCAAATATTGTAAAATATTACAATATAACTTTTTTTGGTAAATATAAAATAAACTGCAACCCATTTAAAAGTATAAAATGGTTTGCATTTGGAAATCTGAAAGAAACGGAGCAAAAAGTTAATTGCGTAATAAAAAAATATGCGTGAACATATTTTGTCTACATCTTTGTCTAATGCTAAAATATTCAAAACATTGTACATGCTTTGTCTACATCTATATCTCCAAATATGTATCTGCATTCACGCACAGCTTCAAACAATTGCATTACTCCGTATAATATACTGTATATAACTAAAATTCAATATCGTCAATTTCATATATATGTAAATTCAATATATATATATATATATGGACAATTTCATATATACGTAATTTCATGTTGTTTTTTATTTATTTTAGTGTTACTCATGGAAGGGGTATCTGGCCTAGTACGTCATAATCAACTAATTAGTTTGCAAATAGTGTTTAACGGTCCATTTTGATTTGATATATCTTTTGGGGGGTCAAAATCAATCTAAATGCACAGACATTTCAACTAATTAGAGATCTATGATTTTTCCTATGTTTTATATTCAACTATTACAGTGACTAAAAAAAAGTAGGAAAAAAATCTCAAAAATAAACAAAAATTATATATATACTTAATAGGATAAACATGATAGTGTTAAAAGTATTTCATACGAGGTTATAGTTAGCTCAAATGATTAAAGTACACTCTTTATAATTTTAAAGTTAGGCGATAAAACTTTATCAGGTGATAATTGAGTTGGTTTTATGATAGAAGATCAAACTTATTAGAGTAAGAATTGAGTTAGTTTTATGGATAATTTCGCCCATAAAAAAAAGAAAAGAAAAGAAAATGTTAGTTATAAAGATAGGGAATCAAACCTAATTAAGGTGAGAATTGAGATAATTCTAAAGATGAGGATCAAATCTGATCATGGTATGAGTTAGCATAGTTTTAGGGATAATTTTGTCGATAAGAAAAAAAACACAGTATTCTAGTACGTCAATTAAGTGACGTTTGCATGATTTAGATATTTGTATACATTCTAAATATGTACAATTAAATTACCTTAATGCTGAAAAGTTAAAACAAAATACATATTTAGTTTAAATTTTAAAAATTATGACAATTATTAAAATTTAAAAATTCTAAAAATTAAATTAAAACAAGTACGACAATATTAAAATTTAAAATTTTAGATAAACAAAACCGTCCTTTCGTTGAAGGCAGTTACGTGCTATGCTAGTTTTAAACCCAAATAAAGTATGGTTTCTACTTTTAAAATAAATGACTTTATTGTCTTCGTTATATATGGAAATTGTAATGGTCCCGTTCCTGATCAGTAGACAAATGTGCGGTGCATGTACACTGTTCAACATCCCGTTGTTATAGATGCCACAAATTATATAGCTGGGTAGCATACGTGTTTCCCTTCTTAAATTTGGAAAAAAAAAAAAATTTATTTCAAACTTTGCTATCATATTTCAACATGCATACATGCAACCACACACATACATATACACATCAATGCAGTTTGCTTATTTAAATTCAGGTAGGTTACAATCTCACATCCTACTCCTTCCAAACTTAAGTTTTTCATTTATTATTTTTTTATTATTTCTTTCTTGTGAATATTTTGATTATTTTTTTTATTAAATTACTTATAATTGTATATACAATATTAATTTTTTGAATTATCTTTTGTGTATATAATTAATTGTATCCGGTGGAGAGTAATTTTACTGGTGGATGGTCAACTTGAGGGTGACAGTAAATATTGTCAGTCAAATGAATGAACAAAAGAAAAAAGGAACCAAGATAGCCGTTGAATTCATTTCCCCTAGCTAGACCATTTGGTTGATCATGCACCGTCATAAAAGTATTAGGCATTCACACCTTTCCTTAACGATTCTATAGTTTACAGAATTAAACATAACCTTTTATATATATATATACAAATTTTTTATTTATATTTTACACAATTAAACATAATTATATATATATATATATATATATATATATATATATAAATTTTTTATTTATCTCATTTACTAATTGAAAGCTAGCTAGGACGCGGCAACAACAAATATATTCATATCCTAGGGTAGGAATTTTTCCTCTTGCATAAAGGTATGTTCAGAACTAACTTTTAATTCAACTTTTAATTTTACAGTTATTTTTCAGATGAACGATATGATTTCTACACTGACTTATAATTTATAAAAACAAAAATAAGGTTTACTTACTTTTTAAAAAATAAAATTTTAAATTAAAATTAGATTATAATCCAAAAATAACAGCCGAAAATGCCCAAAATAACTTAGCTAACTAGCTTCAAACTCAGAAAAAAGAAACGAGGTTCACTTTTAATAGAATTTGTCCTGTAAAAATTATTCATACCGTCATCCTCCAACATATATTAGGGTTACAAGAATTAGCATACACACAAAAAAAAAAGATTTTTTTTCAATCATCTACTGATCAATATCAAAAGTTTTATTGTATATATGTATGGGGAAAAGAGAAATAAGCTTAGTTCATATATATGTACACCAATTTTACCAATAAAAATCAACAATTAATAAATCAAACATAAATATCATTTCTTAAAAATTATATTATAAACCATTTAAAAATACAAAAGTAATAAAATTCTTGTGTGTGTGTCTATATATATTAATATTTTACTGCAAAAAATTAAAGTTACTGGGGATACCATGGACTGAATTCTAGAGCCAGTGGAAGGTAATAGGGCAAAATTAAAAACAATTTATAAATACTTCATAAAAACCAATATAAAATTATAAGACTTTGAAACCAAAATTAAATGAGACTAGATCCTCTTGATAAACGAAAACTGAAAGCGAGGGAATGTGGTAGTAACAGTGTAACATGGCGACATTTCCTCAAACAAATGATAAAAACATTATAGTTAAAAAAATTATATTTCTTTGCCTTCTATGTAATTAAGCGATTTCTGAACTTTAGATGCCGGAGATGATCAAGACATTGTTACAAACAAGATGGACTCGAGACAGGGTATATCATTCTAATTTGAAATCTTGAAAACAAATTGTTTCTAGGATATAAAATTTTCAAAATTTAAAGTCTAGTGTTTTCGTCCAACAATTAGAGGTGTGGCAACTGAAATTGGTTGAATTATTTTATTTCTTATTTTATCTTTTGTTTTATTCATTTTTTAATTGACATGTGACATATTATTATGTTTTTCTTAGTTAATAAACTAAACTTTAAGAGTACACATGACAACTCTAGAGGAAATGAAGTAAACTATGTAGTAGATAATGAAATAGCTCATCTCATTCCATAACAATTTCCTCTTCCGCAAGTTTCTTATCATATATTTTTATTTTTTAAATTTGTGATTTTTGGTTATTTTAGACTCCAACCTGTAAATATGATAGGTAGATAATTTAATAGATTTTTTTATTAGTTTAAATATCTCAACTGCTAATTAATCTAAAATTTTAAAAATTCATACTACCTTAAAATTTAGGGATCGATAGGGCAACTACTAAGTGTAGATTTGATAACGTACGTACTTTTTTGTGTGTGGATAATTTGGAATACTACAACCCAAGTACTTTTCTACGTAGACCATGCTTTATTATATTGGTAATATATTTGGAAGACAAACACCATTCAATAATTTGTTGGGATTTTAAGAAATGCAAAGATTTGTTCCCCAAAGAAAAAAAATGGGGAAGAAATTGATAAGTAAAAAGCTGCAAGAAGCATTAAAAGAGCAACGACTGGTTAGCCCAACATTAATGGAACAGGTAGTAGTTCTCCAATATACTCCACTTATTTTAGTGTTAATCTACCACCGTAGGACAGTGTGTTGACATCCATGGATCCTCCTAATGAGTGGCCCGAAAGAAAGAGCCTTGCCAATGCTGAATTTATGTGTTAGATACTCTCTCAGTACAATTTTCTGTGTTATATCTGTAATTTTTATTGATTCACAGATAATTGTCCTCCATAATATTTAAATAGAATTTAAAAAGATAATTTTTTATATTATTCTTACATTAGTGCACTAATTTAATTTTTAATCTTAATAGTATTTATTGTAAAAAGAGTATATAAGAAGTTTTACATCAATATCTATTACAAAATAATAATATTAATATTACTTCATCCGGTTTATAATAACTGTTATTTTAACTTTTTGTATGTAAATTTAGGTGATGCATTTTATATGTTAAATATTTTATTTAATTTTTAAAAAATTAATAATAATTAATATGAATAAAAAATTTAACTAAAATAAAAATTTTAACATATAAAAGATATCTCCCAAACTTACGTGTAAAAAATTAAAGTGACAATTATTATGAATCAGACAAAGTATTTTTTAATAAGTGTATAAATTTTTAAGATGACATATAAATCTGAAGGTAGGGAGGGAGTAATTTGACCTTCTTTTTGTATATCCAAACACCTCTTCCCTCTTTAATTTTTGAGTTCCCATTTCTAGACGCCAAACCTTTTATTTAATGCTTTCACAAGTACATATTTCCATTGTTAGGCACTACAAAATAACTTACACATTTTCCTTCAAAGAAATAAGTATAACAAAATATAACCCAATTATTATTATTATTATTATTATTATTATTTATATGGTGACATATAGCATGATGTAAGACAAAATATTAGGATTTTTCTTTACAGAATCAAGATACATTGAAAAGAAAACATATTAAGAAAATGAATCGATTTTTACTACTTCCTAATGAGAAATACATATGCAGCATGTGTCTCTTGATGAGTAATGAGTTTATATGCACCTTCCAAAAATACATACGGAGTATTATGGTTAGGACGGATGTGTTGGGACTTTGAAATCTCATGTTTCATAGATTTGATATTTTAAGAGATTAACATGTGTTGCTTAATTGCTTTAAATTTTCCCTTTATGTGGGAAACTATTTATGACCAAAGTGCGAAACGCCGAACAACTGGATGTAGTTCTAAATTAATCATAATTCATGTAGTTCTTCATTAAATTTTAGAGCAATAATAATCATTAATTATGAGAATATCAAAGGGGGTGGTATAATGTTCATTATAATATCATCACTTGTTCCATTAATCCATCACCTTGAAGAGCCGGAGAGATTATATACCGCGCGATTAATATTATTACATGTAATAAAATTAGCGCGTTACTCGACCATGAGATTATATTATACTACATGTTTTTGCTATGAATCACCCATCAATTATTGGCGAGTTACTCAGCCATGTGACTGTGTCTTGCTATAAATCAACTAAAATTTTTCAAATTTGTTTTTGGATTAACATGGGTAGTCATCATGAGAAATTAAATAGATGTAAACCAATGTCTACCGGGATAATTACGTTTAGTTTAGTTGGACGTAATAAAATGATAGAGAATTGAATGAGTGGATAATAAGAAAAATAGAGATGAAAAACAAAAATCACAAAATTATGAGATAAATATGAGAATGAAAAAATAGTGGATTGTGTAAAATTTTAATTGTACGCGATGAAATGACAACTCTCCATCTAGAATTGTGAATTGAAAAATACACATAGTCTTATTAAGAATAGAGCAAAGAATGAATTTTATACATAAATAATATAACAAATAATATAAAATTTATTATATTCTTATATTATTTTATTCTTTCAAAACAAATGCAACACAAATTTATATCATTGAATGTTATATCCTCGAACATATGAGTTCAAAAAGAGTAATGCTAAAGTGGTCAAATATATGTTTTTAAATTGTCCAAATACTACTCTTTAGTTAAAAAGAATTGTATATAATTAAGTCTAATACAATAATTGCTTTATGCACTACACAGAAAATACACAGAAAGTGTACTAAAACTCATATTTAGATAATATGAGCATAAATACATTTGCACACCATGATATATATTTCTCTTGGACTCCAATAACTAAATATAGGAAGGCTAAAAGTTATAAACTTCAATGTTGAAAACCCTGTGTCAATAGATATATGATCCATTGGTACAGACTAGCTTGACCAATGACAATGAACACACGTAGCTCGGTCAAATTAATATTTTTGGATCATTATATTATTCAGGTTATTTATTTAAAATCTGGATGTGCGGACCGCAGAATATAGTTGAATATCAATGAATGACAATGTTTGATTTTGTTTGCTCTACAAGTTTGGACTCAGTAGTAAGGAAACTAGTATATGTTATGAACTTCTAGATTCATTGAGAGTACTAAACTAGCATACTAGTATATGTTCTTAAAAAAAAAAAGTTAAATTTGAAAAAAGAATTTGTTTTAAAAAAGAGTTATATTTTAAATTTTTTTTTCTCATTTTGTTAAAAATTTAAAAAATTTCAATTACAAATTTATAAATTTCGTCATAATTTAAAGATTTATAATAAATTTCATGAGAAAAACTTATCATTTATAAATTTAATTTTTGGTCAAAACTATAAAATTAATAATTATCAAAAATTTAAAAAAGTAATGTATAATTTGAGGTTATCATAAAGCAAGTAACGATACTTTATAATATCAAAGTCCCTCGTCTTTGATTTTCTCCTTTTATGTAAATTCTCACATCAGATTTTCTTTTTTCTGGTGAAATTTACAGTTGAAAATTGTACTTTTGTCAGAGAAATTTCTTACGGTGCGACAAATTCTTTTTCACACGGGTGTTTGTGGTGATTAATACATATTTGAAGGTTCGGACTTGGGATTTTAGACTTTTATAGGGTGGGGTTGATTTGCCATGAAGCAGTTAACACATGAAAATATTATGCATAATAACTTATATATATATTCTCCAATTTCGGCATAAATTGTACAATCATGATTTATCTCCATCCATCTATCTATTAGTTTCACTTTGAATTTGCTTTTGTTTTCGAATTTTAAACAAATATATTACTATAGATTAATTGATAAATTATTTTAAGGATAAAGTCGACTCTGCTAAGTCAATTATTAACTCGATTAGTTTAGTTATTATTTCTTTTTCTTATTTTTATTAATAGTAATATATATCAAAATCCAAATATTATTTAATTTGACTTTGAATAGGCTTTTATTTTCGTATTTTAAACAAATATTATTGAATTTTGACTTTAAGCGAGTTATTAGTTAAACAAAAATATTACCTTATACATAAAACTACATCTATAAGAATATTAAAAATAAAAAAAAACTAAAAAATTATAATTCTCTTAATATTACTTAAAACAAACAAAATTACATGTGTTATGTACGCCGTAAAAACTTGTTTACTTTTAACCGATGTTTTTAAAAATCTTTGGATTGACTTATCAAGGGACGATGTTAATGCAATTATCTTATAATTAATGAAACAACTTCTCTTCCTAAGATAGATGCTGCAGAGTGTTAGTTTTTAAGTATATACATTAAATAAGGTATGATATGAAACCAAGAGATTAAACATCAAATAACGAAAGAAAGATAAATCAGCAAATAAAAGAAGAATTTCAAATAGTCAAGCATCAGATAAATTGCGCACTTATCTGTTATCTCTCCCTTTACATATAATTAACGCTGGAAAAATCTAATGCATTATAACAAACGTGGAATTTGGGAGAACAGTGTACCCTACAATGCAAAAGTCAATTAAAAGAAGAAGAAAAGTTTGAGGGAAAGGACGCAAAAGAATGGACGTATACCAGCTAAGCAGCTAGGAGTTTAATTAAATTAGTTAATAAATAAATACAATTAAAATTGAACAACAAAAAATAGACCAGCCAATTTAAGAGAGCGTTGTATGAATGTGAAGTTGGCTGTAGTAGTATAGTAGTCTCATTTAATTCTCTCATCTGCCTCCTATACTCCCATTGATTGTTCGTCTGTCCCTCCTCCCTCCCCCATCTTTTCTTCTCATTTTTCACCCTTTTTAAATCCCCCCCACCTCCCTCAACTCCATGGCCTGCCACTTTACCATATTTCTCAGCTCCAATCCTTCAACAATTTTATGAAAAAATTCTTCTTATTTTTTATCAACTATTAAAAAAAATGCCACAAGTATTGCCAAACTTTTCTAGCTCTGTTAAGCTCAAATATGTCAAACTTGGTTACCAATACCTAATCAACCACATTCTCACCTTCATTTTGATTCCAATCATTGCCTCCATTTCCATTGAAATCCTCCGAATTGGTCCAAATGAAATCCTTACCATTCTCAAATCCCTCCATTTCGATCTCCTCCAAGTTCTCACCTCCACGTTCCTCATCGTCTTCATCTCCACCGTCTACTTCATGTCCAAGCCCAGATCCATCTACCTTGTCGACTACGCCTGCTACAAACCTCCCGTCACCTTCCGGGTCCCCTTCGCTACCTTCATGGAACATTCTAGACTCATCCTTAAAGACAATCCCAAGTCCGTCGACTTCCAAATGCGCATTCTAGAACGTTCTGGACTCGGCGAGGAAACCTCCCTCCCTCCTGCCATTCACTACATCCCTCCCAATCCTACCATGGACGCTGCCCGAGCCGAAGCCGAGCTCGTCATCTTCTCCGCCATTGATTCATTACTCCAGAAAACTGGTTTGAAACCAAAAGACATCGATATTTTGATTGTGAATTGTAGTCTGTTTTCGCCAACTCCTTCCTTGTCCGCCATGGTAGTCAACAAGTACAAATTGAGGAGTAACATAAGGAGCTTTAATTTGTCCGGCATGGGATGTAGTGCCGGCTTGATTTCTATCGATTTGGCTAGAGATTTACTTCAAGTTCATCCCAATTCTAATGCTCTTGTTGTTAGTACTGAAATAATTACCCCGAATTATTATCAGGGTAAAGAGCGAGCCATGCTCCTTCCCAACTGTTTGTTCAGAATGGGCGCGGCTGCTATCTTGTTGTCAAACAAGAGGCGCGAGAGAACTCGAGCCAAGTATCGGTTAGTCCACGTCGTCCGCACCCACAAAGGCGGGGACGACAAGGCATACCGATGCGTTTTTGAAGAAGAAGATCCCGAGGGAAAAGTTGGGATCAATCTCTCCAAAGATCTCATGTCAATTGCAGCAGAAGCTCTCAAGTCAAACATCACTACAATGGGACCGTTGGTACTTCCGGCATCGGAGCAACTCCTCTTCCTGTTCACACTCATTGGCCGGAAAATCTTTAATCCGAAATGGAAACCTTACATTCCGGATTTCAAGATGGCGTTTGAGCATTTCTGCATACATGCCGGCGGCCGCGCCGTGATCGACGAGCTCCAGAAGAACCTCCAGCTGTCGGCGGAGCACGTGGAGGCGTCGAGGATGACGTTGCATAGGTTTGGGAACACGTCATCTTCTTCCCTGTGGTATGAATTGAGTTACATTGAAGCTAAGGGGAGGATGAAGAAAGGTGATAGGGTTTGGCAAATAGCTTTTGGAAGTGGATTTAAATGTAACAGTGCTGTTTGGAAGTGTAATCGGACGGTCAAAACACTGACAGATGGACCGTGGCAAGATTGCATTGACAAGTATCCGGTGCATATTCCAGAGGTCGTTAAGCTGTGATTAATTAAATTCATTCAATTATTAATTACAGCAGTGAAATAAATACTGTTTGATTAACGATCAAACATTAATTATTTCATTTTACGTCGTAGCTGTGAATTTATTACGTTTGAGTTGTCATAAAATCTATTTAGTGCTGTCGTGTACGTGTCTGGATCGAGCTGTGACCTCAAGGAGTCTATGTACACATATACTGGTGTTATTATATATATATGTTGTAAAACATGTATAGCAAAAATGGATACATGAAGAGAAAAACATCACTGTTCATTGAAGCTGTGCACATATAGTATGAAATAAATGTGTTATGATCCTTCTTCTTCTCGGTGGTTGTTTAGTAGTTGTGAATTAATATTTGTGGATGATCAAATGGTTAGCGATCACATATATTTGCTCCCTCCCAACTCATTTGCAACTTCAACTTTGCACAGTAATTAAGGAAATGACGAATTTTAAGCTGGTGTACTTCAAAGTTTAAAATTTTATAACCGTGTTTGTTATTTTCAACCATTCCGTATATACAAGTGCTTTCCGTTGATAATTTTACTATTTGTGTTTAATGTTACTATTTTCTTGTTATATGACTTAAAATAAATGTTGGAAGAATAATTTAAATAAATTATATTATCAAACTTTATATAAAAAATAATCCTACAAACATGAAAGACATATTAAAGAAAAAAAAGTGTTACAAATAGATATAGACGAAGCAAGCACGTATGGACGGTATTCATTTCGGGTACAACTTTACTCTGTGTCCCAAAGTCATAATCTCACAATCAATGGCTATATTTTCTTTATAATAATTGACAAGCAACTACTTTTTAAATAATATTTTATTGAAAGATGTACAATTTAAGGAACTTAATTTGTTCATTTTGTATAATTCATAGCAGTTTTCAGTTGAACTTATGAAAGGAAAAAGAAAAGAAAAGAAAGACAACGTACGTAGAGGAAGTAAATGAAGACGCATGCATGGAACACTATGTAATGATCGGTGGTAGCTAGGGGGTTGGCCAGTGCGTGCTTCTTCCTCGTTTAATAACATGTAAGCACTGCTATGCTATGGAGTGCTTCTTCTACAACTTTAGTTTGGTCTATAGATATCGTACGGTAGTAACTGTTCTAACGAAAACACATTCTTTCTTTTTTTGTTACTCTGGTTTTTCTAACAGATTATGTAATTATTGTGAAAACTTAAAATGAAGGATATATCACGATTATAAGATATTCTCAGGGTACAATGTTACAATAGAATAGTTCGTATAATAAGCATTACGAAATTAAGAATGTAATTAAATATAGAATTGCTGTGATTGCCAACCAATTCAGGTTAAAGATTTTAAATTTGATAATTCTGATATTTTGAATTATATTATTAGAATTTAAAATATTTAAAATTTAGGCTGCACAAATGGCATTTGTGTTCAATAAACTAAAATTATTTATCCTATGTGGTCTGCACGCGCGGGTTGGTGGTTTAAATCACTACTAAGACGATCAAAAGAGGAATTAAGTTCAACGTAAAAGATTTAAAATGGTAAGATACAATATAGGTAGAGTTGATACTTTGAAACAAAAAATTTACTTTTTATTTAATTTTTAAGGCAGATTTACACTAATATAGCTAAACATATTATTTTTTGTTACAAATTCAGCTAAACTGTAAGAAAGAGTAAAAAAATAAAAATGAAAATGAAAAAGATCACCGAAAGTATGGGATTCACGTTTCCGTCTACAGCTGGGAATTTAATTAAAAACAAGAGACATTCAGAACCTATTTGCTACCAATATATATAGAGTAGCCAGTACTGTACTGTAATTCGGGGGGTAATGCCCTACTCTGTAAAATTAATGCTGTCACATTTAGATATCCAAGAAATGGCTAATTGGTCTTCTAAATTCTTGAATTGAGCTACCACAATAAATTTTCATACCCACTCATTTATTTAATAAAATATTTTTATAACTACTGTATGTCTTAGATATATTCACTTAATTCGTGTTGCCTTGTTGAGATAAAACGGAATAATCCTTTCGTATTTAATATTTTTATTTGTCTAGATATAATATATAATATTTAAAGAGAATTAAAAATGTAATTTTTTATATTATTCATTACATTTAATGCACTAATTTAATTAATTTTTAAATTTTATAGTATTTCTTATAGAAAATGATAAATAGATAGTTTTATATCAATATTTATTGTAAGATGATAACGTTAATATTATTTTCTAATAAGCGAGTAAATTTTTAGGATGACAAATCTGGATGGAGGGAGTAGATGTTAAACATTTAAAGATATGAGAACTTAAAACTAGCATGCACTCTCCATTTTAGAATTAGAGGTAAGTTTTTATTTTAAAAATCAAACAATAATTGTATATTAAAATTTTAAGATTATTGTTAATTTAGTAAATTTAAATTAATACAATAATTAGAATCTTATAATTTATAATAAAAATTAATATTTAATCATTATATAATTTACATTTTGAATTTCTATCATTTACAATAATTTATTAATTTATAAATTTAATATGGCATTGTTTGTCTTAAAAAATTAAAAACCTATCTATCTTTACAACATTCCGAAAGCGTACTTGTACGACTATAGTGTAAAGCATATTGGAGTCTACGCAATTACTTTCTCCACATACCGAAAAAATAAATTCCCTAAATTAGGAATAATTTGTATTTTAGGAAATGAAATGGAAGAATTTTAAAAAATATCTATCCGTGCAGATTCTTTAAACTAAAGACTTCTGTATTTAAGGAACAAACTTAAACCGTAATTCTCTAAATTTAGGAAATCTTATAAATTAAAATATTCCCATCCTAAAATAATATTTATAAATATATTATATAATATTATATACAACATTACGTATATTCTATAAATTAATATAAACTAATTATATTATATAATGTGATATTATATTTTAATTACCTTATAAATTTTTTTTTATATAATATATTATATTATATTATGTTATAATAGGTGATACAATATACTATACTCCATATTTTATATTAATTTATGTATTATATGTTATAGTACATAATGTATGTATATATCTATGAATGTATGGTATAATATAATATTATATAACTTTATATAATATATATTATATCATAATTTTAATATATTATAATATTAGTTGCACACACACACACATATATCTATCTATCTATATATAGGGGTTTGTTAGGATAGAACTCTAATATAATAAATTTGTAAAATAAAGAATTTGATGGACGTTATTTTCAACTGTTAAGAAAATATGTATAAAATATAAAATTACATGTAAAATAGAGAATTGCTAAGAGAAGTTACACCAAATGGCAAGAGTCTTTAAATAACTTGTTTAAAAATTAATAATGAAAAAAAGGGGTTAACATCAGTTGTTCGTTAATTTCATAATCAAGTAATAGCCAGAACAAGTCACCAGCGTTAATTTTCATACCGGCTGTGGAGAAGCCCAAGGAATTTGATTGGTGTGAATGGGAATTCTCGAGTCCGATTGATAGATGTCAAATTAATGGTTTCTATTTTGGGCAGCTTAGAACAAATTAATTCACACACAACTCCTCGAGTCAACTGCGATTTTTAAGGTTGAAGCAATAAATGTTATTTGGGTTTTGTAGGATCTTAATCCTACTTGAACCTGCTACTACTCACGTCACTTTTTCTGAATTGAGAGATGTATTTTGGATCGGAGGGAGTAATTGATAGAAATCTTAAACTTACGTATAAAAAATTAAAACGATTATTATTTTGAACAAGAGAGTAGTCCAAGAGGGTACAACTACCATCAAACTGAAAGTCATGATCAGCCTTTAGTGAGACTGGCTACATATATATACTAGCTCCTCTAATATTTTTCCCATGTTCTCTCCCCTTTATTTTATAATTGGCAAATAGTGTATTCTATTTCACAGTTGATTTTATTAAAAATTTAAAATTTTAAGATGAGACGTAACTATATATGCGAATATAAAGTCCCATAGTATGGGTAGAAATCAATTTCGTAGAACAATTTTCAGAATAATGTTACATTTCAATATAGGCTTGATATTTGCTGAAGGAGCATTATTTGTAGAAAGAAAGGTAAGTTATCAAAAAACGAATAAAAGAAAAAGAGGGAAGAAGAAGTCCCAACACTAAGCAGATTAAGATTTGCGAAAGGAGCGACGATATGTGAATACCATGGTAATTTACGAATATGCCATGGTAAAACAAAATTTATCTGTACGTGTACTAACATCTCATGATCCCATCCTATATTCTTAGTCTCTCGTCTATCTTTATTTATATATAAAAAGTTAAACAAATATTTTATCCAAAATCTTTTAAATCCTTTCAATTCGATTCAAACATTCAATAAAACTGATCCAAAACAAGTTAGAAAAAAGCCAAATTAAAATTTTATCCTTAAAAATCCTCCAATTTTATTTTAATTTGGTTCAAAATCATTTATCTCATATTCAATCAAAATTTAATTTGTATTCAACTATAATTTTTATGTAATAAACCAATTTATGTAGAGTTCTAAAATTTTCAACTTTTTATATATAAAAAATACTTATAAGAAATCAAAAAAGAAAAAATTAACTAAATCGACAAGTTAAATATTATTACTATTTACAACAATTAAAATTATCCAAATTAGTTTGGCTTTTAAAAATAGTTTATATAGAACTCATGCTTGGCATAAGTTATGAATCTAGTTTTAAATAACGATATGAACATTTAAATCAAAATTTATTTTTTTAAAATAATTGCCGACTTAAGACGGAGGGAGTATTATCTATCTTGGCTCAATTGGTTACAAGCAGAAAAAAGTGCATGTCTGTAATATCATGTTAAAATATCTAATTTGAAATCGATTAGTAAAAAAAGGAGTAAATTTCCAAAATTATTCAGTGAAATAATCTCCAAAAGTTTAATTGTTGATGGAATGTATTGAATGTTCTTCAGGAGTATGGGAAGTTTCGCACCGACCTTAACGTACAAAGGCGGATCTAATTAAACATGCATACTGCAGGAGAAAATGTTCTCTTTATCATTTCGTGCTTTCTAAGTCTGAAGAAAGAGAACCTATCGCAATACACGCCCCATGACGCATTTGTGTTCGCTTTTGGCCGATGCATGAGTGTCAACATTCGTAATGATTTAATATAACGGTCAAAAAATAATTAGAATTTTGACCCATGCATACCCTCCGCGCCACTAGAATTTTAGGATTTTTTTTTTAGCTTTATTTCTGATTCATCGGTCAGAAAATAATGAGTAAAGAATGTGACTACTCACAATTTAATATATTAGATATTACATCAGTTAAAAATTAGAATATCATTAGTAAGATTTTAATTTGAAATATGGTAGACAATCACAAATATTACTCTTTTGTGGCCTATCGACTCGATCAACTTACTATTTGAATCAATCACAAATTGACAAAATTTTATTTAATGTTTCCTCCCTTGTTTTGTAAATTTAGAGACCATGATATAATAACAATTATATTAATTGACAATGCCATGAATGTAGTAACTAGGCTATTTAGTAATAACATTTTAAATTTTTTTTATTATTTTGCGTTTCAAATTTCAAAATCAAATGTCATGTAGTAACAATAAATAAGAATAATTCGGCTTGTATAGTACTGTAGCTGTTTGAAAGTCGCTTCAACAATGTAGTTCTTAAATATCATTGTAAATTTTTGAGAAGGCATGTGGCATCTCTTGACCAATCTCCCTCATTATTTAAAATATATATATATAGAGGTTGATCTATAATTAACGTTAGTTGTGGAGACTTTCGTAGCTAATACAATTTTATCCGTCAATCGGATAATCTAACGGCGAGATCAAACTAAAAAAAAAAGACCCTTTTTGTCTGGCGGAAGGGAAAAAAAAAACCCAAAAAAATAATAAGATCCTTTCCGTTGGTGAGACCAGTGGATGAAAAAGTTCCGGTTATTGTCGCCGCCGGCGATTAGCTTTGTCTTCAACTTCACAGCCTCACCATCGTTTTGTATTGTAAAATCGTATTTATTGGCTCCTTCAGTCGCCAATGTGTTCATCAACCCATTATTTGATCTCAACATCCCCATAGAATTGTACACCGGAACCCCGTGATAAAGCAACACTGACATATATCTTCCCAGCTGCCGTCAAATTCTTGAACTTGGGCATGAAAGCATCAAGAACTTCATCACTTGGACAAAAGATTGTCAATCCACCTTCAACTGTTTGCATGTATGTGTCCTCTGCCTTTTCAGAAGTTAACAAGTCTGCAAATGCTTTGCATCCTTTTACTCTCATGACATCTGTGACATTTAGAAATGGTGGAGCCGTTGGAGCTTCAGCTGCAGGGGAATTTAGAATATGACTGATATGTATGACAGATATGTTGTATGGGTGTTCTTTAATAGTTTTACCGGCAGAAATGATTTTTTTTTTATTTTTGCCTTCCGTCAATAAGATTGACGGAAAGGATTTTTTTTTTTTTTATGAGTTTGATCTCCACCGTTGGATTATCAAATCGACGGCTATAAATGTGTTAATTACGAAAGTTTTCACAGTTAACGTTAGTCATGAATCAGTTTCCTATATATATATAATGTAGGAAAAAATGTTTTGCAGATCAAGCAATAAGATAATTAATTAGTGCATAGATAAAACTTAATTAGATTAGACAGAATAAAGTACCAACAATAGATATAATAGATCGTCTAACATTTAGTTGGAAGATTAACACTTAGTCGGAAGAATTAATCGACTCAAACTAAAAATTTTATGATGAATTGATGATGTGACTATATGCCTCTCTCTTTAGCATTGTGACTATAGGCCTCTACCTAGTCAAACAAAAGAAATGCCATATGCTCGATCCGTACCATATAATGTATGGCTATTTACTCATGAAGATTCGGATTTGCAACGGGCTTTCCGCCATTGATGACAATTTTGTGTTTCCTTTTAGCTAAAATCTTGCATTTGACAATAATCATATGGCTTTGAGGGATCAACAAAAGTTGGCCCCTTTTTTCTCACAAACTCATTAGTTTTTATTACCTTTCGGCCCAGTGCTCCCCTTGCTTATTTGATTCTTTACAATATGGTTCTTGGTTCTTGCATTAACCTCCAGAAAATAAAAACAATTTTCTTCAGAAAAGCTTTAATTAATAAAAATAAGAGCAAGAAAACAATTTGTAAGTGAATTATGGAACTGGTAGCCTAGGACACTAATGTAGCATTTTATACCCTTTTGTTGTATAAAAGGAATGACATGAATTATTTTGAATACTTGTTCGATCATTTATACATACTCCGTAACATTTATGCATTTCCTTATAATTGTACCCCTCATTGAATACATAAAAAAATCTAGAGGTAGGAAGTTGTAATGTGTATGTTATTATGTTCAAGATTAGATTTACAATGTTTAGATGGATGTATATATATACATTAGAGACTTGGAGACTATTCATATAACTTGAGGATCACACATACTTGAAAAACACACATACTTGGAGGCTACTCATATATTATAATATTACATTATACTAACATCCCTCCTCAAACTTAAGAGGGCCGATGAACTGAAAACATCTTGAGTTTGTGAATGAAGTCATGAAAACGGCTTGGCAAAAGTGCTTTAGTAAAGATATCAGCTATTTGATCCATTGTAGAAACAAATTTCAGTTGAACAGTGCCACAAACAATTTCTTAACTAATATATTTTTATTGTTATTTATTCTTAACTAATATATTTTTATTGTTGCACCATTTAAAATTCATAAGAGAGAAAATAAAAGGTATTTTAGGTATAATATAATTATTTTAAATGTTATTCATATCAATGTTAATATATATATATAGGAAAAACAAAAAATAAGTAGCAGTCTATTTTTTTAGCAGACTATAGTAGTTTTCTTTGTATTTTGCATTGTTTTTGAAAAATTCAACCATACAAATAAAAAATAAAAGAGTGTGCAAATTTTTACAAGTTTTTACGATGTGCAACATAGTTTTTATAATCATGCAAGTTGAATAAGTTTCTAAGAATAAATTTATTATAATCTTGTGAAGTTATAAAACTATTCTATGAATCATCACAAATTTATGAAAATTTGTATAACTTTCATATTTTTTTAATATATATTGTATCAATCCATAACCTTACAAATAATTATCACAGCCCATTTTAACTATATATATATATATATATATATATATATATATTAGGCTGCAACCTATTATATAGGCAAGAGCGAATTTATATTTCTAGTATGTAGTTCACAGTCTTTTGACAACATTTTCTACATGGAATTGTGTTTTTCATAATCTTTCTTATTTTTATTTTTACATAAACCTCACAATCAAAAAAAGAATTAAGAAAAATAAAAGGTGAGCTTCGATGTAGAAATAACCCAAAAAATAAATTATACAAACAACAATTCCCTTTATGGTACTTACAATAGCAGTAACAGTTCATTGTCTCCAAATTCTGTTTTCCGTCCTAAAACCAGCAGCAACAACTTTATGATAACAATAATATAAGGTAATAATAGTAATAATATATAGTAATGCTAATGACGACGACAATAATTGTAGTAAAAATAAAAAACTATTTTTTGATAGAAAAATTATAAATTAATTTGTTATCTCATTCTTTTTGTGACAAAAATATTGTGTACTTATCTATTTTTTTCGGGGTCGAGGGGAATATGATATATCATGGATGAGTAGAATATTTACTAGAACAGTTCGAAAAATAAATGCGAAGTATTATCAATGCATGAAAGTTACAAACATATAATTGTGTCGGTAAGTTATAAAAAAATTATATAACACCCATCCCCCCACCCCGCAACAAACACCAAAAAAAATTGATTTTGCAGAGCAAAAACTTTGTTGTCAAATCAATTTAATATTTAGAGACACTTTTTAATAACAAAAACTATTTTTAGACTTATTGGTCCAAAAAAGAGAGAGAGAAAATTTACGCACTTAATAATCTCCCAGTCATAAAATAAAAAAATACATCTAAACCATGAAAAAATGTATACGAGTATATCCAAAATTTATATATATAATTTTAAAATTGATATAACCACCATTTTAGTTGAGTACGTAGTGCCCTTATAGCAGACAACTAATTCCGGTAATTAGAAACCATTTCACTCACAACTTTTATCAATCATATTAAGTTTGAAGGGTGTCTGTAGTATATAGCCTCAAAGTCAAAATGTAAATCTTCTACTATCAAACTCATGAGAATGTAAAAGATTTTTCTCAAATCTATATCTTGTCCCATCTATATAATGTGAGTGCCACAATCACTGCGGCAATTAAATAAGTGCACGGTGTTTCTCACCACCACTATAAATTGCCTTTCCTAGCTCAACTCCAAATCGCAAATTCCCTCTCCTTTTTAAAGTATTACACTACACATAAAACGAAAGAGATTTTTTTTTTAACAAAAAAAAAAAAAAAAAAAAGAAAGAAAAAGAAGGGACAATCATGAACTTATTGGTGTTAATAGCTTTATTAGTTGTGTTTCTTCATTTGTTCACTAGAGTTGCTTATGAAACTATATCATGTTATTGGTTAACTCCAAGACGCATCAAAAAAATCATGGAGAAACAAGGTGTGAGTGGCCCTAAACCTCGCTTTCTTGTTGGTAACATCTTGGATTTGGCCTCTTTCTGCTCTAAATCCACCTCTAGTGACATGGACTCCATCAGCCACGACATCGTCGGCCGCCTTTTACCGCATTTCGTCACCTGGTCTAATCTTTACGGTATGTTTCCCCCTTATAATTTTGAACTCCAAAGTCTTTTAAAGTAGCGTAAGTGTCACTGTACCGCTACTGATTCTGATTTATCCAACCGATGGCGTTACATTTACATATCGTTCACCTAAGTGTTGAATAGATGGTTATAAATTTAGGATGTTTAGATGTTGATGTAACGATGCTCGCGTATGGTTTGACCGCTGCAGGGAAAAGATTCATATATTGGAATGGTACAGAGCCACGGATGTGCTTATCGGAGACAGAACTAATAAAAGAGCTGTTATTAAAACATAGTACAGTATCTGGAAAATCATGGCTGCAACAACAAGGTTCCAAAGATTTCATCGGGCGTGGTTTGCTTATGGCAAATGGCAATGATTGGTACCATCAACGTCATATCGTTGCGCCCGCATTCATGGGAGATAAACTCAAGGTGTATATATATATATGTGTGTGTGTGTATACACACTTAAATTTTATAAATACATAATTACTCACTTTATTTCAAAATTAGGTATACACATTTCTCTTTTTGTTACTTCAAAATTAAAGATACATTTTTATTTTTATGCGAAAAAAAGTCATAAAATTCTTTAAATATTATTCTATTATTTCGGTATTTCAGACCTTCAGCTAACTCCATCATCCCTCCAACTAATTCAGTATCTTCATTACTTAATAGTACCTGGCATATTTACCATTATTATTATTTCAAATAACATGATAATGATAATATAATTAAAACATAAAAATAATTTTTTAACATCATCGTTTTAAAAATGTAACGGAGGGTGTAATATATATGTGTGTGTAAAAAAAATCTGATACTATAGGGGGGAAATTGTAAGCGTACAAAAAGTTGTGTATAAAATAATACTCGCTATTTATTCTGTGGATTTTTAATTATAAAAAATTCATTCCCTGATCACTCCTTATATAAAATTCACGTGCTCTCTAGACAGTGTGTAGTGAAGATAAATACCTGTATTTGTTTATCCTCCTGCAGGCGATCTCTATAGCTAGCTTTAATTAACATCCCACTCATTCGAAAAAAAAAAGTCTACTTTGTAATTAATAAGCTTTAGATATGTATGTTGTTACAGAAGAGTATATATTAAATTGGTTACGAATTGTATATTTTAGAGCTATGCGGGGTACATGGTGGAGAGCACTAACGCGATGTTACAATCACTAGAAAAAGACGTGAAGTCGGGACAAACTGAGTTCGAAATTGGCGAGTACATGACTCGACTCACTGCGGATATAATTTCTCGAACAGAGTTCGATAGTAGCTACGAGAAAGGAAAGCAAATATTCCATTTACTCACCCTTTTACAACAACTTTGTGCACAAGCTAGCCGCCATTTATGCTTTCCTGGTAGCAGGTAATTAACTAATTTTATTGTTTTTAATTTCCCACTCTATCTATACACATTTAGTTTTACTTTTCTAGTTTTTCTATATATTGTTTTCGAATTTTCTAGCTTATTTTGTATCTCTCCTATTATACGTGTAGTGACACATAATAATCTTTATTATATAAAAATAAAATAAAATATTATCATCTGTTCCAAAATTAGAGATACGTTTTGATTTTTTAAGTCAAACGACGACAAATTAAATTTTAAATTACTACCAATTTAGTTGATTATAGTTTATAAAACTATTATATTCTTAAACTTTATAACAAAAGACTTTGATGTCAATATAATTTGTATCTAAAACTTTTATAGATTACATTAAATTTGAAATCCAATATGTCGTTATTTGACTAAAAAAAGTAAGACGTATCTCTAATTTTGGAATGGAGAAAGTAATAAGTATTGTGATAGACGGCGTTACATGTATATAGAATATGATATATGAATTTTATTCGTTTGACATCGTCACACATATTATAATAAAAATTATAATTCAAATCTGTACCGATAAATTCATTTTAAATTTTAATGATAAAGAGCTTTTGTTGTTGTGATTTTTACTATAATATGTGTGGCGGTACCGAGCAAAACTCAATTATGTACACCATTCTTTATGCTTAGGGAGTTTATCTTTAGAAAATGCCAATATCTTTTAAAGGGGAAAGCATTAGTTCTTAATGTCCCAAGATCCAATTAATTAATTTTATAAGTTTCCTCTTTTAATCCTCTTTCTTTTTGCTTTCAAGATTTGACTGGTCATGATCATGAAATATATAATTCTATTAATTTATTTAATTTGATTATGGTACAGGTTTCTTCCAAGTAAATATAACAGAGAAATAAAATCACTAAAGATGGAGGTGGAGAGATTACTGATGGGGATAATACAAAGCAGAAAAGTTTGTGTAGAGATTGGAAGAAGCAGTTCATATGGAAATGATTTGCTGGGAATGTTACTTGATGAGATGCAAAAGAAAAGATCAGCAGGCAGTGCAGAGTTTAGCCTAAACCTGCAGCTGATCATGGATGAATGCAAAACATTCTTCTTTGCAGGACATGAAACAACTGCACTTTTACTCACATGGACCCTCATGCTTCTTGCTAGCAATCCTTCTTGGCAACAAAAAGTTCGTGCGCAGATTAAAGATGTTTGTAATGGTGATTCTCCATCTGTTGATCATCTCTCCAAACTCACTCTGGTACGTTTTAATTAATTAAATTTAATCATCTAACCACTATTTCTATTTTATCCAGTACATCAGATACGAACCAATACTTATTTCCTTTTACTATTTTACTTTTTTTATCTAAAAAATTTAAGATAGAAAGTTAATATTCATCAAACATATATGTCAATATATTGCAAATAAATTTAATAACGCTAATAAGAAAAATATTTTGGCTTTGACAATATAAAAAAGCTTAACTAGAAGGGGGTTTGTGGTTTCAAAGTCCAGTATGCTAGAGAGATGCTGCATGTATTTAATTGCAGAACCTTGTCATGTAAATCAAGAAATTAATGGTGTTGTGAGCAACTATAAATAAATAAATAAATAAATATATATATATATATATATATATATATATATATATATATATATATCTTCACTGAAAACTATAGTGGGGGATTTAAATAAGGTACTATATATTAATACTTATAAATTAATTTTGTCCACGCTTGGTTGGCCCTTCCTGTCATGGATGATGATAGTTCCCCAATTGTTTGATGGGGAAAGAAACTTAATAGAATATGATGGTCAAGAGGATCATTTGAATTCTTCCCGAGAAAAGACTAGCTCTAGCTAGTTAGTTGTCATGTGCCCTTGCACCTTTTTTTAACTCATGTACCCTTGCACTTAATTGCAAGCGTTTAGAATTATTTCGATTTCTCATATATTGTTATGTAATTAATGGAGGCACAAAATATATAAAATCATTCGGAGCAAATGATACCGGTGAATATAATATAAGATTTTATTCAAAGCATTACATGTTGTATATCATATTTTGAAATATCTAAAGTATTTGTATCTACTTTATCGATAAGAAAAAAAATGTTTTTAAAAAGACATATATGCAATATTTCTTATGATCATATTATCAAATTCAACATGTATTTAACTCAATAAAATGTCACATTGGTCATATAGTTACGGCATTTGGTCCATGTATAATATTAATTAAAATATATATATATATATATATATATATATATATATATATTTAATATTTAATATGTTCTTACTACTAAAATGTCTTATAATATTTTCAATCTTATGCAGTTAAACATGGTGATTAATGAATCACTTAGACTTTATCCCCCAGCATCAGTGCTTCCTCGAATGGCCTTTGAGGATTACAAACTGGGAGATCTTCACATTCCCAAAGGATTATCCATATGGATTCCTGTGCTTGCCATACATCATAGTGAAGAAATATGGGGTAAAGATGTAAATGAGTTCAACCCGGACCGGTTCGCCTCGAAGTCCTCAACCGGCCGGTCGGGTCGACACTTCATGCCTTTTGCTGCCGGTCCAAGAAATTGTGTTGGTCAGGCCTATGCTTTGATGGAATCTAAGATTATTTTAGCCATGTTAATATCCAAATTCAGATTTAATATTTCAGATAATTACAGGCATGCCCCTGTTATTGTCCTCACATTGAAACCCAAGTATGGAGTTCAAGTATGTTTGGAGCCCATTGAATCAGTGAGCGAAAATTGAATAAATTACCACCGGCGGAATCGAGTTTTGTTTAATTAGTATATTTTGTTTCTTTTGTTTTTGCTTCAAGCTAATTTGAGAGAGAGGGAGAGAGAGAGAGATGTAGATGTTTGTAATGGTTGAAAATGTACAGGTTAATTATAAATATAAATATTATCTTTTCAAAATAAGCCGATTGATTTCAGTTTATTGAACTTAATTAAATTATGTAATCCTTAAAGCCAGGTTAGGATATGAATAATATCATATTTTGAGATAAAATTTAAACAACAATATTTATAGAACTGTAATTCCCTTATTGATTACTAGAATCTTAAGCACGCGTGTATGTGTGTGCAATTCTTTTTTTTTTAAACTATAATTTGTAATAATTTATTTATAAGCCTAATTATATACGATAAATACTAAAAAATACAATTTATTAATAAAAGTTTGAGATTTTTGAGGATAATAGATTTATTAATGTTAAAAGTTAGGTTTCTCTTGCAACAATTTAGGTTTCTTTTACTATGATTTAGGGTTTAAAATTGTAGTTTAGAGTTTTTTTAATGAGCGCCATGGGCTTAATTTTTTGGGCCCATCATAATCTACAGCAAGTAAAATTTTCCCTCTAAAATGATAATTTCATTCGAATCGTTAATACTTAGCCTAACTCTAACCCCAATGAAATTCAATTATTTGAACCATATAATGTTAGAGTAAGGTATGAGATTTATCATATCACCCTATTTAACTCTGACTTTGACCCGTTTAGATATAAAATATATTTTATAATAATTTTAAAATATTTTATAAAAGAATAATATAATAAAACAAAGGGAAAAAATAAATTAATTAAATTAAAAATAATAATTTTGGGTAACAGGATGAGAGAAGAGTGGGTTTGGTAGAAGTATTAACGGGGCGAGATGGACTTGGAGAACTATGTAGAAGTATTAACGGGGCGAGATGGACTTGGAGGACTATGTAAATTTAGCGGGTATGATTTAGGAACAATTCTTTCGTCATATACTCATCTCATTACCATACCTATTTCTATACCTAATACAAATTTACGATAATTTTTCTGCACCCCAAATATTTAATATAATAGAAGATATATATATATATATATATATTTCAAATAGTGGCGGTCACAATATTGATTGTCAGGATAGTTGCAGTAATGGTTGTAATTGTAGCGGTAATAGTGCATTCACCAAATATTGTAAAAATAATTAAGTTAGAATTTTCATTTAATCGATCTTAATTCTTTTTATATGCAAATTTCATCTATTATTATCTCAATTTTCACTTATAAGATTTAATATTAGGAACTCTAAATCATAAGACAATATGATGATCTTAATATTTGAACTAAAAATTAAGTTAAGATAGTTCTGAAAAGTTTATTTATAAACTAAAAATTGATCACACAGGAGAATTCAAAATTTAAAGAAATGAGGCAGATGGAGGAAATGATTAAGTTGATCATGGATGTCTCTTCGGATAAGTTTCAAGTGTAAAAAACAAATTAATTTAGAGCATGAACCAAGTAAAGGTATTCCTCTTTATCTTTTGATGCTTCATTACACTAGCTCGTATGTAATGATGAATTACTTTATTCTTCAACCTTTTCTCCAACTCTTTCAATTAGCAATTATTCAAAGTGCTCAGCTTTCATTATTTTTTAATTGAATTTGTAATATTAATAACGGCCAACTTGTTCTTTGACTATGGTCTCCACTCCCCATAAAGGGTCATTCGGATCTTTTCCTCATTTGTTTTTTCAATATTACCGGTACATGCCGGCTTCAATATCTCTCGACTCCTGTCCCTTTACTTGTTTCCACTATTACAAATTATTATATTCTTTTTCAAATTTAGAAATAAATTTTGATTTTTTGAATCCAGTAACAATGATATATTAATTTTGAAATCAATGTCAATTAGTTTATTTTAGTCATTATAATTATTATAATGTCATAATTTATAACAAATACATCTAGTTACAATATAGTTTGTATTTCAAATTTTCATCAATTACGTTAGTTTTAAATTTTAATATGTGGTCATTTAATAAAAAACTCAAAATATATTTTTAATTTAGAGCAGGAGGAATAGAAGTTATAATTAAAATTTCTTGTTATTCAAAAGGTGTAGTTACTATATTGAAATTAGTGTATATCTCCGTAACTTCAAATGATAAAATTTGTTATAGTTATACACATATAATAAAAACAGATAATGATAAAATTTGTTACTCCGTATATTCTAAACTTTTATTACTGTATCATTATTAAGTTTTATTATGTTACTATTTTTTTTAAATACTATTCCGTATTAAATGAAATACATGTAATAGAAATAAATTGCGATATCACCTAGAGATTAAAGTTCACAGAAAAGACTCACAATAAAGTATATCATCAACGAAAAAGGTAGACGCAGATGTAGTTGGAAAATATATACATTTAAATTTGAACAAAAATAAAGTATGTACAAAAGAAAATGTAGATGTAGTTGCATGTGGAATTTGAAATGACTACACTCCAATCTAACCCCACTTTAAACACATCTGTCTTTTATGTGTGTGCGCGCATGTAGGTTAATAGGCTTATAGAAACTTTGATTATTTTTTTTTCCCTTTTGTTTTCTGTTTGTTTTTTCCTTTTTCAAGGATAGCAACGTTTAGCTCTCTTTCAAGAGTTTGGATCATCCGTACTAATTTTCTGACCCATATTTTTTCCCATGTTATTCTTGTAGTGCTACTCTTTCTAAGTATCGTTTCTTCTTAAGGTAATACAAATTGTGTACAACATATGGACAATATGATAAATAAAATAAAAACTACCACTAATTAGTTATTATTCCAAATCGTATTTTAATACACCTGAAAATAATTTCACTACATGGACCAATTTCAGTTACGTAGGATTATCAACCACCCATATTTTATAATCGGATAATATCAAATATAAATCTATTTGTTTCAGTTTAAATTTTAATAATTATAGATTCTTATAATATAATTTACATTAACACAGTCTGAAATCTGTAAAATTTAAGTTAAAACAAACGTGAGCGGCATAATAAATAAATTTAAATAGAGAATGAATCGTTTTCTTTTTTTAATTGACGAAATTCTTTTTAAAATCAACTCAATTCTCACATAAATAAGTTTTGATCACATAACCTTAAAATCATAAGAAAGTACTCTAATTACTTGAGTCAGCCACAACCTCGAGGAAAAACGATATAATTGTATAAAAAATCCTCATTCAAGTTACTGTATTTCATGATGAAATTTTGACCTAATAATTAAGATTGAAGTGTTATAATTTATGTTTGATTCTTGTAATATGTAATTAACTTGGGTCAAACGATCCCCCCACCCCCACCCAACCAAAAAAAAAAAAAATAGAAGAAGAAAAAAAAAAGACTTAAAACATCAAAAGGAAATGATCGAGTTAACCAAAATTAGATGGGCACAGCACAGCTTGTAATTAGTGAGCTAAGTATTGCATAATAAAAAAATGGCTGGGTTACCTAACTTTTCTTTTCAATCTCCAAATTAAATAGACTTTCCTTTTAGCATAACTTTCCTATTATAGTCCCTATTTATACGGAGTACTTAAAAAAATTATTAGCATAAGGTCTACAATATAAAATTTTGTACGGTATAAATACGCACCTATCTTCACAAAACTATCAACCATTATTATATTTTGGCTCTATATTATTAGCTGCCTAGCTATAAATTAGAAAAGGCTAAGGCATGATAGTGTAAAGTTATCACTCAATATCAGACTTTTTTCTTGCACACCACACGTTTAAAAAATCGAGATCACATATAATATTACCATAATGATTAGCAATTAAGCTTGCAATATCTTATTTCAGTTATTTGTCACTTCTTAATTTGCACGAGGAGGATAGTTAGTGTGTTGGGTATTTTTTTTTTATTTGAAATTAAAAATATTTAATAGTTAATTTTTATTTTTGGATTTCATAAATGAATAGAAAATAAGAATTTTAAATTAGATTTGTCTTAGGATGAATAATTTTTCTTATAAATAAGATTGATTTGTAAGATTGTACATATACAAAAATAATTAAATATTTTGAGAGAGATTTTAGGAGAAAACAATCACCATAAAACGAAAGAAATAGTGAAATTTTTAACTTTCTATCAGCACGATGCATCAGTCTTACTTTTGCGTTTCTCAGAGTTTGAATAATCGGATCGTTCTAATTTTTGGACAGCAGTTTCGTAATATCTGGTTCTTGATTCTAAACGGTGAAAATCGATTTTGGAGGTCTGGAAGTGTGTGATTTTGGAGAACGAACATGCTGCCTGTTTTAGGTGATATTCTCTGTTTTTGTCTCTGTTTTTGTTTTATACTTCTTGACGATTATTCTAAGAAGTGTGTAGATATATTTTGAATTTATGTGCCTCTAGTTTAACTAGAAAAGACTTAGAGTATTACTCAATTATCTATGATAGTGGAATCTTTTAGGTGGACTACGGTCCCGTGGTTTTTACTTCTCGTGTTTGGGGATGTTTTCACGTATAATTTTTGTGTGTCTTGTGGGTTGTGTTTTACAAGTTTATCATTTTATTCTTTATTTACTTAATTATTTTCTCAAAAGTTTACAAGTTTAGGGAAAATTATTATTTCATTATGGTCAGTTTTTCACAACATAGTACCATGTGATTCGTGTGTAAAATTTACTTTTTACATTTTTATAAATTTATTTTTAACTTTCTTCGAATGAAAAATATCTTAACAAATTAATTAATTAAATTTTATTTTAATTGATCTTTAAAACCAGGAAAAGATGGTAGAAATTGAGGAAATTATATTAAGACAAAATTAAAAAAAGAGTAATTATGGGATAAAGAAAAAAAGAAGGTGGACATGTGATTTACTTTATTTTTTTTGGGACAAAAAACAGTGACACAAAATGACAACATATATAATATATGTGTAGGACTTTTCTTAAATAAAATATTCAATCTCTCTTTTGTGTCTTAGTGGAGGTTGGTTCATATTAAGCTAATGCAGAGTCGCAATCATAAGAAAGGAGTCAAAGGGTGACAAGACTACATATCTTTTCTAGATCTCAAGGCTCAAGCACTCATTAATCACTTAAAATTTAAGCTTATTAATTATGTATTAGTTGATATATTAGGCAATAACCTAATATGATTGTCTTCTTAAATTTTTAGTCCTCAGCTGTAAGTGACTGTGATTTTTACGGTTGTTTATCGAAGACAAGAATGGCAATTTGATGAAGTGGATAGTTTCACATTCACTCCATTCTTTTTAAAAAAAATAACGAGTATTTGAAAATAATATTTATTTTAAAAAAAGAGTATCACCTATATATATAGTTTTTTATATAATATTGTATTTTTAAAATTTTGTTATTAAAATTTTTAATTGAATATTCATAACAAAAACATATTCTTTATACATATAATTATCAATCAAACATGTAATATTAATATTTGTCAAAAATCTAAATATAACTTTTCTTTTTTGAGATCGGAGGGAATTATATGTTTTCCGTTCATATTTAGATACTTCCACTCTCCCTGCTATACGTACGTTTAATTCATATTATACTCTTGTTTTACAAAAATAATAATATTTTAAAATAAAATTTATATAAAAAGAGTCATAGTCATATGATTTAATATTATTATGCTATATTTTTAAAATTTATCATCACAACATATCTTTTTATCTTAATTGAACATTAATTTGTAACAAATTTCATAAAAAAAAATTATTATTTGAACATGTAATTCTCGAAAAAAACATGCAAACTAATATCAGTCAAAAATCTTAAATATAAATCTTTTTGTATGAGAGAGAATAATATATACTCCTTCCGTCCTTGAAAGGATGACCTAAATCACTCAAATACTCAAATTAAAGAATAGAAAAATTCTCTCTCTGTCCATTTTTATTTACGGTTTGATTTTTTTGTACGTCATTTTAGATTAATTTGTATACGTAATTCACCTAAAACAATGTAAATAAAAGTCAAACTCCAAGTAAAAAGGAACAAAGTGAGTAGTACGTTTACCTATTTTTTTTTATCATTAATGTGACTCTTGAATGTGTGGTTTAAAATTTAAAAAATAATAAAATGAGGCCCACAAGTTGAAATGAGAAAGGGAAAAAAGAAAAGAATGGAACATTTGTCGGTGAAATTTGTACTTTAATTTTATGGGGTATTTAGGTCAACTTTTTGGTGAAGGAGATAATACAATTTGTTTTCATGAAGCTGATATTATGAAAATTAAAATAGGCAAAAGACAGGCGGATAGAATAAATAATATATTTAAAATAAAATAATATGTTATTTTGGAATAAAATATTTAAAATATTATACCAATATAAATACTATATTTAAAAATAATTTTGAAGTCATTTAGCAATAACGACCATATATATTTAACTCTAGTAATATAATCTGTATTTCAACAATACACAGTCTTGTCATTATATTTTCTCTCTTTTTCTTTATTTTTCTGTTTCTTGATAACAACATTCTATCTGTTTAGGTGAACCTGGTCAACAAGTATTTACCTACAAATGTGTAAGACTGACACTGATTTTCTCTAAATATGCAAGTTAAAAAAATTATCATGGAAACATAACGATATTTATCTAAGATTAAAAAACTAAATTTTGCTGGTAATTTAACTCAAGCATAAGATAATTGCTGTTGTTATTAATTTTTTGGTATTAAACTAACTAATATTTTTTGGAAATAAATTAAAGAATGAGGCAAAAGCTCATAGAACAAATGCACGCTAAAGCCTTTCTGCACCTGCTGAACATACAGGGATGGTGAATGATTGTGTTGATGGCAGGTGGGTAAGTGCTTCATGATCGTTAAGACCAATTACTATAGTTTAACATTTGACTTTTGCTTTTGGTGTGAAGGAAGATAAAATTACATTGAAAATTCAAACCCTCGTCTTTCTTTCTAAAAAAACCATCATTTCTGTGGGAATTTAGAACATCACTATATATGTATGAGATGTGTGTATTTGAGTATTTTTAATTTACATTTTCACATGCATATATTATATATACACTTGATGAGTTGCACCTCTAATTTTAAGTGTGTTTGATAGATATATGACTTGGTTGCATGCTCCGACTTTCGTTAATACTACCTTTCACAAATTATTGATTACATTTTTTATAAGTTAGTGTGCAGTTTTTTTAATGATACGTCAAATTTACGTACTTAGGGTTAAGGTTGTGGAATATTCTAACGGTTGAGGAATTTGGACCGCGAATTTAATACATTTCTCTACCTGCAAGAGAAAATTTTCCAAGAACCGTGGGGTTCAGCCCTTTGAAAGACTCTCGGGTGTGTTTGTTAGCTCAAACTTTTTTAGTGGTAAGTAAATATTGTATGTAAATAACTGCATCAGATTGGCGCAACCAACCTTGCATCTATGGTAGGTGCCTCAACCTCTTCCATATATACTTCGTTTTCATAATCCCCGAGGTTCCCACTAGCCAATTTAGATAGGGAATCCACCCTTTCATTCTGTTCTCTCGGGACATGATGGATACCACACTTTTCAAAAGTGGTTATCATGGCTCTCACTAAGGTCAAATATTTGGTCATCTTCAAGTCTTTGGCTTCATACTCCCCTTTCACGTGTTTAACCACCAATTGAGAATCAGTATATACTTGTATTGTGACGGCCCCAAAAATCCCATATTGGATTTCGGGCACCGTCAATAATTGACAAAACAAAAGTATTAACATCCAAGCATGCATAACAGTAAATTAGAGAAATAAATAGAAATCTCTATTACAATAACCCAAAAATAATTGTTTAACAGCGGAAGTCTGTGAGAGCCTCACACAGGGCTTACAATCTAAACATTTCTATAACATCATCACGCTTCACTCTTTCTCTGATTACCGTCCATATGAGGGCAATCAGGAGACGTTCGTCAAGCCATTCTTTCCTTGCCTTTAGAAGACGGCTCGACTTTCTTGTCATAACCTGTAAAACATTTGATAATAGCAACATGAGCGATTTACGCTCGCAATTATATAAACAAGTATTGGGCGTGTTTTGAAAGAGGGATAAATCATTGGGTTTAAGTGTTTATGAGGTTAGACGGAAACAATGTCAACACCTCTTAATAGGTTGGAGAAAAAAAAAATAGATTCTAAGGTTCCCGAGTGATAGCGAGGATTCTGACCCTTTACTTAAAAGAATGAAGAATAATTTCACATGCGCCTTATAACCATGTCCGTTTGACACACGTGCCCTTAGGAACTTCGTATCAAACAGTATATTAGCTGGTCAGCCTGACCACCGTCTGACTTCATCATAATGTCATATGTAGTCGATGCAGAAACCTTTTGTCTGCGAGGGTCTGATACCGATGCCTCGGTTCTTGTTCCCTATAAATCTTAGGCCCGGGATGTCAGGCAGATGCATCCCACTAGCCTTTAGTTACCCACACGGATATACTTTACAAGTATAGGGTGAAAAATAAGCTTTCTACATCCGTATAGGATTTACATTGGTGTGTTAGCGAATTTAAATAGCTAACAGTCGCTCAAGAATACTCAAGTACAACATTTTTCACGTACATCGAATCAAAGGATCATACATTACTTATTTTTGAAGAATTTAAATCATGAATATCAACATAATAATATCTTGGATACATTACGTATATCGAAAGAATGATCATACGCATTAATTGAAAGAAAGTAGAGTGAGTATATACTTGCCTCAAGTCCTTAGTGAAATTTAACACTCGCGTATAAATAATTCTGTAAAACATGTACATGCAATAACGTGAGAAATCTCAACTTAATTACATGAGGATGCACATGCGGAGTGCTCGTGAAATTCTCAAGTCCGTGATTGACTAATCGAGTCGTCAGTCGTTGAATTGGGATTCGGTTGGAACCAAATCGGAGTCCGAGAGATTTGTGGACTTGATAAAACGTCGTTCATACGCTCTCGATAATTTAAATTTAATTATTGGAGGCCTTAGATTAATTAATTAACATTAATTAATCAATTCTAGCTTAAATGACTTAATTAAATCATTTAACATTTACCAAAAATTGTTCCTTAATTATTATTTAATTGTTTTAATTAAACAATAATCATTTCTTAATCATAAAAGATTTCTAGATCTCGTCAATTATTAAACATTTGTTTCTTAAATTATTATTTAATTTCATAATTAAATAATAATTATTGGTCATTGGAAGTAATTTATTTCTTAATTACTTTTAAATTAAATGATTTATTGATCATTTAATAATCATGTAAAATTTATTCATTAATTATTATTTAATTGTTTTAAATTAAATAATAAGCGGTCTTGATTTCTTAATTTAATTAATCAAGAATTTTTTTCTCAATTAATCTTTAGCTTAAATGATTTATTTGATCACTTAATAAAATTTTAGAGTTTATTCCTTAATTATTATTTAATTGTTTTAATTAAATAATAATTATTTATGAATTTATGACTCGTCACTTAATTATGATAATTAAGAGACTCTAACATCATAAATAAATTCTAAATTTTAAAACATAAAATTTTAATCATGTAAAAGATTTATTTACATGTCAAAATAATTATTCCAAAGTCATTTATTTAATAATTTGTAAATAAAAGTATTTTAATTTATTTTAATTTATTTTAATTTAAAATTGGATTGGGCCAAAAAATAAATTGAATTAGGCTGGATCCAGGTCAACAGTGGGTCAAACTGGGTCATGGACAGGGTCAAACCGGGTCGGTTCAACGGGTCACTAGTCATGGGTCACGGGTGGGTCGGAACCGGGTCGGTTCGACCCGACCCATCGTCTTCCTCACAGGTCAGCTAGGGTTGTTGTCGTCGGCGAGCCGCGGTCGATTCACACCACACACACACACCTACAAGTACGGAGAGGAGGTAACGATGTCGTCATGGTGATTCCCATAGAGGAATACCCTCCCTAGCCTTCATGTCGACGCCTGAAAGTAGTCATAGCAAGAGCTCGAAGCTCGCCGCCGGCGAGCTCGCCATTAACGGCGACGAAGCTTGCGGCCGAGCTTCAAAGCCTTATTCCCTCACTGTTTTTGATGAAACAAGTATGGAAATGAAACTAGACACTTCCAGAAACTCATTCAAGCAACTAATTTTAGTTTTCAACAACTCAAACGCAAGGAAAATCAAGAAAATGTTTCGAGTATTTCAAAACTTTGGACCAAGCTTAAAAACATCTGAAACTTAGCTATTTTCAGAAATTGATTGAGGGAAAAGAAAGCTTTCAACAGCAGAAACAAGGTCATGAAATCGATTTGAACAAGTACCTACGCATCTAGTCGGAAAATCCATCAGAAAAAATTAGGGTTCTTCAATTTTGATTTTGTTCTTGAATATTTATTTATTTTTTTGAATAAACTTTAAAAATCAATAACTCACAAACCATAAATGATATAAACATGTGCCATATATAAAAATGATACTGAAAAATAATCTATACAATGGAATAAACAGAAATAACAATAAATACAAAAATAAGAGAGCAGTGGGGTACCTCTTTAAAACTTTAATGGATAAAAATCCAAAAGTTCAATGATTTATATAACCCTTAATTTAATTTTGACCATATGATGAGTTTTAAAAAAAAAATTACTTAGATAGGTGAAAAACAAAATTCCTTGTTTTTGCCATTTTGGGATAAGCTGAAAATTTGAATTTAATTAGTGTTAAATTTGATTTGTTTAGCCACTAATTAAATTTAATGGTTATGCATTGGTTTAAAGCATAAGCTAAAAAGTTTTTCCCCACCAGCGAGGCGAAAAAGTTGCACATATATGATTATTATAACGATTAACGCCTTAAAATTTTAAAAAGTCGCGCTCGTTATAATTTTTGTTAGTAAACGTGCGAGCGTCGATTTGCGTGAAATACACGTAAACTTAAACATAACATCTATTGATCGTCGAAATGAAACAAAAATTTCATTATAAAACGAATTTAATAGAATTACATTTTATTAAAATTTCTGGATTCTCACATGTATACTTTGTACCCCCAATGCCTTTGCCAAGTTTAGTCCTGTCATCAATGCTTCGTATTCGGCCTCATTATTCGTATCGTGAAACTTGAAAGAAAGGGCATATTTCACTTCAAAACCTTCAAGGCTAATAAGGATTAACCCTGCACCACTGCCTTTTGCGTTAGAGGCTCTATCTACATACAACCGTCATTCTTCCAGCCGATCATTTTTTTCCTTTCTCAGCATCCTCTTCCTTTTTAACGGGGAGGGTGCATTCAACAATAAAATTTGCTAGAGTCTGGGCTTTAATGGCCGGATGCGGCTTGTAGTTAATGTCGAACTCTCCTAGTTCCAACTCAATTAATCATTCTGCCACTTGCTCGAGGACCATGCATTACTTTTCTCAAAGGTTGGTCTGTAAACATAATCACCGAGTGAGATTGGAAATAGGGTCTTAATTTGCGGGCAGTTGTTATCAAGGGCAACACAAATTTTTCCACCCTTTAATACCTAGTCTTGGCCCTATGCAAGACCTTACTTACGTAGTATACAGTCTCTAAACAGTTTCCCTGTCACTGATTAACATTGCACTAATCGTCGCTCCTAAGACAGCTAGATATACCTACAAAACCTCCCCTTCTTCTGGTTTAGTTAAAAGTGGAGGGAAAGTTAGGTATACCTTTAACTTTTCGAAGGACTTTTGGCAGTTTGGTGTCCAATGGAAATCCTTAGCCCTTTTAAGGGCATTGAAGAAAGGATGACACTTATCTCCTGACCTTGAGATGAATCTCCCTAATGCAGTTATCCTTCCTGTTAGCCTTTGAACATCTTTTATAGTCTTTGGTTCATGTCTAAGACTGCTTTAATCTTGTCCAGATTGGCCTCTATCCCCCTTTGCGAGACCATCAATCCTAAGAACTTACTGGAAGCCACACCAAAAGCACATTTGGAGGGATTCAACTTCATATAGCAAGATAACCCTTGGTCCGTGACGAAAGATACCTTCGGGATGTCATCTGGGTCCATATGTATTTGATTGTATCCACTGAACACATCCATAAAACTCAGGAGCTCGTGCCCTGCTGTAGCATCTATTAGGAGATCAATCTTTGGAAGTGGGTAACAATTCTTTGGGCACGCATCATTTAGATCCGTAAAATCAATACAGATCCTCCACTTTCCATTAGCCTTCTTGACCATCACCGGGTTAGCCAACCATTCTGGGTACTAGATTTCTTCTATAAACTTCGCCTCTAACAACTTTTCTACCTCATTTCTAATTTCCTCTTGTCTATCTAGGGTAAATGTTCTTTTCTTCTGCTTAATAGGCTTCCTGCGAGGATCCACATTTAGTCTATAGGTGATGACCTCTGGATCTATTCTAGGCATATCCAGTGCCGACCATCTAAAAACATCTATGTTTTTCCTTAAGACGGAAATAAGCTGCTCATTTATCTCTAAGCTTAATTGGGAACCAACATAGGTCACTTTCTCGGGATCGATATCATTGAGGGACGCCTTTTTCAGCTCTTCCACAGGCTCAGCCCTTTGCTCCCGTGTCTCATCCCTTGAGTCAAGGGTTTCAATGGGCATTACCTATTTCACGTCTCCACCAATTTTCAATGTCATCAAATAACAAGTGCGGGATTGCTTTTGGTCGGCCTTGATTATGAGAGTAAAGGGGATGACTTTAAATTAGTTTAGCGTCGTCCTTCAGAGGATTACATTGTATGAGGAGGGCGCCTTTACCACAAGAAATTTCACCATCATTGTTACGTGTTTAGGTTCTTCCCCTACTGTGACGGGTAATAAGATAGAACCTTCTATTTTAGTTTCTACCCCAGTGAAGTCATATAATGGGGCAGGAGATGGAGTCAGTTGGGCTTCATCAAACCCCATGTCTTTGAAGGCTTGATAATACAAGACATCAACATTGCTACCGTTATCAACTAGCACCTTTCTGACAAGAAAATTTTCAACAATCACCTCAATGATCAAGGGATCGTCATGTGGAAATTTTACTCCCTCAAGATTTTCATCTCTGAATGTTACTGATACGTCCATCCTAACTCTTTTTCGGGGAGCTTCGATGGCCTCCCGGACATAAGCTTTCTTCGATGAGTTCGATCGACCTCCAACCGTTGCCCCCCTGATATTTCATTGATCACTCCTCGTCGGGGCTGGTTTCCGCGCTCTTGATTTTTTGGGCGATCTCGTCTTTCTCATTCCCTCTCCCTTCGAGGTTCAGGGTGTTTTCTTTGTACATACCGGGTCAATTGTCCCTTCCTTATGAGAAATTTTATCTCATCCTTCAGCTACTTACAGTCATTAGTGTCATGACCATGATCCTTATGAAATTGACAATATTGAGAAGAGCCCTTTTTTGAAAGATCAGTCTTTAACGGCTTTGGCCATCGAACATACGACTCTGAGGCAATCTCCATCAATATTTGGCTTTTTGGCTAGGTCAATGTTGTGTATTCATTAAACCTTTGGCTTATGGTTTTCTTTGGGAAAGAGATTTCCCCTTTAGTTTTTTTTGTTGAATCTGAGATTTTTACCTCCTCTATTCTTCATTTTTTATCATCTTTCTTTTCAGCTTCTCTGAAGAGGGACTCATCTACCACCATATACTTCCTACCTCGGCCTTGTAGCTCATTCATCGTAGTGGGGGGTTTCTTAGTCAAACTCATCTTCAAATGTTCATTAGTCGTCTCATTGGTTAGTGCCACAATGACAACAGATTGATCTAAACTTAGGACTTTTGCCTTCTTGGTAAATCGGGACACATAGTCCCTAAGGCTTTTGCCTTCTTTCTGGCGCACATTCATCAAGGAGGCAGAGCTTTTTGCATGCATCTTTCCCCCGATAAATTGGTTGACAAACAATTGGGCGATTCGGGCGAAAGAGCTAATTGATGCTGGGGGAAGCTGCATGTACCATTCCTGAGTCGGCCCTTTCAACGTTTGTAGAAACGCTTTACACTTAATAGCGTCCGACGGATTCATGAGTAAGAGCGTTGCCTTAAATTACTGCACATGACTGGTGGAATCGCTCATGCCATCATATTTTTCTACCACGGGCATCTTAAAGCTATCCGGGAGTGGTTCGTCCATAATAGCTTTAATAAAAGGTGAGGCAACTGCCCTATAAATTGTTATGGATGTAGCTATGGGTTGAACAAAGATACCTGTTTCAGGGACAATTGTAGGCTCGCGATATCCCTAATTTGCCAGTCTTTGCTCCAACCGGCGTTGCACCTCTCTTTCTATAACTTTTTCAGCATCATTCCCTTGTTGAGGTCGGGAATTTATTGAGGATTCCCTTTCTCGCTCCCTTTCATACTCTTCCAGTCTACTTTGCAACTGCATGAGACTCGCCCGAGGATCCATATTTTCCTAGGGATGGTTGGCTTCTATGTTCTTCCCTTCTTCGGTGCCTATCCCTTAGGTTCTCCTGGGGGTAGGGGTTCAGCCCGTTGACCTTTTCCTTTCTAAATTATGGCGTAGATCTCACGAATGTCTGCACTCATTGTCTTCGGATTTAGAATCGGCATCATAAGGACCACTATAGGTCCTCTACGCTTCCTCAGCAAGGTTTCTTTGCGTCCCTCTCAGAGATCTTCCCTAGTGCACTATCTCTTCATGTGTTGGCTGAGAGTTAATTCTCTTCCCGCCTTAATTTAGTTGTACCTCGTGTTCTTGGAAGGGAGGCATACCCAACTATCTTTCTGGGAAGGATACACCTTCCCTCTCACGTGCGATTGATCGAGTATTCATCATGATTTTTTGTTGTTTTCCGCAGACAGCGTCAATCTGATATGTCAAATTTACGTACCTAGAGTTATGATTATGGAATACCCTAACTCTAGGTACGTAAATTTGATGTATCATTTATTATTCATAGATTGAATAGATTCACATCACCAAAAAAAAAAATTAAAAAAATTGAATAATTTCTTTCAACAACAAAATGAAATTTGTTTCAGAATACGTTTCAAGAATTAAGAAAGAAATGGCCATAAAGAGAAAAACAGAATTTGAAATATATGTTGTACAATAACTACCGTAACTAAGATAAGATATGCTCTAGCTTTGATGATATACGGAGTATTAAATTAGCAAAGAATGAATAAGTGATCCATCCATTTTACAAGTAACATTTGAAAAAAGAATTTATAAGCAATTTCTAGAGTTATTCCGACATGTTCATGGAATTGGTGTCAAACTGTAACACCCGCACACGCACAAGCTGATGTTAAACTAAAAAATAACGTCCTTCCAGAATAATTGTCACCAAAAATTTTGTTAAAGTTAATTTTGATTAATTTTTAATTTTAAAATTATAAGATTACAAAAATTAAATTTTATCATAAATTATTTGATTATATGAACTTTTTTATTATTATAATTTTATTATATACATATTTATTAACTACTAAAAATTTTAAATTAAATATAAGTCAAATTTAGATCAATTTTTTTTATAAGTTTTAGTTAATTAAGAGGTTCGATGGAGTCCTATTTATTTTGCATCGCCAACAGAAGTCAATATAAACAAGAGACTTATGATTTTCATTAAAGATATATGAGAGTTGTACAATGCCGTCAATTTCGAAAATAGAGATGTCCTGATTTGACAATTACGTGGCTGACAAAATATCGTTGCCCATCACAAAAAGATACATCATCTTCTATCGAAAGAGTAGAGGCAAAGAATGTGCAACACGCACATCATTATATTCAAAACCTTCTGCATGTTATTGGTCCCTAATTTTACCCGTATATTACTCATATTTATTTGTGAGTTAAACTAATAATAAATACATCGTTTTAATTAAAAATTTTAAAAATAAAACAGAAAACAATCAAAATAATGTAATTTTATTAATCTAATTCACCAAATAAACATAAATTATAGTCTATTTTCTTTAATTCTCTCTCCGTGTATATATATATATATATATATAATGTTTATCCATGTCTCTCAACATCACAAGTCTTTTCAACAACGTGGGACGATTAATCCTATTTGGTACACATCATAGCATTCCTAGAAAAAAAAGGAAGTCAACCATGATAAATTAGATGCACATGAAATGTGCTTTGTCGATGTGAAACGCAATCTCAGACACTACTAAATTGCCCAGAACAGAGTTTCACCCCACTAATTGAATGTACTTCTCCACTACGACCAAATCATTTGTTTCGTCAAATTTATAAACTACGAAGCTTCGCAGATCATCTCAACGACCCCTAATCCGCAGGACAAGAACAAGTATACAAGCTGGTGACTAGAATTTGCAGCACTACCTATAGTGTTGTTAGGCAACTCTATCATCAAACCTTATTTGCTCCAAAATTCTAGAACAAAATCACTAAATATATCTTGTTTATTTCAACTTAATTTTGGAGTTTTTAAATTAATATAATATAATTACACTATCAAAATTTAGAATCTATAAAATTAAAATCGAAACAAATGAGGCCCAACATATAAAAGTGCATATGATATGATAATAAATCATTAGTGTCTTCCCAAAACACTAACCCCCACCCCACCCCTCCAAAAGAAAGAAAGAAAGAAAGAAAGAAGTCGAGGCTGCACTCAGATTGTACCTTGACATTATTCTTAGGCTGATAGGTTGATAACTTTCATTCTACAAACAAATAACAATAAGTTATTGTACAAAACTGCCCAAACTAATGTTAATAATAATGGTGAAAATTTTGTGCACATTCTATTAAGGAGCTTGAATAAATCAGAGGTTTCAATAGTTTTGATAAGCAGGGCGCTGACAATCATATGGAATTTGTATATTTAATACGTAAATTTGCATGCTCTTTTATTTTTGAACGTTGCTTTTATCTGTACAGATTTATCAAACACATTGCAAAACATAACTACAGCCCAAATAGAAAAAATGACTGCAGCCCATAGTCACATCACAATCAGGGGAGAGGATATATGTAAATGTGATACTTTCTGATCATGAGTATTGCAAGTCCTGAAGAGCGAATGTTCGAGAATCTTATTTTAATCACCAGGACTTGTAATAGAGGGTACTTCGTCTGTTCCAAGGGCATTTTCATCTCGTGCTACAAATTTTTAGAAAATAACACATGGGATTTTCATAACTAAATGTAGGAGCCTGAAAAAATAATAATAATAATAAAGCCTCAAAATCAATTCAGGAAGAAGAGAAAGCAATCAGAAGGAATGATTCAAACAAGAGAAAATTGAGTAAAGCAAGAACCATTAAATTTTATTAGAAAAATAAAATAAAATAACTTTAATATTAATAAAATAAAATTGAGTGATATATTGGCAATTTTGTAATTAAATGAGGCTACATAGTCTATACATATTCATATATTACATCGACCCTCTTTTCATTTTGGTTGTCCACCTCATTTTGTATTAATGCATTCATAGTTGTTAAATCGGATAATATTTAAAATTAAAAAAAATGTATTTGTAGAAATTTATATTGTATTTCGTTTTGGCAATGAACTAACTATCAAGGTAAGTGGAGGGTTTGGATGTATTTTGTTACTGCTAAAAACGAACCAAACTTTGTCATTGATGGGTTTCTCCAAACACTTCATACAAAGCATACAAAATTTAAGTATTTACTGATTATCGACCTCATGGTTTCTGGAACTTAAATTTACAATAAGAAAATGTTCACCAAAGTAACAAGCATATTTATATACCTTATAAAACCAAATACTCCATATTATACCTTTTGAGAAAAGGATTAGGAACCAAATGCTACATAAATGTAAGGAAATTGGGGGGCGAGGCTCAATAAAAGCTTCAAAATTGGTACGAAATTGGAGCACCAATGAATCCTGAGAACCAACATAAGTCTTATACAATAAAGTACTTTAAAAAATACATGCATGTGCCTTACTTTTAACATAACATTCTGATTCTAAAACAATCGCAGACATTCTGATTTTTGAGAAACAATCTGATTCTAGAATAAAATAATCCTCCTTTGTTTTCACCATCGCTTTTCTTCGGATCATTAAAGTCCGATCCCTTAGCTAGTTAAATGTATACATTACCTAATTACCCAATAAATTCATGGAATATTTTTACTCGTTAAATAGGTTATCCCTTGCGCATTTAACTACTTATTTATCATGTCGCGTCAGATGGTACAAGAAGCTTATTAGCAATAATTAATTCCTTTGTTGGAGAATTCCCTTCATTTGTTTAGCAGCTGAAATAAGAATGGCGCTAATAGTTCTCGATATCGGGTATCATGGAGCCCGTAAGAAAATCAGAACAGTTATTACGATCGACCATATTCAAAACGAACAAATTCATGCAAATCCACACACGCAGTTAAATTACTTGAGGCCCTATACATGAGAATTTCTAACCAAGAAGATTAATATATAATAAAAGATAAATAAAGCTTAATTTGAACTTTTCCATGTAAAATTTATCCTCTCAGTCTGTTTAAAATTCGTAGCACACACAATTGCGGAGAATCTACGCTTTAATGCTTCGTTTTAATGTCCAAGAATAAAAAAAAAAAAATACTTTAGAGATTGATAATGAGATCATTTTGTATAATTAATAATTGTAGAATAAAAGTTTTAATACTCTGTACCATTTATTTAGTTATAAGTAAATCTTCGAGTAAAATTAAAATTGAATGAAGAGAGTATTGATCTTTTTTTTCATTTTATTTTACGAACTAACCTGAAAACAATTCTAAAGTTACCTTGAGCAGTTTCCAAAGGAAGAATATCAGCGGTTACTACCTCCGTTTAAAAATATGTCTTTACACATATTTTTAAGTGACATTTAGTACATGTTATATATTTTATAATATTTTAATTTTTTATTTATATTAAATTTGATTAGAATATTTTTAATTTCTTATTTTTATTAAATAATATAAAATATTTAACATGTATTAAATCTTACTCTAAAATACATTTGATACTTCCAATCTAACCCGGTTCCTTCTCTTTAAAAGAGTAGAATTGTTGATCTATGCATCCAAGGATTAGGTAATCTCGTGTCCACCACACCGGAAGAAATTGGGTGAAATCCTTAAATTAAAAGCTATATTAATTTATTGACTTTGTAGTTATATATGTGGAGTAATAATTTCATGTCAATATGACTTGTGTAAAATAGTTTAGCATTTCATATAAATTTGATGGTTAGGAAGAGATGATAAGCACTTACTTTTAATTTAGCTAAAGAAACTAGTAGCATTGACCTTGCGACTCCCCCTCCCTTTCCCCCAATAATCCATATTATCTATTGATCAATGAAATAATTGATTTAATTAGTTTTTATTTTTAATTTTGTGTGATTTCATATGTTCTAAAACCATTATTTTTTAGGGACGTAGTCGGTAAGATTTCAAACCCAACCAAGAGGCAGTTCTTTGTTTGGGCTTCTTCCCTTCAGTCAGAAAAAAAAAAGTGTGACACAAAGATACCATTCTTTTGGGAGTATCTTAGCGAGATATATTGTTGTGGTATCTAATAAAAATTTTAATTTAAATCAAGGTAAAATAACATCGGACATTGAATTAAAAAGAATGATTCCCTTGGTATATATGTTGCCCAAGGATTGTAAATATAATGAATTACTCGGATCAATTCCAGCTCAACTTGAAAAATAATCGACTCGATTTCAATTTGATACGAAAATGAATTCAATTTAAAATTTTAACAAATAAAATGAGTAGAATCTAAATACGACGATATTTCATCAATTTAATTTGTAATTATTTCGATCATGCTAGTTATATACTAAAATCTATACATATTATGAGTGAGTTATGCCAAAATATTTCATTAAATTATTAGTGGTAAAAGACTTTCTACATACAAACTAGTCTTCAAATGTCATTCAAATAAGTGGATTACAATGTAAATTTGGTACTTTCAATTGTAATTTCTTTTATCTATGAAATTACTCTTAAATTAACTTAATTCTCACCTACTTTTTTCATTTAGTTCTCACCTCCAATAAATTTCTCTCATTCACTTTTTTCACTTAATTTTCACTCTGATAATATTTGATCACATGAGTTCAAGGTCATACGAGTGCTATAATCATTTAAGTTAATCACAACCTCATTTTTATTGTAGATATGAGGACTTTGTACAATTAAAGTCTCTCACCTCCTTTTTTTTCCCCTTAATTACTATATATGTTATACTTTATTTTAAAAATAATAATCGTTTGTAAAATTAATAATGACATTTTCATAGGTTAAAATAAAAAATTGAAAACTTGTACGAAAGTAATCTAACTTTTGTGAAAATGATCAAGTAAATATTCATAAATAGCTCAAAAATAACTTGAATTCGATAAAAATATAATCTATCATTAAAAATTTATTCTACAACCGAGTTCAAATATTAAAAAAATAATTAATATAAAATCTGAGAATACTACTATTATACCTCTATCTGCCCATGTTTTTTCCTTGTCAAGTAGTGCAGTTGTGCATTGGACGTGGTTACGACAATTATCCGGTGGCATCACGTTTTTATGCACAATAGACTGTCAAGTAACTCGAGGCATCATACTCATGCGCCTTTAATTATTGCGTTTTATTTATGTTTTTTTTTTGTGGGTACAAATAAGCTTAAATTACGCGTTTTATTTATGTATTGGTCCTAATAAATTTACGAATGTTGCTATTATTATTGTTTTTTAATCTAGAAAAGGGTTAATATTTTTTGCCTCATGCATCTAGATGTGTCATAAGTTTCAATGCCAAGTTGTTTTCGTATTTATGTAATTAGATATTTTTCAATGCATGATAACTCGTGGCATCACGTTTTATTTATGTAATTATTGTTTTGTATATAATAGTATGAATTCTTTGATAGTAATTTTTTGCTCTTTCAGAATATAAATATATTTTTCATTTTTCAAAGGCAATTTGGATAACTTTCAAGCTAAAAAGTGATAAGATTTGTTCTAAGCTTCTGATTTCTGGATAATAAAATTTTCACCAGTACTGCCTTGAGTTAATATACGAATTTCATTTAAGAATTGACTAAAACTAAATAATCTTATACAAAAATAATGAGTCAAATTAACTTTAAAACATTTACTATATATATATATATATATATATATATATACACACCAGCATCATCTCCTTTTCAGAAGTGAAAAAAGGAGCGACATTTATGTCTTCCTGATTCATCTGTGCAGTTAAGTCGAGGCATCACATTTATTTTACTTCATAGTAAAAGATTTACTAATATGAAATATATTAGTAGGAAAAAAAAAGCAACCGATATGTCTTCTTTATTGATATGTGCTACGAAAAGAAAAAAAAAAGGAAAAATACATGCAAATAATTTATAATTGGAGTAAAGGAGGAACATATTCAGGTAGATGTTGAAAGTTCTACACACCGAAAATTGTAGTGACGATGTTTCAAAATTTTCCAAATAGATCTCATACTGCAGATGGAAAGTTATAATGAATTGAGTATGAATATTTCTATTTTTTTCATTATGACTAATATTATAATTATAATTATGGAAAATTATTTTTGATAGTTTACTCTTTCCTAATTTACCTCATCAATCATATTAAGTTAATCATATACACACACTATATACACACTTTATTTCATACATTTTCACACCTGTATAATGAAATCCAATCGTGTGGATAAAATCTACACTAAAAAATAAAGGGACAGACATACAAATTTCCATATATTTCGGTCATGTACAACACTATTTTTTTATAATATTATTTATGTCTATACTTTTCCCATTTTTAGACTCATTTAAGGAAAAAAAAAAGATTATGTTTTAGACTCCGTTTGTTTCATGGAAAATGATTTTCTGAAAAACGTTTTTTTGTATTTTTGGTTGTTTGTTAGGCAAAAACATTTTTCAGAAAATATTTTTCGTTTTTTGTGACATCTACGGAAAATAAAAACAAAGGAAAACGTTTTCTGGTTCCTTTGTATTTCTTTAATTTTTTCCAAAAAATGACTTACGGGGTTTAAAAAGAGAAAACGTTTTTTGAAAAAATTAGTGGCTTTGTCTATCACTATATATATTTAATAATAATAATATAATAGTAGTTATGATATAAAATAACATAACAACATTAAATAATATAAATTACTATTAAATAAATAAATATTTATATAATAATAAATAAAAATTTAATATAAAAAATAAAATAAAATAATTATTCCTAATAAGTGATAATAATCTTTTATATACATAATAAAAGTAATAAAACTAATAACAATAATAACAGTAGCAATACTATAAAAAATATAAATAATATAAGAGTAATAATAATGGCAAAATATGATAATATGTTAATAAGATAAATAGTAATTATAGGAAATAGTAGTTTTAAATTTTAATCATGATAATTAATAAGTAATGTATTATCTCATAAAAATAATAATAAAAAAAGAATAATAACATAACAAATTTAATTTTTATTATAAATAAATAAAATCACATATATAATAATTATAGAACATAAGGATATATATAATTATATTAAAATGATTATCACCATCAATTATTATAATAATATAATAATAGCAACAATATAAAAAATCAAATTTTCAATCTTATATGATCAATCAAACACCAGAAAATAAATTTTTCGAAAAATATTTTTTCAAAAAACGTTTTTCAAAAAATAATTTTTTGAAACAAACAGAGCCTTAAAACCAAATTTTATCAAAAACGAAATTATCACTCCTCATTTCCTGCATCTTCCATTCCACAGAAATTGGTTAGTTGTGCGCAAATTTCTCAATCAGAATGATCATCTATTGAACTAATAGTCCCTAATAGCTATTTATAATTTCAAAGTTACAAGAATTAATGATATTATAATATAATGGATTTGATTCGATTTTTCGACAAAAATATGAATTTTACTAAGAAAACTCAAAACTAACTAAACAGACTAGTAAAAGGAACTTAAAATTTCACGAGTATTATGTAATCTTAAATTCCCTAAAAGTGCTTCTCTTTCTTCATTTTTACTTTACCAAATTATCCTAAAAAGACTGTACAATACTCCAATAAACTTTAAATATTAGTTTGAATTTGATCATTGGTAAGAAGGCATTTCTCCCCCAAATTGATGTAGATTGGTTATTGTAACATTTAAAATTATGAGAGAGAAAATAAAATTTAATTAAAAATATTTTAAATATAATACAATTATTTATAAGAGATGGATTTAATCAATACGGAGTAGTATTTTCTTAATAATCTAGGATACTTTTAATTCGTATTAAGATTCTTTCGGTTAGTACTTGTAAATAACTTACATTTGATTTTTCAAATTCAAAACCATCCCGAAACCAAGGAAAGATTACGAAAGGATCTCTGATCATTTCTATATAATTAACTCAATATTACCAAGTATACTTACAATTGTACATCAGTACATATCATAAATCTCGAGGGCAAAAGAAATAACCACTAAAAAGAAAAACTAAAAAAAAAAAAAAAAGAACTGATCTGAGCCGTCAAAACTGGTGGCTTGATTAATTAACCTAATCAGGCCAGATAATTAAAGCCCCAGCTCCATCTTTAATCCTCCTCCATTTTCATCATCACTTTTCTTCAGACGACTGTTCACGCCGTGAGCGCGTGATACCGGCTCGAATCCCAAAGTCAGCTCAAGCTCAATCTTTTCATTCTTGGCTCCGTCGTCGTCTACCGGAGCATATTCCGGCTCGGCGGCTCTACAAAGGGTAGCCAACGCCTCAGCCATCTCCACCGAAGCCAAGCTCTCATTAATCTCCGGTCGTCGCTCTCCCTCCACAGTCATCACCACCTCGGACTGATGGCTCAAGGACGAGTCATGACTTGGCGACCGATTGCACTCCTCACGACACGATTCATCCCCGGATCCAAAACACACCATAGTACTAGGACTCTTAGCCTTGGGAGCAGCCTTCTTAAACCTGCACCGATTCCTGACCCGGTGAAGCCCCTCCGACCCGGTCGAATTCTCATTCTTCGAAACGTGACGAATATCATAAGCTTTCAGCGGCGGTCCATTATTAATCTCCGCAGTCTCACTCGCGATCTGGGTAATGGGGTTCCCCTTCAAGATCGCCTCCACAGCATTCTGACAAAGCTGCCAGTTCCCGGACCACAGCAACCCGACCGACCCGTAAATCGGGTTCACTATCCGACCACAAGCTTCATACAGTAGTGATCTAAAAACCGCTGTCAAAACAAACATCAAAATGGCTATGGTTAACACCAACCACGAATTTAATTGAATTTTAAATAATAAAAAAAAAGTTAGACAGAAATGAACGTACCAGGACGGAGGTGTTGTGGACCGGCGTTGATGAGGTTCATGAGGCCAGCACGGCCGTAGAACTTGGCGAGGAAAACAGTAGCGTGGGCTTGAGATTCAGGACTTTTGATCCACTGGAGACAAGGCCTGATGCTACAGTTTTCACTGCAGCCCTTTCGGAGTATTCTGCATCCATTGCAGCTCATTCGCATTTCGACTACTTTCTTTCTTTAATTTTTTGTATCGGATTGTTTTGGGGAGATGGAGAAGTTTAGTGGAGATTGTTGATGGCTTTTGGGAGATTACAGTACATGGATGATGGATATGGCTTGTGTAATGTACGTGTGTGTATATATATATATATATAATAAAGAGAGAAAGCCGCTGAATTGTTTGATGGTACAAGAGGCCGCAGCTGTTTCCGAAAGAGCGGTAGAGCCTTTTAGCAAAACCAGGTTTTCCACATTCCTGGAATTGGGACCTGCACCAACTTCTTTTATTTTATTTTGTTTTGTCCGATACGAATCTACTTAATTTATATTTTAGATCAAGTTTTACTTTTATATTATACCCAAAATGTGAAAGATATCTTAAGTTCAATTTTATCGTGAATGAGATTTTAGAGTCCACATGGAAAGGTTGCAATTTTTCTGCTATTTGTAAAACCTTGATTTAAAATAGTAGGATGCTAAACAAAATCCAAATTTTAATTTAATGTTGATTAAGACTTAAGCTATTTTTACCATCCAAAAAAATAATGCGCAACATTAATATTTGCACGCACCTCTATTAGTTATTACGTTCTCTTCTTTACAATTCTTATGCTATATTTATGATATAGAGATAATTTTATAATTATATTATAAGATTAATCACAAAATGAAACATTTCTTATATTTGAAATATGTGTGCATAATAATTATAACATATCTACTTAAACAATTAAGTTCAAATTCATTTTCAGGAATGTTAATAAATTATTTCAACTGACTAAATTTAAAATTTTAATTTAAGAACAAACAATCTTTAATACATCAAAGTAACATAAAGATAAAATTTATTATCACTCTTAAAAAATATATGTGAAATTAATAATTAACTAAACTCTAATATTGTAACAAGAAAATATATAGAATAGGAGTAGCGCTAATTAATTACCGCAAAGCAACGTCTCAGTCCCACTCCAAACGCGTGAAGTAACGTCCCAATCATTAGATTGCAAGTAAATATCCCATTGGTAGGTAATAAGCAAACTCCGTACCTATTAGCTTATCACTACAACGGTTACGTAGGCAGAAACTTCACTTTTCGGCTTTTGTCAGCTCACTTGATTACCCGGAAGCTATAATACCGGGCAGAAAGGGTAGAAAAGTAATTTCAGTAGAGAGGGTACAGAACCGAAAGGACAGGTGGGGAAGAAATGGGTAGCTTTGGGTGGTGGTGCCATGCAAAAGCGTACAAAAGAATGGAGCGCGTGTGTCCACGTGATGGTGTCAGAGTGTGGTCGAATCGCCACGTATCGTGGTAAACGTGGCCCACCTACATTTCTCCTGGTTTTCTGGAAGTCGTGCTCTGCTTTTCTTTGTTTCTTTTTTTCTTTATTATAAAAACTTACGTAGTATTTTGAGAATAAATAGTTCAAAACCGCCGATACTAAAGTGAAAACCATGGACTGAAATCAGGTTGTAGTTCTCGGGACTGTGGGCGCATTAACAGAGCTTATATGGGACACCTGTTTATAGGGTAAACACGTTTATACTCCCATTTTTTATTCCGATGATGATATTATCCGATTAAGTTTTTTTTTAAGACAAAAAATAAATAAACCACAAATAGTCGTACTTTGTACCTCGGACCAGTTTAGCTTACTATATAAAGTCATACGGTACAAGTTTCACCGTCTCACTAGATAGTACATTTACGTAACAACTATTGGTACTTTTGTCAAAGGATCGTGCACTCCCTCCAATCAAATTAAGTGTTTTAATTATAGTAACCGTATACATTTTTATATTAAATTTATTACATATTAAATTTTTAAAGTTTTATTTTATTATTTTTATTAAGTAAAATATTTAGTATATATTAAATTATACCTAAAATTATATATAAAAAATAAATTAAACTACTTATTTTGATATGGAGAAAGTATACAATAGGTCATTTTATTAATTTTAAAAAATAAACTCGTTAAGGAATGTACTAATCCATGTCTATTAATTAAAATAATTATAAATATTTTTTATTATAGTTTAAAATTTTATTAGAACAATAAAAGAAAAATAAATTATTATTAAGTATAAGGGTTAATAGAGAATTCAATCATTATTTTTTCACAGAAATTCATAAATGAAATGTAAACAAAATATCATTTACACTCTAAAAAGACATATAAATATAAATAGAGGGAGTACATTGTGATAATCTAGACAAATAGATGAATATATTTACTAAATTACCTTTATTTATTAATGATCAGTTTATGAAGAAGAATGTGCATATTAATAAAAAAATATGACAACTTAACAAATTATTATAAGAGTAATATTATAATTTAGAGTTATATTAGAAATATAATATGATAATTTTATATTTATTTTGTGAATATTTTATAATATGATAATTTATCTAATCAAAAAAAAATTAATATTCCAAAAATGACTATTGTTATGAATTGAATAAAATAGTACAGAGTATTAAAAAATTGCACTGACAGTATTTTAATTTTTTTCCCTCCTATACCGCGTACATTAGAAATATTGTCCTCTTCCACCCAACATTATGAGGTCCTTCCAGAACCTTAACTTAGTTGTTATCTGAGTCAAGAAAAATTTTCATTTAAAAATAATAATTCTTTGGGGTTTATGGGGATGTTACATCATGTAATCCGATCGTAGCAAGAGAGATTTGTAGTATGCGATTTGAGCCATAAACCTTACCCAGTTAAAACCTTTGGAATCTCGGTACAATAAACTGAAATAATAGTTAAAATCGAGTGGCATGTAGCAACTTGTAATTGTAAAATATTTTCTAGTTAATAATTGGCGTATGGCTACCACACGCCAACTAATATATTTATTCTTTTCTGTGGAACATTGGATTTAGACAATTATAAATTAGCTAGAACGGTTGTGATTGATAGTCCACCTTTCAGAGTACTTTAATTCATATTTTAATTTCTTAGTTTGTGTCACCAAAGAAGAAATTTCTTAATTTGTGACTGGTAAAGGAAACGGGAGATGTGTTATTCCTTAAAATAAAAATATTTGTAATATAGTAGAAAGATTGTAAATTTAGTATAAATCATAGAATAATTTAACGAGGAATAATATCATTATTTCATCAAAGTTATATGTGAATTCGCAATATTTATATGTTAATGGGTACCTCCTGCTTTCTCATAGAAATATTCTTTTCACAATTTCAGAACTGAAAATTTCTTATTTTTTTCTAACTTTAAATACATATTTTGTATTGTAGTTTAATTATCAGAAATAACTCAACTTAGAATTGAATTATGAAACCCCCGGAAAAAAAGAAAAAGAAAAAAAAGAAGTCCAACCTTTGTGATTTTTTTTTAATGTTGTTTAATACGGAGCACTTTTTAATATCAACAACAAAATGAACCATCCGAGCAATTGCCTTTCGAACACTGAGTTAAGAAATAAAATACTGACATTGCCAACATATTTCAAATCTTTCTCCACTGCAAACTAATATAACTATATGAAATATTAAAACTTTATAGAATTTAATGAAAATCACATTTAAGATTTACAATGACTCCAAAATTTTTATCGAAAGTTTCATACAACATTAATTATTTAATTATGAACGATCTATTTTACTCATATCGTACAAAGTATTAATGCTATTGCAGGTTTCTTAGTTCTTTTCTAAATTTGCTATGTTTGTATGTTCATACCTATGAATCAGATATAAATAAAAAGACCGTTTCTGTTGTACGAATATCTGATATAGTGATATATGCTCCGTGGGTCCTGGCTATAAGAAACCTTATCAATTTTTTTATATATCTAATTTTTTTATAGTCAACAGAGGGGCCTAAAGAAACACAAAACCAACTAAGACCTACAGAGAAGATGGAATGAGACACCGAACTTGGAGGAACATTGTAAGGCATTTGTATATATTATTATTTTTCGTTCTAAATTTAGGGATAGATTTAATTTTTAATATATGTAATACTGTGTATGAATGTTATAATTTTATTTGTGATAGGTATTTATAAAAATATCAATGTATAAAATATTCTTCATATTTATTAGGATGTTCCACTTCAAATTTTTTAAATGTTAAAAAAAGATTTATATAAACTGAAATGTATATATCTAATTTTGAAACAACGGAAGTACTATTTGACTAAGAAAAATTAAGCTTCATTTATCTATGATAAATTTACAAATTCTGGGAGCTAAAATATTTGGATTCTTGTAAAAATAAATATTTTGAATTATATACTTATTCCAATCTCCGATCCGATATATATATTCTTTTAACTTGCTCGGTCTTATTTATATATAAATCAAACATTACAAACAAACAAATTCAGTTGATCTGTTATTCAAAGTTTTAAATGAAAATTCCTTTAAGATTGCATTTCTGAACTTTAAAATTTTAATAAAAAAATTGATTTAAATACATTGTGCGAGAAATAGTACAATAGTATATACATGTCATTGTATTCTATTCCAACAAGTTAAAGTATATGTTTTGTGAAAGATACTTATCATCTTCCACTCGACATTGTCCTTTAATTATATCCAATTTTATTTTAAATTTGTTTTAAGAACAGGAGGTTGCCTACATCATGAACAATAATCAATTATGCAGTACCTCAATCCAGCCGCCCAGAGGCCAGTGACCTTTCGAAGATTTGAATTTGGAGTACTCCGTACAATTACTAAATATAAACGATAGGGAGTTGATCTACTTGCAGAGAGCAACTTGTCATCTAAATTCTAGCCGGCGTTTATCTGCGTGCCATAACACGGATCATTTTTAATATTTTTTTTAATGAGAAATTTCAAAAAATTTATATATGTATTTTATATATATATAAGGTGAAATATTTTTTTTAATATATTTCTAGTTGTAATTGTTTTGGTATATGTAAATATATTTATCATTTATCATTTCTCATACGTATACAACTTTTAATTGTACTTTTTGTTTTTAGGTGTAACTTTTTTAAATATTTTTGGAAGCTTAACATGTTTTAATTTTATTAATTTTTTTGTATTCCAAATTTAAGTCGAAACATGAACATTTAAAGTCGAAACCAAATAAAATTTGAATTTAAACTAATAAAAATTATTTTTAGCAATACTATAAAAAAAATTCAAATTGATTGAATCAATAAAATGACTCATCAGAGTCGACTCTGTCGAAGAAATTGGACTTGTTAATTACTATATAGTACTCCTTTCATTCCACAAAACAAAAAGTACATTTAAAATTTAACAAATATTAACCTATCTTTAACTAAAAATTATATGTATAAATAATATTTGTGATAAAAGCGGAAATCGCTAGCAGAGCCCCGTCTTTGTCCAGGAATTGGAAATGATATCTAGAACCCATTTTCAAACATGGGCAACCAAGAATGATGATTGAGATTATCTCTATATATTATCAATATATTAAGAGGTTGAGTATCTTAATAATTGTATAAATTGACATTATAATTATTAAAATTGTATTTTTAAAATATTATTCAATCACTTCAAATACGAAATTTGGTGATAAAATAAATTTAGAGTTTTTGTATTTTTTTAATCGATTTAAAAGTAATATTGTACAATAATGAAATTGTACATTTGTTAATTTATTCGACAAATTAACATAATATCCATGCTGTAAAGTAAAAGATTTTAATATCATTATTTTATTATTGCATATTTTAAAGAAGAGAATCTAACAAAGATGAGATAAATTAAGAACTTGTAAAAATATAAAATAAATATATTTATAAATATATAAAATTATAAATACAAAATCTGTTAAAACGAAAACTGATATAAATGATATACCATGGAGTATTGGAGTTAGGCCCACGAAGGCTGCGGTCATTATATACGGAGTTAGGGAGAGTAGTAGGATACTGACACTAGATTGCTGTTAGGCCCACGGGCCCTCCGCCGTAATCTGACCGTAAGGTGATTTTGGGCTATTGCGTATATAAGAGTCAATTCTTGATAATTTTTTTGCAGTTTTCACATGTTTCAACTTTTTTTTATTAAATTTATATTATTATATTTTTTTTAATGATATTTTATATAATATTGTTATCTATAGAATAAAATTACAATGTATATAGACCATAATAATATAATGAATAAGATAGTAACAATAATATGGTAACATTATCTCAAATATTTAATGTTAACATAGTATCACAAACTTCACAAGAAGAATAAAAACATACAAAAATTAAACAGAAATTATTTTATTTTTACAGTACCGGCCTAAAATTTTGTGTATTTAATTTCCGTCACACTGATGCGGAATTTTTACTTATTTGAATTACCTCATTAAATTCAAATTTTTATGTTTGTACTTGTACAGTGAGCATTCACGGGCTCGCAGAAGCTTCTAACAACGGCACCTACCTAAAAGTACCATTCAAATATTCGCAATTTAATTTTGTACATCTTTCTGTACTTTCTCATATAATTACCAAACGCTTACGGATGTCAGTATGTGCAAAAAATGTGTACCAAAAGAGATACATCGACTGTTTTGACGCAAATATATTTGGTAACTATATTAGTTCTTAAATTAAATGTAAGTTTTTGGACATGTCATGTATAGTATAATGAGGTGAAAATGTTTTCACTCTGTTACTCCTAAATTTTTTTTCTTCTGCTCGTATATTTTTTAAAATATAAATTATTATAATCTTTTTATATTATCATTAATTAAATATTTGTAATAAATTTCATTAAAAATTATAATTTGAACATATAATTATCAGTTAAACATATTATATTTATATCCATTGTAAATTTAAATGTAACTCTTTATAAAAAAAACAAAAACAATAATTATGATAC
>CM025785.1:17816186-17858787 GCA_014636745.2 Centella asiatica
TTAAATGTAACTCTTTATAAAAAAAACAAAAACAATAATTATGATACCTAGTGGCAGTGAGAAAAAGTTATCTATAAAGATTATGAAGAATATTTAAATTTAAAACAAAATATATATATATATAGTGGTGACATTCATGGCTTTGCAAATCTGCAGCAGCAAGAAAACAGTTATAAAAGATAAACTCGAGGCAAAAATATAAGAATGCGGCAGGAAAAAAGGCAGGTCAAAGAGTTAAAAAAAGTACGCGCTTTGAGCATCAATCTGTATACAAATATATATATATATATGAAGGTCGATCCATAGCTAATGTTAGCTCTGAAGTCTTTCGTAGCTAACACTTTTATAGTCGTCCAAGAAATCATCCAACGCTTGACATCAAACTTAAAAAAAAAAAAAATACCCCTTCCGCCAGTGTTAATAGCGGAAGGTAATTTTTTTTTTTAAAAAAAAATTTTCCCTTCCGCCAGTGTTAGTAGCGGAAGGGAAAAAAAAATTTTAAAAAAAATTCCCTTCCGCGCGGAAGACAAAAAAAAAATTTTCCTTTCCGCCACTATCACTGACGAAAAGGGTAAAATTTTTTTTTTTTTGTTTCCGCCAGTCTCACTGGCGGAAGGCAAAAAAAACAAAAATTTCCCTTTTCCGCCACTGAGACTGGCGGAAAGGGAAATTTTTTTTTTATTTCGCCTGCCTTCCGCCAGTCTTGTGCTTGATAGTAATAAGTACAATATTTTTTTTCTTCATTCTTTCGTGATATGCTATATATATATATGATAACAAAGATCTAGGTCAAAAAACTATCTTATTCCGCCGCATGTAAGTTTCCTTCTTCTTTCTATCATTTCAGTTTTTTTCTTCGTTCTCTAGTTTTATAAAAAAAAAAATTTTGAATCTAACTCATTTATTACAAAATTTTTCTTTATTACAGATCAGATAATCATATCTCAGGTTGACATTTAAATCAGGTTTTCAGCTCTTCACCTTCTTAATTTTAAAATGAGTGATAACGATAGAATATATGATGTTGATACATTTCTTGATGATTCGGATTCGGATATAAATATGAATGTTGAGAACGAAGAACATGATATTGAGGAAGAAAATAATATGGAAGAACAAAATAATTTGAATGACAAAGAAAAAATAAATATAGACAGTGATAGTGTTTGTCCTCCGTATGTGGGTCAAATATTTACAAGTATATTTGAAGTTGAAAAATACTATAATGCATATGCTCATAATAGTGGATTTGAAGTAAAAATTTTAACGAGCAGAAAACATTCGGGGTCAAATCAATTAGCTCATAGACTATATGCATGTAGAAAAGTAGGTAGACCTATTAAGAAAAAAATTTGTTTGAAAATGAAAATGATGATGAAAGCATAATCCGAAGAAAGAGAGATATTATTGAACGCACAATGTGCAAAGCGAGAATGTTTGTTGTTCATAACGTGCAAAATAATAGTTGGCGTGTAACAAAAGTGGAATTAAATCACAATCATTCAATAGTTACGCCTAGTAAAATAGATTTCATAGCAACACATAAAAATATAACAGTTGCTGATAGAGAGTTAATCAATTTACTCCACCGATCAAAAATCAAACCAAGTTTGATCATGAATGTGTTGAGTACAATGAGCGGTGGAAGGACAAATATTAAATTCACCGTCGAAGATATTCGAAATGTTATACGCAACTTGCGACATGACGCATTTGATGCAAATAATGCACAAGAAGGTTTAACAGTTTTAAAGAGACTCAGGTCAGAAAGTGTTGGAAATTTCTTTTATAATATAAAAGTTGACGAAGAGAATCGCATTGCATGTATCATGTGGGTGGATTCTCGATCAATTATTTGTTATAGAAATTTTGGAGACGTAGTGACTTTTGACACCACTTATAGAACAAATAAATATGGGATGCCATTTATTCCAATTACGAGAGTTAATCATCATTATCAGTCTATTTTGTTTGGGTTTCCCTTATCAAGGATGAAACAGAAGATAAATTTGTTTGGGTGTTAGAAAATTGGCTAGAAGCGGTTGATAATAAAATTCCGTTAACGATCATAACTGATCAGGATAGAACCATGAACAATGTCATTGCTACCGTATTGCCTTCCACCAATCATTTGATATGTACTTGGCATATCAGTAACAAATTCCCGGAGAAACTTCATCATTTATATAATAGTTACGAAACGTTTAAGGAAGACTTCGACAAGTACGCATCTATTTTTACAAATAGTCGAAGTTAAATTGTCAATATTTTTTTGTTATCATTTATAATAAGTTGTTATTGTAGGTGTTTGTATTCAGTGACAACTGTCGAATTCGAGGAAATGTGGGCAAAATTGGTGGAACAATATGATTTACAACATCACGAGTGGCTTCAATCTATGTATAATGTAAAGGAGAAGTGGATCGGAGCATACTCAAAGTCATATTTTGCTGCAGGGATGACTAAAACCCGGAGAAGTGAATCCATGAACAGTTTTTTTGATCAATACGTAAATAATTGTACCGGTTTGAAAGATTTTGTGATTAACTCACAAATAGCCATTGAGAAACAATACTTGAATGAGAGAAACCAAGATCTTGAAACAGAGTACAAGACAAGAAATTTGCGTAACGGAACTTTATTTGAGAAGCATGCGGCAGTTGTATATACGAAGAATATTTTTAAAGACTTTTCGAATGAGTTCTATGAGGGTCAAAAGTTAACGTGTCGTAAGATTCAGAATTTTTGGGTCGGTGGTACAAAGGGATATACAGTTTTCAATGAGGAGGTACCACAAAACCGACGATATTATTACGTTGTCGTTAAACACGGGGATTCCGACAATGTGACATGCATATGCCAACGCTTTGAGCACAGCGGCATGATTTGTAGACATATTTTGAGGTATATCACCTTCAAGAGCATAAATGAGATTCCAATGTTTTTGATTTATGGCAGGTGGACGAGAAATGAAAACAAAATTCATGGTGATCCTGTTTACATAAATGAAGTAAATGCTGAATCAAACTCTGATGTCGGTGATATTAGTACAATACGGTACAATCATTTGAATAGGGTTTATCAAGAAATTGCAGCAATTGGTTCGACATCGCAATCAACTTACGTGCATGGTCTTGAAACTGCTATGAAGGAGAAAGCATGGATAAGTAAGTCAAGATTGATTGAAGAAAATGACACGGTTGAAGGTGGGAGCAGATCGAAGGAGCTGCACATGGAATGTGGTAGTATTGACGAAGAAGGTGAGTATTTTCCACCTCTTCAGTCACAAACTAAGGGTCGTAAGAAGGTCACAAGATTTAAGAGTGGAATTGAACAAATTCAATTTGCAAAAAGGCTGCGAAAATGTGCTATATGTCAAGAATACACTGATCATGATAAGAGAAATCATGATAAAGTAATGGAGATACGCTCGCAAATGTCTCAACATAGCACATTAGATTTAGACGATGTTGAAGAAGAGGCGTGATCGAGTTTGACCTTTAAATTATATTAATTGTAATTGTATGATTTTCTGATGTATTTGATCGGTGGATATAATTAGAATACTATGATTATACACTATGATTAATAGTATGAGTATAGTAAAATACTATAATTATTATGATTATTAGTTATTGTTTGAAATAATTAAGTACAATATTATGATTATAATAAAATAGTATTATAATCATAATGTTTGAAATGATTATAATACTATGATTATAAAAAAAATGACTACAAAAAATGAGGTAAATATAATGTTAATCATAATTATAATATATAATCATAATACAATCATCACGATAACTACAAATCTAATATGAGTTAAATACATTATAATCCTAAACCCTAGAGCCTAAATCTTAAATTAGACATAGTATATAATAAATCATATAATGACAATAATTGTGTGATAGTCACATATAATATTATTATATATAATGTTCCGTACAGATTAAGCAAATTGAATTATGCACTAAACACGAGTCAACTGATAACATTTCATTTTATTTATCATATAGAACAATACAAAATCTGAATGTGTGAAACATGAGCTCGATATGTAAGATATATATATGTTTTAATAAATTATTTTTATTTCAATAATCATTTATTAATTATTTGTTGACGTTACTTGAAATAATGATAATAATAAAATGATAAGAACATAAAAGATTTATTTTAGGTAATTGAGAAATATAAATATTTAAATAGAATATTACATCAATTCATATCGTCATTATATTCCAATTGTAAAAAAATAAAATAATAATACATGAAAATATTACCAATAAAAGAAAATTTATATTCAAACATTAAAAACATAAAAACTATCAAAAGAATAAAAAAATAATTATTAAAAATAAACTCATGTTATGCACGACTTTTTATGTTAGTCAACAATTATTTTACAACTACTCGTATTTAAATTTAATATTTTGTCTCTTTGACGTAAAACAGAAATACTAACATATTTCATATCGCATGTATACGCTGAAGGGAAAAATAAAATTTTAAAAAAATTTTAAAAAAATTTTAAAAAAATTTTTTAAAAAATTTTCGGTGTTAGTAGCGGAAGGGAAAAACTTTTTAAAAAAAATAACCCTTTTTTAAAAATAATTTCCCTTCCGCCAGTGTTAGTAGCGGAAGGGGAAATTTTATTTAAAAAATTTTTTCCTTCTGCAACTAACACTGGCGGAAGGGAAAAAAAATTTTAAAAAAAATACCCCTTCCGCTACTAACACTGGCAGAAAGAAATTTTTTTTTAAAAAAAATTTTCCTTCCTCCAATGTTAGTAGCGGAAGGGGAATTTTTTTTTTTTTAAATTTTTTCCTTCCGCTACTAACACTGGCGGAAGGGAAAAATTTTAAAAAAAAAACACCCCTTCCGCTACTAACACTAGCGGAAGGGAATTTTTTTTTAAAAAATTTTTTCCCTTCCCCCAGTGTTCTTAGCGGAAGTGGTATTTTTTTTTAAAAAATTTTTCCCTTCCGCTACTAACACTGGCGGAAGGGAAAAAATTTTTTAAAAAAAATACCCCTTCCGCCAGTGTTAGTAGAGGAAGGGGTATTTTTTTTTTAAATTGTTCTTTGTTTCCTCCGCCCGTTTCTTTTCCTTGTTTCTTCCGCCCAAGCTAGGTTTATTTCCCCTCTTTTTCTCTCCTTCCGCCGTTACTTGCTTTCTCTCTTCCAAAAAAAATTTCTTCTTCTTCCATCTAAACAACTTCAAAATTTTACTCCCTTCCGCTTAATTCCGCTGTTTACCGCCCAAAATCAAGTAAGTCTTTGTAATTTCGAAATTATAAATTTTTTTTTTATTAATTTCAGTTTTGAATTTTGATTTTTAATATTTTCAATATGTTTGTGTTTTTTGTGTGTGCAGTGTGTGTGTGTGTCTGCGTATGTGTGCAGTGTGTGCAGTGTGTGTGTGTGTTTTGTGTGTGTGTGTGTGTGTTTTTTGTGTGTGTGTGTGTGTTTTTTATGTGTGCAGTGTGTGTGCAGTGTGTGTGTGTGTTTTTTGTGTGCAGTGTGTGTTTGTGTGTGTGCAGTGTGTGTGTGTGTGTGTTTTTTGTGTGTGTCTGTGTTTGTGATATGTTTTGTGTGTGTGCAGTGTGTGTGTGCAGTGTTTGATTAAGGGTTTTCAATATTTTGTAGGTTGCAATGGACAATTATCAATTAAATCCGGGTCCCGAAGATAACAGTTTATTGGAAGATCAACCTACTCATATATCTACGCACATATACAAAACAAATGAATTCAGAGTACTTGACGTTGCTCAATAGAGTAATTAGAGGTATGATCTTTGGATGTTGAGTGACGCACAGAAGGACATACTTAATGCAGTTGGAATGCAAACATTTACATACAGATGTATATTTCCAAGACACGATGCATCCTTCGTTACTGCATTAGTGAAAACATGGAGATCATCAACAAACACATTTCATTTTAATAGCGGTGAGGCGACAAAAAATATTGTTTCAAGACTGCTTTGGTGAACGGTTCTATAACCAGTTCTATAAGGAAGCAAAGCACGGTGGTGGTATCCGTTTGACGTGGCTGTTGGAGTGTTTTCGTGAACTGCCAGAGGATCCACCGATTGACTATATAGTTATCTACACAAGAGCGTACATACTGTGGTTGTGTGGTGCTATATTATCTCCCACTAAAACTAAAGACATATGCCCAGCTAGGTATGAAAAAATTATTGTCTTTGTTATTGTAATTCTTTGTTGTCATAATTTGATATTAATTTGGCTAACGTGTTGTTTTAATTTTCATGTTAGGTACATGGTGTTTGTTAGAGACATTGAAGATATAGTCAACTACGCTTGGGGTTCAGCAGTCCTAGCATCCATTTACCGAGCGCTCCATGATGCATCCCACTACAGAGAAGTTAAGGGTAAAATTGTGTTACCTGGAAGGATAACGGGATGCATGACAGTGGTGCAAAATTGCGCATATGACAGATTATGGATTGGACGTCCAATGTCTCGCCCTGGATCTGAGTTGTGGTCGCCGCGTGTGCTGGCATATGCATACGCTAAGCATGGTTTCTATAAGGACAGGCGAGCAGATCCACACCACAACGTCCTAACATACCGGACACAGTTTGAAAATCAACCGCAAGACAAATTCATCTGGAAGCCGTATAAGCCGATTCAAATGGTTGATGATGATGACGAGAACGCTTGGATGGCACGACTGTTCGCAAACAGTCGAATCCCACTGATACATTTTGATGAGATTGAGTATCAAATGCCAGACAGAGTCCTTAGGCAACTCTGTCATTATCAAAGGATACCTGACCCTACTGTTGATCACACTCATCTACGGTTGAATTGGGCGGAGAAAGAGAATAGATTCCAAGTCTCCAACTACGAAGCATTCGACGCGTCGTACATAGAGATGTGGCACAACTTTCAGGAGAATCTTGTGGGTTTGTTGGTATCTGAAAATACCAAACGCAACAAACTGGACATGGACGTGTACTACTTATGGTACAAAGTGACACGAAAACGAATTGCAAAACCGGACGTCACTGATATCTGATACAGTAATCGTGTCATTATTGACCAACCTCGCGTAATAAATGTGGTACGTATACTTAATTATAATTCTTGTATTGCATTATATCTATTTTGTAACGCTATTAACATATACTTGTCTTTTTTTTTTGTGCAGTTAAAACAAACATTGACGCTGTTGCAGCAGTGGCTGAATAAGCCTCCCGAGATTGAACAACAATATCAAGCACTCTTAACTGATAATAGTGCCATGTTTCAACAAATGCAATTGTCCAATCTCGGGGTTTATTCGGACCAACCCATTTATACTCCGTCCTTCATTGATCCTTCTGAAGCTCCAACTTCCGTTACTTTTACATCGGATCCTCCAGTGTCCTTCACAACTGAGTTCAAACCTTTCGCCGAACATGCAACTCCAACCCATTTCTCCCAAGAGGCACCACTCATCCGTAATCCGGCTAGAGTCTCAAGACACGATCTACTGATGGTTCCGGTCAAAGGGGGCATGGTGAAGCCGTTAAACCCTTGGAAGGTGGATTGGTTGACTCGACACTGGTTTAATGGTGAACCAGTTGATGATTCACAGTATTAGCCACAAAATTGTCGCCTGGGGCATGATTAGGCAACACAATTGTGGATGCCTACCAAGAATCGTTGGCAGAAAGAGACGTCGTCATAACACGGGCGGGAAAGAAGTTAAAAAGGAATTTCTACTATCTGTCGACTTTCTTCATTGTCGTGGGTCAAACCATGATAAATGCCGGAGTCGAAACTGATATTACAAATGTTGTTGACATTGTACAACACTTTGTAGAACAAAATGGTTTACGTGTTTCAGAATGTGATGTCATATTCATGCCATTCCATTCTCGCATACACGAACATTTTGTCCTGGTGATGTTCAATGTTAAGGCATGGGCAATAAAAATCATTGATCCCGTGCATCCTGAGATAACTCCGGCACAGTTGGATGCGCGATACCAGGCGGATATTGCAGTTGCGGTAAGTACAAAATATTTTATGTTGATTTACCTATGGTTTTAATTTGTTATTGTCACTTACTAATTTTTATTTTTGAATTGAGCAGAAGACTCTTGTACCAATCTTGTTAAAATTTGCTGACTCCGAAACCAATTGGCCCCTAAGAGATGCAAAACTCGGGAAGAAAGTTGAAGTGGCGAAACAACATAATGGTTCAGATTGTGGGGTTTACATTTGTAAATATATAGACGCAATCTCACGTGGACTAAATCCCACTGCAGCTAAATGGACTGTTCAAGATGCATCCATTCTTCGCTTGCGTCTTGCTTGGGAACTACACAAAGGAATGGTCAGGGGTCCCCCTAGAGGGTACAAAATCACAGGATCACTGATGATGGATTCTGATGAAGAGTAATGATTAAGATGTATGATCAATGAGTGAAGTTGTATTTCTTTTAATTATATTTGATTCAGATGTAATACAATTTGTTTCTCAATGTAATATATATGTTTTTTTGTCGATGGTGTGTTATATATTTGTATTTATTGATTGTGTGTTATACAATTTGAGATTTCAGTGTAATTTAATCTATTACACTAAAAACATATAACATACTCCCTCCATTTCAATTTGTAGGTCGTTTTAGCAATGACACATAAACTAATGAGCCAATAATTGTTGGTTACTTCAAGAAACTTTATATGTAAATTCCGTTTATACCCTTCATTAAGTGCCCTAATTTTACTCCTTCCCAATGTCAAAGTTACAGAAGTCATTGTGAGTTGGGTCATTATTAGGGGTAAAGATGGAAGAAAAATAATTAATTTGCCTACGAATTGTAAAACGACATACATTATGAAAAATCTCTCCAAACCTAAAACGACTTACAAATTGAAATGGAGGGAGTAAGACTTTAAAATAAAAAACATATTTTATCAAGCAATTCTTTTTTTACATTGGCGGAAGACTTAAAAAAAATTGCTCTTAAAAGCATAAATATCAACCACAACATTGACGGAAGGCAGGCGAATGATAAAAAAAAAAACACTGCCAGAAGCCTTTAAAAAAAATAATACTTTATCAAGAAATTTTTTTTTTTAAACTGGCGGAAGATTTCAAAAAATACTGCCCTTGAAGAATATATATCAAACACAAGACTGGCGGAAGGCAGGCGAAGGGAAAAAACGGAAGGAAAAGAAAAAATTTCCCCTTTCCGCCACTGAGACTGGCGGAAAGGGGAATTTTTTTTTTTTTTTGCCTTCCGCCAGTGAGACTAGCGAAAACAAAAAAAAAATTTTACCCTTTCTGCGAGTGACAGTGGCGGAAAGGGAAAATTTTATTTTTTTTTTATCTTCCGCCAATTTACCTTTTTTTTTTTTGCCTTCCGCCAGTGTTAGTAGCGGAAGGTAATATTTTTTTAAAAATTTTTATTTTCCCTTCCGCTAGTAACACTGGCGGAAGGGAAAAAAATTTTAAAAACTCTAGAGCTAACGTTAAATATGGAGCGCCCCCCTATATATATATATATATATATATATATATATATAAATTGATATAATTAAAATTTATAGGAGATTGGTGAATCTTGATAAACCTACGATTCAAGTTATACTCTCTTCGTTTCACAAAAACAGTTATATTTGTGTTTTTTGTAAATATTAATAATACATATTTGATCGAGATTTTTATTTATAAATTATAAGTTTTTTTAATAAATTTTTTTATAAATCTTTAAGTTATGCCAATATATATAAACTTATAATTGAAATTTTTTAAATTTATAATAAAATAAAAAAAATAAAGTAACTGTTTTTAAATTATTTTTTTAAAATAGAAAATGTGAGAATGTTAATAAAATAGTAATTAGACAGTGGTTTAATCAAAGAAAACGGATGGGTATGTAAAACGGCTGCAGTATAGGTGGGCAGGAGGTGCATTTCGTAAAGTAAAAAAAGGAAATTATGTGTGATATATAACTGCCTGACAGACAGAAGTTAATTTGCTACTACTACTACTACGTTGTAGACTCGTACTAAGACTCCATCTCTCTCCAATTTTTTTCTGACACAAAATTGTCGTCCGGTGTCAGTATTATCATAAAACTTGAAAAGTATCCGCATTATAATTTTATTATCATAAACTTTTCATTTAGTTTATGTTACTGTCAAATATTATATTACTATTCATGTTATAATTTTATTAAATAAATAATAATATTGTATATATTAACATAATAATATAAATTTAATGAAAAAAGTTAAAAAATAGTTATATTGCATGAAATTATTTTTTACCGTATAGTACCGATCAAAAAGAAATTATTTTTTCAATGTACTTTATACTTTTTAATAAAAAAATTTTATTTCACGTAATGTTAATTGCATAGATAAATAGAAAATGAGGAAAATATTATGGTGTATTAAATTTCATCTAATTTGAGAATATAAAACGCATTAATTTTGATAGTTAAAATTTGATATAATTAAAATGATTGCTATTTGATTATTTTTCAATTGTTAAAATAATGTGTTTTATATTATTAAATTGTATTATATATATTTTTTATGTTCTGTTCTATAAAAAATATAAAATACATCGAATTTTTTTTGGAGAAAAAAGATAACAAAGAGGAGACTAGTCCGCATGTTTTACTCCTACGTATGCAGACGCATGAGTACAATCAAATATAAAACAATGGAGTATATGATCTCTTCCAAAAGTATGGAGTATAATCATTCACATTTTGAATTTAGTGCTTCTTTCTCAAAATTATTTGATCTTAATGATTATGAACGGAAATTGGACATTTAATAAATATGAAAAATATTTAAATCAATATATTGAAAACATATAAGTATAATTTTCATATTTTATTTAAATTTCCAAAAAAAAAATAATAATTTCTTAATATGTGTGTAATTTTTAAAATAATCTATTTAATTTGATTGGGGTGCTGTGGGGGGGAAATTATTTTTGATTGGATGAAAATGAATAATAAAGTATGAAAATTCATATCGATAAATATGAAATTTTAGTCATTTAAGAGATCACAAATTAAAATTGGTTAAGACATACGTACATATTATATAATAACTTACAATTTGAAACATATCAAATTTAATGGATGATATACGGAGTATATATTTTGATCGACTACCTAATCTATATACATCGGAATCAGAAATGTTATACAGTGAGAAAGCAAAAGCCCATTTCAATAATCGATGTACTCCAGCTCATTGATCGATCAGTTGTACGGGCAGGAGAAACAGATCAAATCTCCCGGGCCGCAGCTCATTGATCGATCAGTCGCTCCATTTGTGTTGATTAACTTCAATCCGTATATTTATATATAGGCTACATATTTATGTACATGGCCCTTCGTATGATTATAGTCTCCCAACGGTCACCTTTTACCGACTACATGAATTTGTGAAGTGTGCCATATTTTAATGGGCAACTTTTAGGCCGATTTATTATAAAGCTTAACACGAAAGTTTTAGTAGGTACAGTAAAATAAAAATGATTCATGTCTAGTTTTTATATGTTTATATTTTTTCTACGTAAATTATGTTAGTATGTTAATATTATTATTTGAGACAATATTACTATTTTATTCATTATATTATTATGTACCGTGTAATTTTTTTCTACTGATAGTAACATTAAAAAAAATGTAATAACATAAATTTAATGAAAATAGTTGAAATAAACGAGAACTGTACATAAATTAATTTATTCAGCATTTACCGGCTGAGAATTGGCCCTCTAATTAAGGTTAAGTTTGATTTGGTTTTGGGCTCCGGTCGTTATATCTATATATTAAAGATGTGGCCCTTAGAATAATTAATTATGGACATTTTGTGTTATCATTGAAAAATATAGAAAGAGATAATTATTGGTTAGTTTATTGTAATTTGTGAACTCCAAAATTTTCTTTAAAATTTTCTAAAATTTTATTCGGTCGAAATGTATTCCTTATAGATGTATTTTTGTAAATATAGTAACTTATCTTGAGTTCAATTAGTCGAGTTAATATAACTCAATTAATTTAGTTACTATCTTTGTTCTATCTTTTATGACATATAATTTTTTCCTTTAATTTTTTCAACTTAAGTTATGCAAGTAGTTTTCGTACACCAAGTTTTAGGAACAAGTTCAACATAATTAGATAAAAAGGTCATTGGTTCAAACTTTTGGAACAACATATAATAAAAATCACTAAACGCTTCACCAATTATTACAAAAAAAATAAAAAATTAACAAATAAAAACCAACACAATATACACCCAATACATAATAAAAAATAATTACACATAAACATTAACTAGATAACGGGAAAAAAAATCATTTATACACAACTAAAATATAAATAAAATATCAAAATTCAAAATTAAAGAATAAAAACCTACTAACAAATACATGATCATCACAAATCTAATAGTTACAAAAGTTATTAACTAAAATTGACATAGATAGACTCCAAAACCTACATAAATATAAATAAAATTTTTAGTAATCAATATAATATCCACATAACTATTTATTAATCAAGTATTTATGTTCAACATAAATTTTAAGTTCATTACTACGACTAAATAATCAAAAAGTTAATAAATATAATACATATTTTATATAAATTATAACAAAATTATATAAACCGACACAAAAAATATACTCATACATATATCGACGAGCAAGCTTAGGTCATCTGATCACAATGTCAAAATGAATTACTAATGATGGGTCTTCTTACTTTCTCTTAGGCATGACAACAAAACATGTATGTGATGAGAAATCGTTCCCAAATCTTAATTGTTAAATATGTATAATACCCTAAACTCGCTCCGTCCTGTTAACGCTTCTAGTAAACCCGTCTTGCCCGATTAATGTTTTTACCAAACCTACCCCGCCTCCGCCTCGTTACTTCCATTATTTTTTTAAATTTGATTTATTTTTTTCCTTTTGTTTTTTTTATTTTTCTCTTATAATTTTTCCTAAAATCATTAGAAAATAAGTTTTATATATAAGCGAGATAAAATCGAGATTAAATGAGGTGAGATAGTAAATTTCATACTCTAGTCTAACCCTATAAAATTTAAATAAAATATTAATGAGATCGGGTGAAATTGACATAATTCCTCTCAATTCTCTTCGATCGGCCGCCATGGTTGGTCCAACCCAGCTGAGCTGATAGATCAAGCCACCATGGTCTCACCGTTATTGACCTGCGCTCTGCTTTGATTTCCAGTCACTAGAAAAATCAACGACATTAATTCTCTTTATATCTACCATGCAATTGGAACCATTTAAGAAAATATTTTTCTATTTATCATGTTATTTCATTTCATAAGTTTATGTTTGACCGGATAAAATGTGCGAATTAGAAAAAAATAGAGATAAAATATAAAAAATTATAAAATTATTAGAGAGAATTATATATAAAATTTTGATTGTGATAAAATGAACAAATTTTATTTAAAAATGTGAGTTTAAAAATATATATAATTAATAAAAGTAAATACATAAATAATCTAATAAATAAGTTAAAATTTATTTTTTATATTATTTTATTCCATCAAACTAAATGTACCGTTATTAATATGAGGGTTAGGTGCAAAAGGTTGACAATTCTGGCAAAAATGTAGTAATCACCTAGATACCGGCTAATTCAAAGGTCAAAACACAAAAGCGTGACGTTTTAAATACTCCTCTTCTACTGCCTCATTATTTCCATGTCTTCCCATCTTCAGCTCCCATAACAAAAGCGACCGTTATTGACTTTCACAAATTAGACTACTATTTCTTCATTCAATTTCAATTATCATAATTTGTTTTTTACCGGTCAAATTAACTATATTCAAAATCAGAATATTTTTGTTTACTAGATAGAAATCCATAACTATTATCATAAGCAAATGTATTTTATATTTTATCAAAATTATTTTTTATAATTTTCAAATATAAAATACATTTATTAAATTATGAGTTTCAAAATTAATCAATTTAAACTTAACAAATCAAATTGTGATAAATAAATCTAGATGGAGGTTATATTAAATTTCGTTCCCTTTAAAGTTACAGTGGAACATGCACTTTCAGTAATTTTTTTAATTGAATAGTACTAGTTTGTATGTTTGTACATGACACGGGTATTTTTATTTTTTTAAGTAATATTAAGATCATTATAATTTTTTTTATTTTTTAATTTTGAATATTTTTATATATGTAATCATATGTATGATGTAATTTTTTAAACTATTTATCCGTTCAAAGTTAAATTAATATAGTATTTGTTTTAAACATGAAAACAAAAACTCATTTAAAGTTAAACCAAATAATATTTGAATTTGAGTAAATTAAAATTATCCTAATGTAATTTGATTTTATCAATAGATATTAGGAATTTTAATTTTAAAAAAAAATTGTAGGAGGAACATCATCCACTATTAATTTCCGTAAGTTTAAAAAATATAATATTTTTTTATACCAAGATGCTAATATAATTAATACGGAGTATTACTAAAGGAAAACATTAGCTATTAAAATAATTACTGTATTATAATTATTTGTAAGTTTTATTGTAAGCTTTTGTTTAAGATTTGTGATATGTCACTGATGTTGGACTAAAAATCTTTCTCCACCTTAACTTTTTTAATAAAAATTAATATTCTATTTATTACATATTTTTTGCAATAACTTTTCAGACTTTTTTTCTTTCTTTTGTGATCGACGAAATACCGCTACAATTAATTCAATTTTTACCTACTCTTAATTTCATCTTAATGAAATTTGATTTTTTAATCTCCAGTCGCATATAATATATATGATATATATTATAAATAACAGAGTTCACCACGTTCAAAGGTAAAGAATTTATCATCGATATTGACCAATAATTCAAAATTTCAACTATGCCTTATGGCTTTATTGCTTTAGTACCCTGTTTGAGAATTTTTGATGAAAAGAAAAGAAAAGAAAATAAGAGAAATTTTTTTTTAGCTTTGTCTAGGAGTTCATGAATAGAAAAAAAAATTAGTTTAAAAATTTTTTATTTTCTTGTTTTGCAGTTCAAAAGAAAATAAAAGAAAAATATTAGTTTTACAGTTATGTCCTTTAATTATTATGACATGTCATGATTCCATTAAAAAGAAAAATGACAAAATTAATATGAAAAAAAAATTGTATAAATTAAAAGAAAAATTTCTCCCCCCAAATCTTCTTATTTTTTGGAAGGACCCACTTTTTGGCCTTTTCTCCTCTTTAAGTAGTAAATTCCAAGACCGTCCCCGCATGATATCAACGTTGACCAATAACTCAAGAATTTGAGTGTCGATTCTCAGCTCAACAAGTAGTAATCGGGACAACTGGACGGGTATAAAATAGCGGTAAAAAGATAAATTAAATTAAAGGCGATTGTCGTCACAGATCGCATCACAATCTTCTGTAGCTCAATTCTATATTCCAACTTCCCCCGAGAAGTCACTGTAACAGAAACAAACTCTTATACGCCACACACACACACACTCACACACATATTCATGGAGCGAGTATTGCCAGTTCTTTTAAATTGAGCACTGTCAATTTGTGGGCTAGGGTTATCAATTAAGAGTAAGGTATTGCTATTAGTAGCAATGGGGAAAGCAGTGAAGTTTCCAGAAGTCAGTGAAGAAATTCATAAGCTGGTGACTGCAAAAATGGACCAAGTGCCTGCAAGGCGCCAGGCGCGTGAGGCTTTTAAGCATATTCAGCTTTCCATTGATCATTGCTTGTTCAAGGTACATAGATACTCTTGTTCTGATTCTATATTATTCTTTTCCATACTTTACGCCTCATAATTAAAGTTCGAATCTTGTTCAATTTCTGCAGTTGTTCCGCTTTATTTAATTGATTTGACTGTTGGATTTGGACTTGTTTTTCTCTTTTTGTGTTGTACGAATTCTACTTGTTTTTGGATGACATTATTATTTATAAGTTGTTCTAAACTTCTAATTGATATGTATATCAATTATTGAGTGGTTTCGCTATTTATATGTACATTGATGTTTGGGCTATCAAGTGACACATTTGTGCTGGACGAAAATGGAATATTGAGCAGGTTGGTTAGAGATGCTAGCTAAAGATCTAACCACCATTTCAATTTCCTACTTTCACACTTAGACTGCGTTTGAATTGAGGGAATAAAATGAGAGAGAGAATGAATTTGATTCATATATAATTACTAAAGGAGATCACAAAATTTTATGGTTTTATGGGAGACAGTGTGGAATGAACTATTTCTCCCATATGTAATTTCACTTAATGAGTAAAGAAGAGGAATGATCAATTATTTTTTCTTCATTGTGATTCTTCCTCTCATCACTCCTTCCACCATTATTTTTCACTAAATTCCTTCTAATTTTTTAACTATTCATCCTCTCAATCCATTCCCTCAATCCAAATACAGCATTACTGACTTTTACACATGGGATTTTCTTTTTAACCCAACTAGGTGATGGTGAGGTAGAAAGTAGATAACTTTAGGTTGTTCAAGGTTCACTTGAGTGATTTTTGTCTAACTAATTTTTACAAATCTCTTTGTAAGGAGATTTTGAAATTAATTACCTTTCCAACCATCTGAATTGTGAAGTGTTATTGTTGTAGTGGTTGTCTTAACTTCTGTTGCCAATATAATCTTCATCATTTCTGTTATTTTTTATTATTTCCCCTTGTACTTTTTTGTTTCTAGTAGATTTATGATTGAAGACCATAATCTTTAGATTCTGAAATGTTGGTTTCTCTCTTAGTAGTTCTTTTTTTTACAGTTGAATTCAGTACATGTTTGGGGAATATTAATTGCTTCCCCTTCAATTTTCTTGCAGGTGCCTTATGACGGAGTGAAGATGGAGGAGGTACAAGCAAATTGACTTTTGTGTTATAAGGGGTTATGGAATTTTTGGAGGTGTTAAAATTGTATAGTATAAGAAAAGGAAAACCAATTCCTTTTCAGGATCAAAGTAATCTCACTAGTTAATTAGTTTGCCTGCTTGCTGCCTAGCCAAATAGTCTCCTTGTGCTTGCAGATAAAATAAAAAAGACGAGATTTTGTTCGTTTGATTTCTGGTTGAGAGAATTGGGGATCCATACAACTAATAGCATCCCACAACCATCTCTTCCCTAGTGTCAAGCAATATATGGTTGTCAAATGTCTCATTCTGGCGTTCTTTCCCTTTTATTAAGCTTTCTCCATTGGTAGAGGCTGTGGCTATAAAAAGAGTTTATGCCTTCAAGCTTCCTAATTTAGCTGTCAATATGCATTAAACTTGCGGGAGGCATAATGTTCCTATGCAGATTATGTTGGTTGCTGATAAAAAATTTCTCAACAATAAAGAAGTTCTGTAATTACTGAAAAATATGAAATTGTGCTATACTAATGTATTCAGTATGTGAAATTGTTCCGTACAACTTATATTTCTCTTCTTTCGCTTGACGTTGTGCTTAACATTTCCTTCCCAATAAGTTTCTATTATTTTTATTATAACCTGTATCTACGCTCATCGTAAGCCATAAATCCAGTAGTAACTTTACGCACTGAGTCATTGAGCTGCCAACCTGCTTCTACAGTTCAGCTTAAATTGAGAAGATGTGCCTTCTAGAATATCCATTCATATCGCAATAATGGGTTGCTCAAATGAGGCTTTCCATTGAGAATCTTCATATAATGCCTTGCTGTTTCACAGGGTTATTTGCATGGAGCTAATCATGTGAGTTTCTGTGGTACAGTCATATGAAGTGAACTCCAGAGGTTTGGAGATTTATTCAAAAAGTTGGCTTCCTGAGACAAGTCCTCCCAAAGCAGTAGTTTGTTTCTTGCATGGTTATGGAGATACTTGCACTTTTTTTGTTGAAGGCAGGTAGCTAACACAAGTTGTAGAAGTAATAGATTTTGATTTTGGACTGAAGAAACTTATACGTATGATACTTCTTGTAGGGATTGCTAGAAAGATAGCATCTTCTGGATATGGATTTTTTGCAATGGATTATGCAGGATTTGGTCTTTCAGAAGGTCTTCATTGCTATATTCCTAGTTTCGACAGGCTAGTTGATGATGTCATTGAGCATTACTCAAAAGTTAAAGGTACTGACTCTTGTTTTCTACTTCTTATATTATTATGACTAGCAGAATATCCTTGCTTTAGGAAATTATCCAGTAATAGATTTTTCCAGTTATATTTTACTTGTTGATATTGGTTCAGATTCATCCCAACAATTTTATATTGTAGAAAAATATACATAAGCAATAATGGAGTTGTTGATTTTGGTTCAATGTCATTTTAAGAAATGTAATATTATAAAGAATTGCGACTAACTGACGAAAATCGTGGCAACCACATTCGATATGTTCATCTAGAGATAAAGATTATCAAGTCATCAGTTTTAGTCCCTGCACTGGCAGAACCTTGCTGTTTAAGACTCAGTCAAGGATAAAAGACGAATAGAATTAGTGAAATCTCGATGAAGGGAACAAAGAAGAGAATTCAGTTTAAGTCCGATACATATCCAATGAGTATCTCCATAGGTGCCATGTAATTGTTTTTTAGAGTGGGCTGATGCTTCTGCCATAATGAGAGTCCAATATAAAAAAGATTCATTGGTTTCAAAGGCTTTGGTTTCAGATATAATATGTTCTTTAGTTCTTGTAATATAAATACAGGAGAATGCGCTAATCTCATATGAAAATGGATAGTCTGTTGATAATAGAAACAAAGGCAAAACAACTAATAAAACACTTAGATGTGCATGAACATCAATCCACCAAATATTGCTTTGGAGCATCTAGTAAAAATGGTCAGATACGCATTATCAGATCCGATTATGTGGGGTTGTGAGCCACAAAAGCTTGCCATGAGTGACACTTACACTCAGTGAACTCGAATCAAATTCAAATTCTTCAATGGATAAAGGAGCGAGCCTTCCTCTCTGTCCCTTCCTCCGACCACCCTGTGCTTCTTTATTTGAAATTAGTGTGTTTCCAATTTTGGAGTTAATATATCCCTCTTTCCATTTGAGTAAACGGCTGTGCATGATATATGACACTTGAGGGATATCGGCGCAAATCTTTTTGCAGTTATGGTAAACAAAATGAACGAAATAATCAAGCTATTGTACTGAAAATATTATGCATACATCCGATATTGGTAAATTCTTACTGATCTGGTACAAGGTAACTTTTTCAATATATGCGCAAGTATTCATATTTGTGCGTGGATGTCTATATTATGCCTTATTTACTTTGCTAGATTCTCTTAGAGGATGATGGTGTTGTTACAGATGCTCAATTTTATTGTAGAGAACCCAGAGTTCAATAAACTCCCAAAGTTCCTGTTTGGGCAATCTATGGGAGGGGCAGTTGCTCTGAAGATGCACTTAAAGCAACCTGACGCGTGGGATGGTGCCATTCTTGTTGCACCAATGTGTAAAGTACTTTTCTAAGTTCTAATTTATCTTCTGAGGTTTTATCTTCTTCCAGTTGTGTATTACACTGATCTCAATCTTTGTAGATTGCTGATGACGTAGCTCCTCCGTGGTTGCTGACTCAAGTTTTAATTGGTCTAGCGAAATTTCTTCCAAAGCAGAAGCTTGTGCCGCAAAAGGATTTAGCTGAGATGGCATTCAGAGATAAGACGAAGAGAGATCTGGTTGAGTTTTCTGTCCTTTTCACTACATACTAATTCTGGTCACAAAGGATGACTTTCGTCATATAATTTGTAGATTATGTGCTTATTACGAGTGTATCAATTGTCTATTGTTTCTTCTGCATGTCATTATTTTCATCTTTTGCTATTTTTTAGAATGATCATGTGTTTATAATTGCTGAAATTTACATTCTTCATGCAGGCAGCATACAACGTTATCGCTTACAGGGATAAGCCACGTCTGGGCACTGCTTTGGAATTACTACGGACCACCCAAGAGATAGAAAATCAACTCGAAAAAGTATGACAGTTATCCTGATTTTTCTATTATCAGTCATGGAAAGCAAGGCACTAATTGGACATTATTGTTTATATCGAACCTTGTTCGGTTCTTTGTGATACGTCAACGTCTCTCTCCCTGCCCCTCCGACCACTAAAGTTGTGAATTGATTGCTAAGCTTTTTATCAGAAAGAATAGTGTTTCTGGTGGACATTTGAAAATACGTTTAGATGAGAATCTAGTGAGTGCTGTACACAACAATTTATTATAAGTTGACGAGGTCGGTGCAGTTAGTATACTAAGTAAATACTCCTAATAGGTTGAGAGTTTGAATTCTGCCAATCGTTTTTGTTTGTGTTAATCTGTAAATACCACTATCACCACAATAAGTCTTTTTGAAGCTTGTGGCATACCGGGAGTCTCCCTCAACTTAAATTTCTACGCACGCACACATGAAAAAATTATAACAGAAATAACAAGATACTAATAGCATCCATTATATTTGCAGGTCTCACTGCCACTATTAATCCTGCATGGTAAGGCTGATATAGTGACTGATCCATCCGTCAGTGAAGCTTTGTATGAGAAGGCCAGCAGTATAGACAAGAAACTTAATCTTTATGATGAGGCTTATCACTCACTTCTTGAAGGTGAGCCAGATGAGATGATACACCGTGTTCTTGGAGATATTATTTGTTGGCTTGATGAGCATACCAGACAAATCATCCTAGTTGACCCTATTTAGCAGAAGCTGAAGCTTTTCATTGTTTTACACAATTATTTATAACTTCATATAGATAATTGAGAAGATGCTGGGAGTAATACATTTACTTGGTCAATACAAATCTGTCATTTCTTGAAATTTCTCTTTTGATTCGAAATTGTGGTGTAAGAAAATATCTTTATTGAACACAGGTCATGTAATAGAGGAAATAGATCAATAAATCATCATCATATTTGTTGTTTTTTCAACAGCGAAATCTTCTTGGAACTTTCTTTACTGTCCCATCCTCCTCCACAACCAGCAACCCCCCCCCCCCCCCACCTCCACCCCCCACCCCAAGCCAACCCATTCACACACACACACCAGCCCCATGAAAAAAGAGAGGAGGAAATCCCTTTTGTTTCCTTTTCAAAAATCAGTTCCATCGATCGTCAATGAACCATCATAACAACTAAATGCTTGGTGTGAGATTAACCGAGTGGCGAGGAAGTTGTTTATATTTGACTCATAATTTATGAACCTAAACTAAATTTGATTCATTTGATTAGAGCGCTTAAGCATGAAAAAAATTCTAAAATTTGGGTTATCAACAACAGTCAAATATGTAATTCAGAAAATATCAGCTGCATACTAATTATTTTCCACTCCTCCTCGTTGTGTACCCACCTAGAGTTGTAAACCAACCGAGAACCAAAAATTTAGTTCAATTCGATTCGTTTAAAAGTTGGTTCGTTCAGCTCGGTTAATTTATTTTAACAAGTCTCGAATATTTTTTTTTGTTTCGTTAAGCTCAGTTCAAATTCAAAAACTTGACTTGTTTATAGTATTCGATTTGTTTGATTATTTAAACGAGTCGAACTCGAACACAATTTTTAATAAGTAAAGAATGTTAGACTCAATTCGATTAAGGGACAGAGGAGTCGGCCAAAGGAAGAAGCAACTGCCATCGTTATGCAAGTAGCGCACAAAGCGGGCAACTGTCATTCTCATCAGTGGCCAGATATAGCCATTTACCAATACAGTTTGAATATTCATACTTCCGCTCATATGTTCTCATTTTTTTGTCCTGACCCTCAATTTTGGAACATATTTATAACATTTCTTTTCATAATGACACCCTTTAATCATTCAATTTTGTATATTTTCAATCAATTAATTTTCATCCTTCTTCTATCACTAATTTTGTTCTTTATTATGGAGTACTATGTACTGATTATTTTCACTACTGAATCCTTCTTCTATCACTAATATTTCTTCTATATCAATATGATTTGTATTTTTATTTCAACCACTTACACACACTGAAAGTCCGTGATGTTATTCTGGTTGGTGCTTACCCAAGACTAGGGTTTTAATTCCATTTTTCAGATCCAATAATGAAAACCTCAGCAGACAAAAAGACCACCGCTAGATGAGTCCACTCGTCGCTAACCAAGTTTCGAGTATTTTTGTCCATGTGCACCCACCCAATATCACATGTGACGATTACCCATTCATAAACTGAAAATGGAACACATCTGCTTCACATTATACCTCCAAAAAAACAAATAAAAAATTACAAGTCCTTTTTCTCTCCATTGAGGTCTTCACCCATTAGGCTTTATTTCTACCTTTTCATTTTGGTTATTGTTTTCTACCTACCTCTTGCATCCATTCTTTATTTTGGTTACTGACTTTTTATTAAAAATTAGTTCATTTTCAATAGTTAAGGTATATTAATTTTAAAGTGATCATATAAACTATGTAAATGAATTCAAACAATTTACATCTTGTATTTTTTTTTGATATGTTTTTTAAAAATTTTATTGAATATTTTGAAAACCAAAGTTTAATATAACCGAGTAAATTTATAATAATAAGTTATAACTCATTTTTCTCTATTTCGTACTTATGTTAATATAATAGTATTCTAAAGTCTAAATTGTGTTAATATAATAGTACTCTAAAGCCTAAAGTGGAGCAAGGTATGCACGTGGATAAACCCACCTTTAATTATAATTGATATATCTAGGTATTTATATAAGATTTATAAGGAAATATATTATACTAAATGCGATATTTTGACAAATTTAGACAGTAATTAGTGCTAAATGGCCAGCTGGCGCAAAAATAAACATGGCCACCACAAGTGTTTCCCACTTCAAAGCCGCTTGTCTGTACTCCGCTCGCTCAAGTGAATGAATGGGGTGGGTGTTTCTTACACTTCACTTCTTCTCCGATCTCCATCTGTTTTTTGTTCTTTTTTTTTTTTCCTATATTTATAGTCTGGTTATTAATATGTTGCACTAACCCAATGAAGGGGCCATTTTCTTTCTTATCATTTCAACATTTATTTAGCTTATTACCAGCTTCTTACCAACATCCATGGCATTCCATTCTTGCCTTCGGAGCTCTCCAGTCTTACTTAAGGTAATCCTCTCTCTCTATATAATATTTAACTTTATATTTGCAAATCTGTTCGTTGATTTAATTGAGGTTTTATTTTTCCTCCACTTGTTTTTGTTTTGTCCCATCATTTGAATTCTCCAAAAGATGAATCGAAGAAGTCATTTTATGAGATTGGGTATCTATAATGTTGTTTAATTTTCAGATATGAATCTCTGTTCAGGTTTTCATAGATCTAAGATGGTGTTTCTTTTTATCTGTAGTTTGGATTCTTTAATGTTATCTTTGCTAGTTTAGTGTAACTTCTGCTGGGACAAGAAGGGTCGGTAAATTCCTAGGATATTTGCTTCTGAACTCCGGGAGGAGTTGCATATGAATTTGAACACTATCAGAACTCTGAATCAAGAACTAGAAAAATCTTGGGTATAATTTTGTTTAATTGGCTATCATCAATGTAATTATGAATAATTTTGTTTTTCGTTGTTATTTATATTCTTAATTGAAGTTTGGTAAAAATAAAAATAAAATCTGATGATTCTCATGTTGTACTTGAAAACTTAAGTACGAAAATTGTAGATTGTTCACCTTAAAAATGCATTTATTAGGGTCTGTGTGAGGCCAGCATTTTAGTTGGTCAACATGATTTCTGAGTATAAGTTCACTATTCATTTCTTACTTTCTTTTCTAGATAAAATTAATGAGTTCTAAATTGTTTTTGGGAAGATCATCTTTATTACAGGTTACCATTATTTTCTCTCTCTTTCTCCCCTCCCATCACCCTCACAACCGTCAATATGACTAGTATTGACCACCCTAAACCAATGAGCCATCTACTTATCATAGTCTTATTCACTAATCTTACAATTTATTTTAAATTATAAGTCATTATTAGTCAAACTCCTGAACGAGTTGGTTTAACTTAAGTCAAATTGATGCACAACCACTTATGGTTAAACAGCATGCTACCTGCCCACCAATTAACAGCTTTCGTATGTCTGACAAAAAAAAACAGCAACCTGAAATTTAAGAAGTCGATTAAAATTGTTATTCTTAAGTCTGAGTTGCTTCTCATGTATCCTCTCCTCAACATGCCCCCACCCCCTGCCAAAATATGTTTATATACGCTCGTGTGCGTTTGCTATAATATCAATATCAGCAATAATCAATAAATAAATAGATAAATTCCTGACAGTTTGTGCTTGTATCTTGCAGATTGACCGCTCAAGGTTCGATAACAATTTACCAGGTAATATCAGAAAGGACCACATAACAACTTTTGCTATTAAAAGTATAAGCGCTGACCTTTTCGGTCAATGTGGTGTTAGTGTGCAAGCAAAGCTCAATCACAAATGGAGTTTCAAGGGAGGATCTAGAGCTATTAGTGGATTGAATATTCAAAGATATGTTCACCATAGAAAGAGCTTCAGAGTGTGTGCTTCATGTAATTTCCTTTTCCACATGAAATGCTTTTAGTGATAAATCTTTAAGTAACTGTGCATGTATGATTGTATTCTAAGTTATATCCCAATCTGAGAACATGGCGGTTGCAACTTGGACCTTTTCTTTTCCAAGTGAGCCAGCAGACAAGCACTCGTATGTCTCATGCTGTGAGATTTGAACAAATCAAGAGTTCAATCTTCCATGTTCCTATATTTGCATGTATGAATGCACGAACAGGGGAAACTTTATGATTCAGTAGTTGCATATTGAAAAGCATGATAAAATTAATTTCTTTAACTGACTCAAAATCTGTCATACTTTTTATGATAACTATGGCTAATTTGATTGGCGTATTTTATTTTTATGAACACTTACGTAAAGTATCATACTGCAAGTGTGTCAAAGAACTTGATAATAACAATTGTAATTGATCCTTTTTAAGATCTTAGTGATTTTTGTCACTTATATCTGATCTTAATGTGTTATGTTTGGCCTCAAGTATGCAAGTCCACTATCTATATCTGAGCTTCTTCTGTTTGTGGCTTTGCAGGGTTGTCAAATCCGCAAATTGCAAGCAGTGCTTTTACCTTGGGAACTGTAGCTGTTCTTCCGTTCTACACCCTCATGGTTCTAGCTCCAAAAGCTGAGCTGGTAATTTTTTGTTGTCAAAAATGGTGAATTACGCTGATTGATGTGCAAATTGTACTACATGATTGAAAGTATGTACATTCTGGAATCTTAGTTTTTACACTGTGTGGTTAATGGTTTAATTCATTTAAAAATCCAGACTAAGAAGTCCATTGACAGTGGCATTCCATATGTTGTGCTTGGACTTGTGTATGCTTACCTACTCTACCTCTCTTGGACACCAGATACAATTCGATTGATGTTTGCAAGCCAGTATTGGCTCCCTGAGGTGTGTTTGACTACTGGTAGCGAATTCAATTTCTTTTCCTGCTCTTGTAGAAGTCATTTGAGAGAAGGAATTGATGGTACTCATCCAATTTTTGCTGTCTTAATAGTTATCTGGTATGGCCAAGATGTTCTCCAGTGAAATGACATTAGCTTCCGCATGGATTCATCTGTTAGTTGTAGATCTCTTTGCAGCAAGGTCCTCTCTCTGTCTCTCTCTAAACACGCACGCACGCACACACATAGTGGCTTGGTCATGTGCCATGGTAAATTTCTAATTAACACCAGCATATTGTGATACAAGCAGGCAGGTTTTTCATGATGGACTGGAGAAGAATGTTGAGACTCGGCATTCCATTTCCCTTTGCCTACTCTTTTGTCCTGTTGGAATCATATCCCATGTAATCACCAAATCACTAGCCACAAAAGGCAGAAATAGCAAAAGAGAGATTCATTAATGCAAAAAGGATAATTTTTACTCTTTGCTCCCGTAGTAAGATGATCAGCAATATTATTCAAGAAACTTGATCAGTACTTTATATTCCACTGCCTTTGTAATTTTGAACCGTGTATAGTGCATTTATTTTCATGTTTAATTAAATGATCTGCTCTTGTACAGTGTACTTTTTAGAGCATTATTGTGGGAAAGATTTGTCGCCCCAAATGATCCCCTTCTCCTCTTGCCTCTTCACTTCATACACTCTAGAGGAAAATTTTTAAGTGATTATAATGACACTTATCAAATAGGAATATATCAGAACAACATGGGCATATCTTACCTGAGTCTTTTCAATATATATAGTGCAGATCAAGAAATTCAAAGATGCACTGGCAAAGTTTGGGACTGATGGTGATAGATATAGTATTAGTCCAGCTAAAGGGTTGGATGAATCTGAGTTATTGAGATTAGCCTCAATTGGATAAATTTAATGTATTTGTACATATTTAAATTTAATAAGTACAAATATATTAAATTTATTGTTATACTATACGTGCCCTTATTTAATTTGCACATAAATGAGAGATTCTCATATTTTATTGAAATATGTAAAAAGTATTATAGGATAATTTTTTTTTGTCCTTGTCTTAAACTGTGTGAAAAGTAAGTAAAGAAAAAAGAGAACTAAATTATAAAAATGCAACTAATAAAAAATGGAGGCAGTACTAAAAAAAGTTAGTAAAGGAAGTGGATACAAGCAAATAACTATAAATTAAAAGGCAAATATAATGACAACTCGAGAATTGTTCCGTTTCAATTATATTGAAGAAGCACTTTTGAGTTACCTATGAAGTTTTTTTTTACAAAAATTATCGAAATCAGTTTAAAAATAAGTTGGGTTCATATGAGGTGATGTGACAGACTATTACTCCCAAAGAATGCACGAACTTTTAATTTTTTTCACGTAACTTTTAGTTAGATTTTCTATAATTTTAATTTTTATATCATATTAACCTTTATTTAAAATATTTCAGTTTTCAATTTTGTGAAAAAATTAAGTATCTTACATATATTTTTAAAATTAGAAATACATTTTGATATTTTTTTTTATCAAACGATAACATATTAAAATTTAAAATTAATATATTTTATATAAATTTTGTATGCAAATTATATTGTGATAAAATATTTTTAATATGAATCTTAAGAATATAATAGTTGTATCAACTATAATTAACTAAGTTGATAATAATTTAAAGTCGTCGTTTGACTCAAAATATATCTCTAAACTTGGAACGAATGATAGTATTATAGTTATAAATTGATTTAAAATAAACGGTACTAATAAAAACTCTAGCTTATTTTAATAAATGGACATAAAAATAAACATTTGTTTCTAAATAACTTTATAAATAACGCCAAACAAGACCTTATGCGCAGACTCAAACCACAGTGGCCCAGTCCAACCTGTGTATTCGGGCTGTGTTGGGGTACTAACATCATTAACACTCGTGTAATCATCGTAGCCGTCCATCAAAATTAGGGCTTTGCATCTTTTTCTCGGAACTCGCCATTTAAAACCCTTGTTACGCCCAGCTTTGTTTTACTTGCTGCGTCCTTGAAGGCTGAAGCTATTCGACTGCACTCGTCCCAACAGATCGACTCGACCTTCGCTTGGCAGCAAGGTATTTCAATGGACGATGACTCTGTGGTTGTTTTTTATTTACCTTCGTTTTTCTTGTCGAGTATTTGATTTTCAATTATCGAGTTTCATTTACGTTGATAAGAATGGATTGGATTAGTTTGAGAGAAACAAGTATTTTAGTTTCTGGATGAGGTATGTTTATTGAATTTCGGTGTTATTTTTCTCGTGTAACTTATCAGCTTCATGTATTTCGAGTTTTTCGTATTGTTTTGTTGATGGTGTTTAATTATTTATTTTCCCTGAAGCTTTTCTGATGTAATTATTATCATTATATCCGTTCATTTGCAAATGTGCCTATCATTTCCCCCTTTTTCGTATAAATACATGTGAAATTGGATGATGTGAGATTGAAATACACTACATGATCGATAATCTATTTGCTGATATGTAATTTTAAAGTTATACCTGAGTCCGAGAGCAACTTGATGAATTAGGAATTTTAAGTCATTTGATAAACTTTGAAACACAAAGTCGAAAAGTAACAAAATATTGTTTCTGAAAATTGAGTTAAAATCAATCATTGAAGTAGGAATAATGGTGGCAAACTAACAACGGAATTGTAGTTTTCATGTGAGCAACGAAAAGTTGGTCCTGAACAGTGAATATGCATTAAAACTTCAATCATGATATGATTTATTCAATTTTTGAAATACCTTCCCCTTTTTGTGTGTGTATTAAGTAATTATTTGGCCATAATACTGCATCATTTGTTGAATTAAAATCTAGAAATATATCTTTTGGAAATAAACTGGGAGAAACTGAGATATTGGTGGACTTTTTGTTAATGTAGTACTTAGTATCAATTGACCAAAGGATTTTAGTCCATCTATTTAGAATCAGAATAAAGGTTTACAAGAACTAAAAAGTAAAAATCTTATTCTTACTTATTTGAACTTCAGCTTAAGGAAACACTAATATTCTTTTCATTTTTATTTCTAATACCCTTTCCTATAATTATATTTGTAAGGTCCAAATAGTTTGTATAATTAGCCCTCCATAATGTAGAGAGTCGCCACACATAATTTATGATAGGCAGTCAAATCTGATAGCTTTTACTTTAAACACATGTTACTTTGAAGATCAAGTAATAAGTATAGCATGTTAATACATGGTAAATAATGTTCCACATTTCTTCTTTGGCTGTTAAGCACTTAAGCTTGTTTATAATCCTGATGTTGCGACTTTTAATCATTTTTAATTATATCTAGATGTTCACATCAAGAAAGAAGATCTCCAAAGACAATGGCCTTGAACCAACTGAATATGAAGAGAGTGTTGCCCAGGTAATTTACTGACTATACACTTAAAAGTCTACTGCATTTGCTTTCAGTGTACAACTGGCATTATCAGTTCATGCATTATTGCATTTTGCAATGTTTTCTCAGGCATTATTTGACTTGGAAAACACAAACCAAGATCTTAAAAGTGATTTGAAGGACCTTTACATTACTGGGGCCACGTGAGTATTCCGTTGCTATCGTACCAAAACTCTCCTGTCACTATTGTTTACACTTTTGGTCTAAAATGCTCTATTTGTACTTATCATGCAGTCAAATTGATATCTCTGGGAATTGCAAAGCTGTTGTGATCCATGTGCCTTACAGGTTGAGGAAACCTTTCCGCAAGATTCATCTTAAGCTTACAAGAGAACTTGAGAAGAAGTTTAGCAGCATGGTAAATTTGCATTTTCTTGCTTTCAATTATTCTATCAGTGCCAAAAGTGTTTGGAAAGTATGAAGGAAATGCTGTGGCCACAGTAGCTTCTGAGAGATAAGTGAATGAATAGATAATATATAAAAAAGTAGGAAGAATACTGAGTAATGTGTTTTCTGGTGCTACAAAACTTTTTTAGTCATCTAGAAAAGTCTAAAGGTTTGGGAACTCTGCTTTTGATTGCTGTAGATCAGGATCTTATTTTGATATAATAGTTTGCTCATATTGAGAGAATACCGAGTACGTGATTACTCTTGCTACAAAAAATTGTAATATTCTAGAAAAGTCTGCAAACAGTAGCAGAGATAAGAAATAAAGGATAGAATCAAAAATAAATTTTGAGGTTGGAAAAGAATGGGAGGGAGAAGGATAGTTGAGTCTCCATGGAAGCTCTCACAGATATTCATTTCATTAATCAAAATTTGGTTACTCCTACAAGACACTATCACGTCACGTATTTATGCTGCTGTAGATCTCGGAACTTATTCTGATCTAATAGTTTGCTCACATAGGAAATTATTCTTATCTTGCGTTCTGGAAATATTAGCATATGCTAAATATAGTTTTGTTCCAGTATAATTTACATAAGAATGAGATTCTGTAGTTCTAGTTTCTTTTTATAAATGGCTTTTGGGAAAGGTTGCATTGAGCTTATTCATATCTGCATCTTTATCAACTTTGTTATCGTCTTCTTAATGTTTTAAGTGGCCTATTTCAGAATCTTTTTGTTTTATTTTTTGATATTTTCTAACAATTTATGTTGACATGATCAACAATTGGCAGGAAGTGGTAGTGATTGCTACACGAAGGATATTGCGGCCACCAAAGAAAGGTTCTGCTGCCCAGAGACCCCGCTCCCGTACACTTACAGCTGTGCATGATGCTATTCTTGAAGATGTCGTTTATCCTGCTGAGATTGTTGGGAAACGAATCAGATATAGGCTTGATGGTTCAAAAATAATCAAGGTTATTACTTTTCTCCCTTGGTGATTCTCGTTATCCCTTATTCATTGGTCTCTTTATAAAGGTAAATCATTGTGGTTTTTGTAGATATACTTGGACCCAAAGGCACGCAATGATACAGAGTACAAACTGGAGACGTTTGCTGGAGTTTACAGGAAGCTTTGCGGGAAGGATGTTGTGTTTGAGTACCCAATAACTGAGGCTTAAGATCTTCTTTGATTGTGCTTTCTGGATTGTGCTTTCTTTTGTTAAGATATCATGTTATTGGAAATTTTTGATGAAGAGATTAGGTTTTTTAAATCCTTTCGAATAGAAAAACAAGAAAACTTGGTAAGAATTTCCTTGCGCTTAAAATGGTTCAAAGTTTCTTTTTAGTATTATGTTTATTATAATTACCCCTAGTAATTTTGTCATCTTAGTTGCAATGATTTTTATGTATTTGCTCCTTTATTCAATTGGTGGTTAGTTTTGTGGTCAAGGGCTTTCGTTTAAAAGTGTGCCTAAACTAGTCTAGCATGGAAGGATTCGCCCTTGTATAATGAGATAGGATTATATTTGAGGTCCATGCATGAAATAATACTCCGGATATTGCAAGTGCTCTAGATTTGGTATCTATTCGGATGCTCTTACTACAGATTTTTTTTTAGCACCATGTGTCCTTTTTAGTTTCCTCGTGATGTTCTACTGGCTTTTGAGTTTCTGGATGTACTCTTGATTTGTTTAGCAACAGTTTTCACCATATTGATGAAGATGAGGTTATGTTGAAAATGAAGATGTTCGAATCTGAATTTTAGAATTTGCATAAATGGTAATGCTTTTTGGAAAATATTTTTTTGAAGAATGTTTTGAGTCTTTATACGAAATTTTATTTTGAAAAAACTTTTGAGGTAAGCTTTTCATTGGTGCTTGATGGGAAAAGGACAATGATAATTACATTATTTAGTATTTTTATTGTTGTTATCCATTGTTATTGTTATTGAAATTCATTATATGTAAATCAATTATTGTTTGGTTATTTTTATTTATTATTATATGTAAAATAATTATTACTCTTTGTTTCAAAATTAACCTATAAATTATGCGGGACGGGAAGTACGAAAAAAAATACATTAATTGTATTACAGAGTACATATAGTGCATAATGTTCACCATTATTGGTACTCGCAGAATGTAGCTATAAAAGTGCTGTTTGATTATATTTTATTAGGATTTTTGGTTATTTTCAGTTTAGTTCGTGCCCTCCCATCCTCAACCCGCCACCACCGCACCAATCCTTACCACAATTGTGAACTGACAAGTATGATCATCTGAATTCAATCGGTAGATAGGACAAAAAATAAAATTGAATGGGTAAATAAGGAAAAAAATAGTAGTGAAAGACAGATTATAAAATTATAAACAAAATATGAGAATGAAATGGTAGTTTGTATAAAATGTAGTTGGGTTGAAAAGGACAATCTTTATGTAGGAATGTGAGTTTAAAAATATATAATTTTGTAAAAAAAAATAGAGGAAGAAATGAATCTTATACATGAATACTCTAACAAATAATGTAAAATTCATTTTATTCTATCAAATCAAAATTCATTTCATTCTCATATTCAAATTATTCCATTCCACCGAATACGCAAAGAGTTAGATACATTTATAGAAATGTTATAGCTAATGTGAACACCTTGAAGTAATTTGATTAAAGAAACTAAGAAATTGCTCCCAAACTAATCTTACATAAGGCTGTATGAATTAATGTCTTTAATATCTGATTAACTTGTGTTCTTAAGGGAGACAATTATTGTGAGAAAGGTTAGAGTTGTTGGGGTAATAAAAGTAAGGCAAAATTACAAAAGTAGTCCTCGTATTATTGTTGTAATTTCAATTTAATCCTTATAAATTCTAATTTTCATAATGATCCGTGTACTTTTATTTGTTACTTTCAAATTGGTCATTCTTCCTATCAGATAAATAACAAAATTGAAATCGATACAATAGTACATGGATCATCTTGATAGATTTACTTATTGCATAAAGATTAATTTAAAAGTACAAACAAAAGTACATGAATCAATTTGAAAACAAAAATGTATAAACGACTAAATTGAAACTAGAACAATAATACAAAGGATCATTTTAGTAGTTTTGTTCAAAAGTACAGTGGCTCAAAAATTTGGGTCTAATCAAGATGAAATGGAACTTGCCTCGTTCTTAGAATATAGAGAATAAGAATTCTTCGGTTTACTAAATTCAGACCATGGAAGAGTCATCGCTGGATGTGTGGTTTGTTGCAAAAGAGAGTAGTATCTAGAAACTTAGCCGTAATTTATTTTTGTAGGAAAAGTTCATTCCCTCACATTACACTAAAACTTGGACATACAAAATTAATTGGAATGCATACAGCAGAAGAAACTTACAAGGAGAAAAAGAAAAGGTAATTTAAATTTTTTGAAGGGATATTACAACACCAAAGAGGTTAAAAAATCCTGCTATTCACTCCCACTCTATACAAATGCAACTCAGATGCAGCAGTTATACTTACTTCGGTACCTGCAGGTGCAAATAGGACATCACCTTCGGAAACTATAACTTCAGCTGCTGCGTGCATTGTACCCTTTCCCACGGTTACCAAACAAATTGACGGACCAGGGACTGCAGGGAAAGCAGCCATTTCTCCGGGTTGCAGCATGCAGCGATCCACCTCAAATTCGTCGAATGGAGGAGTGTACCTCTTCAAATATGGACCTATGGGGACTCCTTGCAAAATTTCTGGAAAACCCTGTAACAGAACAGTTTGCAATGTCATCTTTAGAATGTTTAGTACATTCCCGATTATGTCATGCAAGAGCTTGATCTAATTTTGAACTTCTAAACACAAAATCGATTAACTGAAAAGACAAATATTGCAAAGCATATGTCCATATACAAGGTTTTGATCGACTTATGACAGACTTGATAATTTGTTAGTTAAGTTGGAATTGGAGCTTAAGCTTCTTTTCTTTTCCTTTTTTTTTATGGCACGGGGTGGGGGTGGTGTGGAGTGGTGTGGGGTGTTGTGGGGTGGGGGTGGATTGTGGCAGTGTATGAGTGAGAGAGCGAGACCAAGTCAAAATCTAACTTCATAATGTTTGGGTATGACATTTACCTGTTTATATGTCAACATGGAGCAAAGAATTTCAACATCCCTCTTCTTTGGAGTAAGGCCAGCTCTTACTACATTATCTGAATTTGCCATGCACTCGATACATTCTCCATCTATGTATGCATGTGGTTCATTTGCACCGAGATACAAAGCTTCCCCAGGATTAAGCTTCACATAATTGAAAAACAGGGATGCTATGACCCCAATATCATCTGGATACTGCTTTTCCAGCCGCAAAACTAATTTTTCCTTACTGGTCAATTGCCTCACCTGGCACAAAGAAACAAAAAGGATGTTATAGTAGAAATTTGGTGATTGGTGATGAGACAAGAATGTGATAGTTGTATCAAAAAGCATTCTACTTAATAACCAACAAATGAAAACCAATAAAAGAATAACGAACGTAATTATGAAAAGAACTTGTCAGATTTGTCTCAGGAAACAGTGAAAAGAACTTGACATGATTCAATTTACTGTGATGAAACAGTAATTTATTGCAGTTTCTAATCTTTGTAACCAAATAACAGCTGCAGGAAGCTTCAGATTTTTCGAGTTCTGACTAGAAATAAATTGACAGCCAATAGGTTTATTGATAAGTGAATCTCTTCATCAATGGTTAGTTACAAATATGAAGCATCAAAAAGAACCAGTTACTCAGAGATAGAAGGACAAGTGTTTGCTGTGTGAGGCTCTGAGCAAATAGTGAAAGCAATAATTTATATTTTGGCAAGAGGATCCACATAGAATATATGCTACAAGAGGCAGTGGGTTAATTCAAGCGGAAAAAGTATCACCACTTGACCTTTAGGTTGGGGTTCAAACCTCATAAGGTGAGAGTTGGGGTAGTATTAGGATTGAATGTATTTGCCGATGAAAAAAATATAGAATATATACCAGAAGAAACGAATAAGTTCCACGAAAATATCCAACATCATCCTTTGAACGTCAGTTTGGGTACTGTTGCATTAACCTTTGTTAACAAGATTTCAAAGAGGAGTATATTAGTATATCAAGGTCAAAAGAAAAAGGCCTATTACTACAGAAATGCAAGTAAATCTCAATATCCATAATTCTTAATGAAAAAGAGATTATGAGCACTTAACAAGGGAAAGAAAAGAATCATTAGTTCATCAATTATGTAATAGTACAAAATGTTAATGGCTAAGATCTGTCCAAAGAAGTCAAAAGATCCCAATGCCTTAAAGATCTTCAAACTTCTCGGTATCACTATATATTGGATTAGAGCTGCATATTTGTCCAGTTCTCAATGAGTGACCGAGAAAACAACTAATATTAAATGATTAGCAATTGAACTCCCTTTGCTTCATCCAAATGCAAACTAAATTGCCACATGATACTCTTCATCTAAGTTGAGCATCATTAATTGCCCACATTCAAAGGAAACAATATAAAGAGCATGATTTAGATTCACAAGGCTTTAACTTATCACCACTGACCCACATTGTTGTGAAAACTTCCAAAAGACATGAAGAATGCTAAAGTTATACACTGGCAATAAAAGTCAAACATTTCTAGGTATAAGTGCAGCAAAACTGTAATACCTGTGAATTCTAATCATCACTTGTTATGTTTTAAGATCACCACAGTTTCAGTGTATATTATAGCCTATCAGTAAAGCATCAACAGAATGTCTATTTTCAGTATAAAACAAGTAGAAAATATTGTCATCTTGCTTAAATCGAAAATACTTGAAGCATTTATCAGGCAGTAAAATTGTAATATAGCAAGTCCTGATTCATGATTACACAGTAACGCTAGCCTCTACTATATTTTAGCAAAGATAAATGTAGTGCAATTTTGGGAGGTACCGACCCGTGCAATGCAATAAATGCAAATCTCATCTAAAAAGTACAATTATAAATTATTTTTTTTAAGAAAGTCAATGTGAAATAGCATGCATACAGCCTGGAAACATAGATGATCTTTGACAAAAGTTTTGGGGAGATTACCGGTGTACCTCATTTTGCAAGTTCAGGCGATCAATCAGTTCAGGCAACACTTTGGAGATTACTTCCTTACTAGCTGACATGAGTTGAACAAATATTGAATGCAAAACTGACTTTTCTTTCTCCTGCCCATCTTGTTCGGTGATCTTTAATACTTGGTCTACATATGCAGCACCCACCACTTCAGAAATTTCGGGGACATCTAAGAGAACATCCTTAAGCTCCTGGAAACAAAGACAACCCAACTCTAATTAAGCATTGAGCTATATTACGATCATGGCAAGTTCATGTCTGAAAACCTTCTATAGAAAAATGTCGGTCTAATTCAATGGAGAAATTCATTACCAAATAGAGATTTGAGCAAGTGCAAATTCAAACAAGGTTTGGGAGAGAAGCATTTAATGTTCTGATCTTTTTCTTAATTGAAACTTGTTGATAACATTTGGCGTAGAAGATCAGAATCTGAAATAAATCTCTTATGTATTACATCAGTTTTGAGGGAAAACATGATGTTTAGTTGTACCTTATGTTCAAACATATACAAAGACACAGAAAATAAAAAAGAAGAAAATGGTCATTTGTGCACTGGAAAATCATATGCAACCAGCTAAGGCTGTTTATCGAACTGAGCAGCTCGATAATTATTCAACTCAACTTGAACTACTAATCAAGTCGAATTCGAACATTTTCTATTACTCGTTAAGTTATCGAGTTGAGCTGAGTATTTACTCGATTCAACTCAATAAAAATGATACTCGACTCGATTCAACTCGATAAAAATAGTACTTGACTCGATTAACTCGATATTCGATATAATTTTTGACATTTGATAATTTTGTTTGTTAAAACTCGTTACGTACTAGACTTGATTTTGATATAAAAACTTGTTAATTATTCGATACTCGATATATATTCGATAGAAACTCGAAACTCGAAACTCGATTGTGTTCGAATATTTTCGCATACTCGCGAGCAGCTCAATAATTAAACAAGCCAAGTTCAATCATAATACTTCATAATCGATAAATATTCACACTCGATAAATCCTTAACGAGTCAAGCTCAAACAAGTGATACTAGACTAGACTCAGCTCGATTACAGCTCTACAACCAGCTATCAAAAAATTTCTCAATAGGAGTTACCGAAGATAGATAGATCACCTCAAAATTGATAAACCCACACAAAGCCTCAAACTCTGTTATAGCTACAACCATCTCAGGCTTGTGGTTATCATCCTTGTAAACATTTGGCTGTGCCTTGTGAAGAATTTCAGCCAATCGCTTATCCGGATGAGCTTGAATTGACAACGCCTTTGCAACTGAAAGTACCTGCAAATATGACTCATAGTTATAAATACAGCAGAACCACAAAAAATCTGCCTCGTAATAAAAATAAATTTCACATCTTTCAATTCAAATTCCTTGGGAGGCAAAACACAGCAAAGTCCAATCAATCGGGAAATAAAATTAACCCATTTATACGGTAGTACGGAGTATAATAATATTCTAGAAAGAGAGAAACATAAATTTGTGATAGGAAAATGAATTTCTGGGAGAGGTGACCGCAAATACCTTAAACAAAAAAGGAAGATTAGTACCCCACAAATGAACAACCTTATCACCAAGCACATCAGGGTTTTGTTCAATCCAATACTTCAAATTCACATAATTTCCGTTCTCCACACCATTCAATCCTCCATTTTCAAGGCTTTCGACAACGAATGACGGACCAGAAGGATGACTCCCCATCCAAAGCTCAGCATACGGCTTGTCTTCCTCGATTTCAACGCCGGAGTTCCGAGAGAACAGCCTCGCAACTCCAGAATGAGCTCCGGTTCGGCCCCAATCGTAGTTCTGAACCGAACATCTTAGTCTATGAACCCGTCTTCTGGTATTCTTTGATGAACCATTGACGAGGTCCATGACTAATGGGTTCGATTCAGAACAAAGAAGGGTAAGCCCTAGAGAGAGAACGTCAAAATCTTGATGATGAAGATTCCATTTCGGCCATTGATGAATACAGCTGTGTCCTGTCCCAATTAACAGACCCACCAAAAAAAGAACATTTAAGTCCAAAAATGGGAAAATGCAGCTGACGAAGACGAGAATTGACTTCAAATTGGAAAGATAAGAAATGGATAATTACGAATTTTGAAGTTTACGGTCGAATTTAGAAAAGTGCAGAAATAGAAAATGGAGGTGAATAAAGACGTTACCAACTGTGGAGAAATCAAGAGAAAACAGAGTTGGGACGAAGAAGAAGATGGTATGTGTGGAATTTATGTTTTTGTAGCCGAGGAGTCTTCCTGTTATACGTACTACCGAGTATTAAATTGGGGATGTGACCGACGGTTCAGCCGATGAATCGATCATATTAGCATTTGCTGAACCGGCCGTATAATTACAACAGCGGTCGGTAAGTCGGTGGACGGTCAGACTCCGCCGTATAATTGCAACGGCGGTTGGTGAGTCAATAGGCGGTCAGTGAGTCGGTGAACGGTCGGTGGATCTTATAATGTGGAAGTAAATATTCTTTAAAAATGTCCACGTATTATTGTGTTTTTCCTTCAAATTTACATGTTTATTTTAATTATTAATTAAATAAATTGAAAAATAACTACATCCATTCCAGATGGTTATTTAAACTTTCAAAAAATATTTCTAAGAAATTTGTAAAAATATATATTTTACATTCATTTTTTCTCTTACACTCTATTTTTTCAAAAAAAAAATTTGTCAGTCAGTCTTTTCACTTTAATATACGTATGTGAATATATTTCATACACATTTCGAAAAAGATGAGAATGAAGTGTTGAATTTATGTATTTTTAGTCAAGTAGTCTTCCTTTTATGCGTATTATTAAATTGAGAATGTGCCAGCCGATTACAATCCATCGATCAATCAGATTTGCATATGATGAACTCGCCATTAGAATTACAACAACAGTCAGTGGGCAGTCAGTGGGTCTTATGACGTGGAAGTATATACTCCTTAGAAATGTCCACATGTAATTTTGATTTTTTTTTCTTTCGAATTTACATACTTATTATACTTGTTAATTACAACGGCGGTCAGTGAATTTTATTATGTGAAAGTAGATATTCCTCATAAATGTTTACATGTAGTTGTCATTTTTTTTCTTTTCAAATTTAAATACTTATTATAGTTATCAATTACAACAGTAGTCGTGGATCCTATAATGTGGAAGTAGATATTCGTCCTAAATGTCCACGTGTTATTGTGTTTTTTTCCTTCAGATTTACATGTTTATTGTAGTTATTAATTACAATAACAACCAATGGGTCTTATGACATGAAAAAAAGATGTTCTTCATAAATGTTCATGTGACATTGTGTTTTTTTTTCAAATTTACATGGTTATTAAAGTTGTTAATTACATCGTCGATCGCTGGGTCTGATAATGTGCAAGTATATATTCATCATAAATGTGCACATGTCTTTGTGTTTTTTTTTTTGGTATTTACTTGTTTATTGTATTTATTAATTAAATAAAATAAAAAATAGTATATTTGTCGTCGAAATAGTGACTTGCACCTTCAAAAAATGTTTCTAAAAAGATCTCTAAAATGCATATTTTATATTCATTTTTCATTTTACACTCTATTTCTTCTATATTTTTTGTGTCACTCTCTCTTTTCGCCTTAATATACGTGTTTGAATATGTTTCAAACACCGTTTTGAAGAAGATGATGATGAAATGTCAAATTTATGATTTGTAGCCAAGTAGTCTTTCTTTGATATGTACTAATTAAATTGAGATGTGACAAACGATTACAGCCCATATACTAATCATGTTTGCATTTGTTGAACCCACCATTATAATTACAACAACGGTCGGTGGATCTTACGACGTGAGAGAAAATATTTTTCATAAATGTTCACATGTAAGTGTGGGTTTTTTTTTCCTTTCAAATTTACATATTTATTATAGTTGTCAATTACAATGACGTTCAGTGGATCTTATAACGTAGAAGTAGATTTTCCTCATAAACGTTCACGTATCATTTTGTTTTTTTTTCCCTTCAGATTTACATGTTTGTTGTACTTGTTAATTACAACGGCGGTTGGTGGGTCTTATGACGTGGATGAAAATATTCTTCATAAATGTCCACGTGACGTTTTTTTCTCCCGAATTTACATGTTTGTTGTAATTGTTAATTACAATCACGGTTGGTGCGTCTAATAACATGCAAATAAATATTCATCATAAATGTGCATGTGTCTTTGTGTTTTTTTTCTTCGTATTTACTTGTTTATTGTATTTGTTAATTAAAACGGCAGTCGGTGGGTCTTATGACGTGGAAGAATATATTCTTCATGAATGTCCACGTGACATTGTGTTTTTTCCTATCGAATTTACAGGTCTATTGTAATTATTAATTACAGTAGCGGTTGGTAAGTCTGCTAACGTGCAAGTAGATATTCATCATAATTGTGCTCGTGTCTTTGTGTTTTTTTTCTTCATATTTACTTGTTTATTGTATTTGTTAATTACATAAAATAAAAAATAGTATATCCGTCATCCAAATGGTGACTTACACCTTCAAAAAATGGTTTTAAAAAGATCTCTAAAATTGTGTATTTTACAATCATTTTTCATTTTACACTCTCGATCTTCTATATTTTTTGTGTCACTCTCTCTCTCTTTTCACCTTAATATACATGTTTAAATATATTTGAAACACCGTTTTGAAGAAGATGATGATGAAGTGTTGAATTTATGATTTGTAGTCAAGTAGTGTTTCTTTGATGTGTACTAATTAAATGGAGAATGTGACAAATGGTTACAGCACATATATCGATCACATTTGCATTTGTATAATTAAATAAAAATGTGAAAAACGATTACATCCCATCTATTGATCAGATTTGCATTTCTTGAACCCGCCATTATAATTACAATGGTGATTGCTAGATCTTATGACGTGAAAGTAGATATTCTTTGTAAATGTCTACGTGTAATTGTGGTTTTTTTTCATTTCACATTTACATACTTATTATAGTTGTTAATTACAATGATAGTCCTATAACGTGGAAGTACATATTCCTCGTAAATTTTCACGCGTCATTGTGTTTTTTCTTCAGATTTACATGTTTATTATAGTTGTTAATTAAAACGGTGGTCGGTGGGTCTTATGACATGGAAGAAAATATTATTCATAAATGTCCAAGTGATAGTGTTTTTCTTCTCGAATTTACTGGTTTATTGTAGTTATTAATTACAACGGCAATCGGTGCGTCTAATAACGTGCAAGTAGATATTTATCATAAATGTGCACGTGCCTTTGTATTTTTTTTCTTTGTATTTACTAGTTTATTGTATTTGTTAATTACATAGAATAAAAAATAGTATATCTGTGGTAGAAATGGTGACTTACGCCTTCAAAAACTGTTTCTAAAAATGTATATTTTACAATCATTTTTCATTTTACGCTCTATTTCTTTCTATATTTTTTGTGTCGCTCTCTTTTTTCACCATAATATACGTGTTTAAATATATTTCAGACACAACTTTGAAGAAGATGATGATGAAGTGTTGAATTTATGATTTGTAGCCAAGTAGTCTTTCTTTGGTATGTACTGTTAAATTGAAATGTGACAAATGGTTACGGCCCATCTATCAATCAGATTTGCATTTGCTAAACCCGCCATTATAATTACAACGGTGGTTGGTGGGTTTTATAACGTGGAAGTAGATATTCTTAAAAATTGTCCACATGTTATTGTGATTTTTTCTTCCTTTCAAATTTACATACTTATTGTAGTTGTTAATTACAATGGCGAACGATGGGTCTTGAAAATATATATCCCTCATAAATGTCTACATGTTATTGTGTGTGTGTTTGTTTTTCAAATTTACATGTTTAATGTAGTTAATTTACAAAGCCAGTCGGTTGGGCTTATGATGTGAAAGTAGATATTTCTTGTCCACATGTCACTGTGTCCCCCCCCCCCACCCACCCCCACCCCCCCACCCTCGCGGCATGTACGTATTTATTGTAGTTGTTAATTACAACAGCGATCAGTGAATCTGATAACGTGTAAGTAGATATTTATCATAACTGTGCACGTGTTTTTGTGTTTTTTTTCCTTTTTATTTATCTGTCATCGAAATGGTGATTTATACCTTCAAAAAATGTTTCTAAAAAGATCTTTAAAAATGTATATTTTACAATCATTTTACACTCTATTTCTTATATATTTTTTGTATAGCTTTCTCTTTTCACCTTAATATACATGTTTAAATATATTTCAGAAACAACTTTCAAGAAAAAGATGATGAAGTGTTGAATTTATGATTTATAGCCAAGTAGTCTTTCTTTGATGTGTACTAATTAAATGGAGAATGTGACAAATGGTTACAGCACATCTATCGATCACAATTGCATTTGTTAAACCCGCCATTATAATTACAACTGCAGTTGATGGGTATTAAAACGTGGAAGTAGATATTCTTAAAAAATGTCCACGTGTAATTGTGATTTTTTGTTTCATTCGGATTTACATACTTATTGTAGTTAATTACAATGGTGAATGGTGGGTCTCAAAAGTATATATTCTTCATAGATGTCTACATGTCATTGTATGTGTGTGTGTGTGTTTTTCTTTTCGAATTTACATGTTTATTGTAGTTGTTAATTACAACGCCGATCAGTGTGGCTTATGACGTGAAAATAGATATTTCTTATAAATGTCCACGTGTCATTGTGTTTTTTTCCTAGATTACATGTTTATTGTAATTGTTAATTACAACGGCGATCGATAGATCTGATAACGTTCAAGTAGATATTCATCATAAATGTCCACGTGTCTTTGTGTTTTTTTTCTTCGTATTTATTTGTTTATTGTATTTGTTAATTAAATAAAATAAAAAATAGTATATCCTCCATCGAAATGGTGACTTACACCTTCAAAAAATGTTTCTAAAAAGATCTCTAAAAATGTATATTTTACATTTATTTTTCATTTTATGCTCTATTTCTTCTATATTTTTTGTGTCACTCTTTTTTCACCTTAATATACGTGTTTGAATATATTTCAAACACCGTTTTGAAGAAAATGATGATGAAGTGTTGAATTTATAATTTGTACCCAAGTAGGCTTTCTTTTATATGTACTATTAAATTGAGAATGCGACAGACAGTTGCAGCCCATCGATCGATCAGATTTGCATTTGATAAACCCACGATTATAATTTCAATGGTGGTTCATGTGTCTAATGACGTAGAAGTAGA
>CM025785.1:17858797-17951879 GCA_014636745.2 Centella asiatica
ACATGTCATTGTGTTTTTTCTTTCGCGCTTACATACTTATTGTAGTTATTAATTACAACGATGGCCAGTAGATCTTATGACATGCAAGTAGATATTCCTCATAAATGTCCACTTGTCATTGTGTTTTTTTTCTTAGGATTTACATGTTCATTGTAATTGTTAATTACAATGGCAGTCAATGAGTTTTATGCGTGAAAGTAGATATTCCTCGTAAATGTCCACGTGTCATTATGTTTTTTTCTTCAAATTTACATGTTTATTATAGCTGTTAATTATAATGGCGATTGGTGGATCTTATGTCTTGGAAGTAGATATTGCTTATAAATGTCCATGTGTCATTGTGTTTTTTTCCTTCGAATTTACATATTTATTGTAGTTATTAATTGAATAAAATAAAAAATAATATATAACCGTGATCGAGATGGTGACTTAAACCTTCAAAAAATGGTTCTAAAAAGACTCTAATAATATATATTTTACATTCATTTTTTCTTTTAAACTCTATTTCTTCTATTTTTTTATGTCAATTTTTCTTTTATCTTAATATGCGCGTTTATATGTACTTCAGACATTTTTTGGAGGCGAGTACATATTTTGAAAGTAATATTCTCCCTCCATGTAAAATATAAGTTCAATTTTAATTTAAAATTATTGCTTTGATCTATTTCTAAACTCAAGTTTCAAAACAGACGTTTGAAAGGTTACTAAGTTGGACTAGTTGAATTTAGAAATGGAAACGGACAGGAGATTGTGTGACGGTTGAGAAATGAAAACAGACGTTTGAAAGGTTATTAAGTTGGACCTTTTGAGTTTATCTAGTTTTGCTAGGGCTGAGCAAAAATCTGTAAATGTCATTGTATCCGCATTATTTTTGTAAAATTTGCACGTAATGAGACACAGATGCCGTGTGGTTTTTATGTTTAATATATGCATTATTGTGAATGCAGTTACAAATATATTTAGTATCTGTATTGCACCAAATCGCATCGCATATTCATATATATGTGAGTGTGTGTGAGCACGCATGCGTGTGCGTGTGTTTATATATTCGTGGATGTGGTTACGAATAATAATATGTTACGTAGCTCAATTACATGTTTGGAGGGAAAAGTTAAGATTTGAGCTTGTATTATTTGTGATATAAGTTTGATATTCATTATATTTATTAGGTTTTAGTAATTGCATAAAATATTAAAGATGCACTCTTATATTGATATTTTGTGTTAAATAAAGTTTAAGAGAGGTTAGATGAGACATAATATTCATTTAAATCATGAATACTTAATTTTGAGTTATGATTTTTAATTTTAAATGATAACATTATATCTATTAAGATAATTATATCCGTTGAATATTTGTTTGTGATGTAAAATGAATAAGGGGATTATGATTGTAACTTTGTTATTAGTAATCTTAATTTTTTCAATAAAGAATTGAATATGTTTTAGATAAATATTGTTTTTATCTTTTAAGTGTGATTTTGTAATTACATCTCTATCTCAACCGCATCTACATAAAATTACATTGTTATAATTTTTAAATTTACTATCCATAATTTGTAGATGCGAACGCTTTTTATGATACGACGATATGCGGATTCTATATATTTTAGACTTTAAAATTTCAGATTTTGTTTCCTGATAAAACGTACCATCTATCTGTCGATCTCTTTGCATATAATAGACCACTTTCACTATTTTATAGGCACACGCAAACAATATCTCTACTAATAAAAGATTTTGTGAGCTTGTTTGAGGCATTGTATGTCACATTGAATTTATAAATATTATAACGTGAAAATTGATATCGTTAGAGTGAACAAATTATAATTAGAAAATAATGGGTCGCTGACATTTTAGTATATATTAATATATAAAATATTATTTTTAAAAAAATTATTAATTCTATTTTAGTATTGAAAGTACTATCAAAATTACTATTAGAAATACTAAAATTATTATCAAAAGTACTAATGTGGAAGTATAAAATATTTATTTAACTTAAGCGGAATTTTTTATCCAATATGCATTAAATCGCCTTTTTCCCTAGAATATAATTGTATTAATAGTATATTTTAATGATAAAAATTACTTTTAGTAACATTTAAATTTTTTATGACAATTCTTTAATTTTAACAATATCAATAATTATCTATCCAGTTTAAAACTTTTTTAAAAATAATAAAAAACTAAAAAAATCTTATATGAAAGGCATGCATAAATTTCTAAGTATCTACACACATTTTTATAAATTATTTATCATAACTTATTTATAGCATTTATTATAAACAATATTATAATTTTCATCTCTCTCCATGAATTCTAAAATATTGCATAAGATCATTCGCACCATTTTCTCTTAACCACTTCTCTATTTTACATAATCAAGCATATCTTTTTATACACATACAAAATTTTTATTTATTTTATCTACACTAAGTTGACTAATATATGGTATTCCATTTTAAATCAATAATATTTTAAGTTTTTATCATTTATATTTGTTAATTCTTTAATTAATATATAATATGTTCTAATACATTTATATTATAACATATAATATTAATATATATATATATATATATAAATAATAATGTAATATTATTATAATATATATTATTATGTATATCACATTTATACATAATAATTATAATATAATATAGTATTTATATAATATAATACAAATTATAATAGTATATACATTAATATTTTGTAATAATGTATTAATTAATCACTATAATATATATCATTAATGAATTTCAATATAAATAAAATATTACATTTTATATAAAATTAATATATAATATATTAATATAAATAATATATTAATATAAATAATATATTAATGTGTGTGTGTATATATATTTCGATATATATAATAAAGTAGAATTATAGAATAGTAAAAAATATGATAAAATAATATTATAAATTTTATAAATGTGAATAGTGATACAATAAGTTTAGGTCATTCACACCAATTTTTCTTAATAGATTTTTTATTTTACAAAATCAATTACAACTTTTTAGGCTATTCACACTAGTTTCTCTTAACATATTCTCTATTTTACATATTCAAATACTACTTTTTCTAATTTTTACATAATCTTTATTTATCACAATTGTACCAATTTCTTTATCTTGAATTATACAACAATAAAATCATATTATCTCAAACTTTTTATTTGTGTTTATATATACTATTTTATCAGTCATAGAACAATTAAACAAATACAATTTCTTTCTTGTACAAAGTTATTTTTAAAATTAGAAAATTAGATAATAGTATTTTATTTTATTGACAATTGTTTTAAATAATTAAGTAAATATAAAAATTGAACTCACAATTTATGTTAAATATCAGAATACGCATAGAGAACTATAACAATCAATAAACAAAGCATATAATTGGTTTTATTCGAGTTACTTGAGTTTGAGATGTAGATGATATTGAATAAAAAATAATAATTTATCATTGATGTCATATGAACACTAAGACACTAAAGTTTAAGGTACACTATTCATATACAGTACACGATAGTGTTTAAACTACAGAAATTGCTGTAGCTGATTTTTTGACTTGTTCCGTCTCGGTCATCTCTAAAAATAGAGATCTTGGGCCTTTTATGGATACCGATGCGACTGCTCTTGGGTATTGGATAGAGAGCTGCAAGAAAGGATTTGATTGTTGCCATTCCCGATCGTGTAATAGAAATTCCTAATTATGCTGATACAGATATTATGTTTGAGATTGTTGTGGACGCCATTACTGTGAAGGAGAAGAAACCAGAGATCTCTTATAGATTTCGTTCAATCCCAGCCGGAGTAAACTCATTCCTCGATCTAGCAGTAGACTCTGACTGCCTATTATATTCCTCATCCCGGATCTTCCCTCAAGAGTGGAGCGCTAGTCCTTAGATTGACCTCCGCGGGGTAGGGCCGGCTTCAAACCGAGTTTTTGTTTTTGTGAGTTTGAAGGCAGCCTTTTTAACGAGAAATATCTTAACTCACGTCTCAACCTTTCAATATATGCATATTAAAGTGGAGTAGATGTAATGATCAATCCAATTGAACAGCTCTAACTTATTCATCTCACCGATGCCAAAATTTTATTCGATCTCTCAAGATATGTCTACTAAAATATCTACTAAAGTGATATGTCTACTAAAATATCTACTAAAGTGGAGTAGATGTGACGATCAATTCGATTGAACAGTTTTAACTTATCCATCTCACTACTAAAGTGGAGTAAATGTGGCAATCAATCCGATTGAACAACTCTAACTTATTCATCTCACTGGTGTCAAAACTTTACTCGATGATTTCTGCTGTGAATATTCTGCCGATACGAAAGGTTCTTAATGTTAATTGAGTACTAGTTCTCCAATAGATCAACCTGCAATAATACCCACAATGACTTGATTGATTGTAAATATTTTAATTATTTAGTTATAAATATTTTAATTAACATATTCAATTATAATCAATAAAATTGTGTTATAATTAAATTTTATTTGCTTGATTAGGTTTATAGTGTACTAATTGTCTTGTGGATTATGTTACATGTATTTATTATATTTTCTTTTAGTTAATAAATGTTAAGATTTACCATATATTTCAATTTTATTTTCTAAGTAGTTTGTAGTTTTTAATATGATTTTAAAAACGTATTCTCTAATAATATCAATATTTGAAATATTTTTTTATATTTTATTTTTGTATGATCTGTCTAGCTTTATATTTGGATGTCTATAATACATTTTCTATTTTATAATTAACATAATATCTATAATATATATGAGTAAGTGTAAGATAATATATTTTAATTACAATTTGAATTATAAATTATGTTGAATTCAATTCAATTTAAGTAAAAAGTTTAACACTACTTAAATAAATATTAACGAATAATCTAAAAATATAATGTTAGACATCATATTTATTGCAATTCTTAAGTATTATATATATATATATATATTTTTTTTTTTTTCCTTTTAAATTTTATTATCAAAATTATAAGTGTGTCTTTTATTGATATTATAAGTTCTATGTGCTAAAATTATTAATGAATATATTAGCATTATATTGATAACAAAGTATATGAAGATATATATTAAATACAAATAAAATATATGAGATCAAATTTGAATTTACAACGTCAATTTGACACGAGTAAATCATGAAATTAGTAATACTTGATATATGTATTAAAATATTTTTGTATTATGCGATCAAAATTAAGTTAATTCATACAAATTTGATATTAAGTAACAATTAAATATACATTATATTAATTTAAAATATAAAAAATATTAAATTACGATTATTAATAACATATTTAAATTAAATAAGAAATTAAAAATAATGTACCTTACTCGATTTGTAAGCCAGTACTTACTATTATAGCAATACATACAACTACCGTAAATAAATGTCAGTGATCAATGTGAATCTAATTAATATGAAAATTATAAACATCAAAAAGTAATAATGATACATCACACACACACAGAGTATCAAGTATGGGTGTTATTGTAATTTGGCAGTGAACAAAGGGGGCAGTGAAGGGCCGAAGGAGGGGGCAGTGAAGGGCCGAAGGAGGAGGCCGTTTTCCCCGTACAAATTGAAATACACTGTTTCAATTTTTTCAAGATTGCTTTCTCGGAAATAAATTTTTTTAGATCTCACTTTTAAAAAAATTAAAATAAGAATATTTGTTAACCGGTCACTACTTGTACTTGTATGCAATAGTCCAGTTGAAAAAAGAGATGCAGTAATTTCGTGACCGAGAGAGACGAAACGGAGAGGGGTGGACGGTCATATTTGCAGCGACCCAAAGAAGAAAAATTACAAAATAAAAATAACAAAATAAAAATAACAAAGGGTACTCAGGCGGCCGGCGGCAGTCGTCATACTGGAGACTCGTCGGACACGAGTCAGAGCAGACTGACCGGAGCAGCGGCAGGCGCAGTCGCGGAGGAGTAGAGGCTGCATAGTTGCGGCGGAGCAAATCAGGCAGAAGCTTCAGCAAAAAAGAGGCTGCAGAACAGTGCTAGAGTCTGAGCGGTGACAATCTGGTATGAAATTAGTCGGCTATATATATATATATATTCAATTTTTAGGTTAAGTTTCTTACTTTAATGTCGATGGAGATATGATTCGAGAACTTCATATGTGCTTGTTTTATCATGGTTTGTTTATGCAATTGGTGCCTAAGAAGAAAAGTTGTTAATCACTCTCCAATGATATGCGATAATAAGTTGATGTCTAACGCGGTATTAATATGAACAATTATAATTTCATTGTTCTGAAGAGAAGTACACAAATCATATAAATGTCTCTTTTTCACTAATTACTCCTTTTCATTTTGTATTATTGTATTCTTCCTTTGTTGGAATCTATGTTCAAAATATAACAGTAATAATAATTTGATAAATATTAATTATACTTTATTATATTTTGAACATACATTTCAATAATTTTAATTAATTGAATCGTGATCACAAAATTTAATTAGCTTAGACTAAAGGTTTAAACGAAATATCAAACCTTCAAGAGCGCATAGTAAATTGTTCACCAAAATTCTAGAATGTACTTTGTCCCATGTAGATATCCCATCGTGTTTTATTGTCTCAGTGTATGTAACTTGTTTGGTCCTTCCACTGGTCCAAGTACAAAACTCGTTGGTGCACTAGCAATTTCAATCAAACCAATTTGCAAATTTGCTCCAAACTTGGATGTTAGAACTATTGGTCAACTTGTTAAACAAGTTAGAATCGGCCACCCCAATTTGTATGTCCTTATAAGACCCATTAGAGATGCTCTAGAATTTGCAGCCACGCAAATTTCCAAAGAATAAATCTCAAGTAAACCATCCAATGGAAATCAAAATCAAACCAGCAGATGGAATCTTAGACTGCTTGCCGAGAATAAAATTGGAGTAGCGGTAGTAGATTCAAACAAATATGTTGCATCACAAAGCCTTAACATCCACTTGTCTCAATCAAGCAACGATACTCATGCTTCAAGATTATTATATCTATGGAGGCAAAAACGATAATTATAAGAAATAATTATTAGAGAGAAGGATACATGTGTATATAGAATTTTGCTTGAAGTATGACACCCTAGATATCAAGTTTGGAATACTCAGTTTGTTGTCCCTAGAAGGATATATATACATACTTTTGTGACCAGGTTATCGAATTCAACATAGACCTGTTCCAATTAGGATTTTACATTGGTCTATGCACCTTTAGTGTTTTGTCCATGTATAATATTAATTAATAAAGTATAATTAATATTTATCAAATTATTATTACTATTATATTTTGAACATATATTACAACAATCTCCTCCTATGTTTTAAATATAAAATAATAATAATAAACCATACATGAACACATGATACCAAAGTATCATGAAACTAAATTTAAATAAAATCATCTATACATGTTTGAATCAAACCAAGCCCAGTATTGAAGTTTTGAATCAAGAACAAATCCAACAAATGAATAAGTTCACATGGAGGTGAATAATATTTGAATAAAATAAAATAAACAAATGAAAAGACTTAGAGATTCAATTAACCACAAGATTCTACTCGTCTAATAGAGCATTATTCTCAATAGAGAAATTCATTGATCTCCTTCAGTTTCAACATTTTCTATAAATTTTCTCTAAGTTGACAATTTAACAGAGAATTTCGTATAAGGCGTCCCCCAACAAATACCATTCACTAATCATCAGTTAAAGAACAATACAAGTATCTAGTTTAGTCATTTCAAACTTAGTACAAGTCATCAAAACATGATGCAAAAACTTTCATTCTTGATCTCAGTTACCAGTCAAATTGGAAGAATGTACTAATCACTTTTGATTTATATAGTTTGATGTTCAAGTGTCTAGATCACCATATAACCAAAACTGTATTCTCATGTACAATAATATAACAACTAGAAGAATACTTATCAAACTTACATAACGGAAAGGTGAATGAATGTCATAATGAATCATTCCCTAATCCAAACATATAGTCATTAGCTACTAAATGTGTCAATATCGGCTAAAATTTGTCACAAAAAAGTTTATTCTACAATAATAAACTACAACGTATAGTTGTTCGCCTATATGCAAACCAACTATTACAGATTTTATTATGTAGCAAAGAATTCATGTCACTAACAATGATTTTTTTCTTAAGAACGAGTCCTTAAATCTCATCTTCTCCTTACCAGAAATATGAATCACCATTGCGAATTTGAAGTCACTAGGTACTCCGACTCATTCATTGTTCAACCATGTAATTCTTGTAAAATAGGGACATTGTAATTTGAGAAATAAATTCTCAAAAAAAATGCAAATTTTGCTTCCAACAGTATATTGATTGAATAACAAAACATGTCTGTAACTCTATCTGTTGTAAATCTTAGACAAACACATGTTTATCATATTTCTCACATTAGACTTATTAGAATCTGTATTTACTACGTATAGTATACAGTCCTAAACTTTAAAATTTAAAAGTCAAAAGTTTATTTAGACAAATTCTATTACAGTAAAAATACAAATTTAGAATGAGGTATAATCCTAGAATATGATCACAACTGCATTCCATTTTCTATAATGCAAATTCTCGTCAAAGCCAACATTTTGTTTTGGCTATTGAGAATGAGGTTCAAGTTTCAAGGGTTCATAAAAAATTGTACAAAACACAATATCTTTGAACTCTGTTAGTCTATATTCTTCTCCTCTAACATATTTAATTATTTCCCTCTTCACACTTAATCCATAGAAATTTGCTAAAAATTTTACTCTTTATTAAACATTCTGAGTATTTATCATAATCATCCATAAAATTGACCACATACTCCCAATCAACTCTACTGATTCAACTCATTAAATCACTCATGTGTTAGAAGTATTAATCCAAATAGTTGCATAGAAATCAAATTTAAAAGATTTTCTAGCACACTTTTCACACTAGTTATATTTTTTATGTTCAAATAATGACATTTTATAAGTTATAGCAATAGTCAATAAATTCTATAATTCACGTGTCCCAAACTTTATTACCATATTTTAAGATCAACTAGAATTAAATTAATTCAGTTAATCACATAAACTAAACTCAATATACACGTGTCATTAACAATTTAAGCACAAAACTACATGAGTTAACAACTAAAGTTACTCTACTTCTAACAAAAGATATATACACGCGTACATTACATAATAAATTGATAAACTAATTGCAATCTTAGTTAACACAAGCACAAACTAATATCTTTTGCAATCGTAATTTTTTATATGTGCATTTATGGCAAGTAACTCCTCCATCTAATCACTATTATAGAGATCTAGTATTTGCATTATCAATTACTAACTCAAATTGATAGACCCAGTCTAATAATTAAATTATCAATACTTTCTCAAACGGTGTATTAGATTATATCATAATAAGATAGTTTACAATTATCAAATTATTTCATATAAAGTGGCCAAATACGTTGCCTTTCTATTTAAATTGATCGACCCAAGTAGTTTGGGATAAAGGGGTCACTGATGTTGATGCATGTAATTGGAAAACAATGCAAATTCATATTTGAAGTCTTGAACCAATAAAAAAAGTATTATTAGTGCAATGGGAAACAAACTTTCGAAAGAAGATTGAACATGTAGTTACTTGCAAAAATATGATTTTTTTTATATATCTGAGTATTATTTAAAGTACAGAAACCTCAGTGACCTTTTCAATACAAGGCATAATTTTTGTGCACAGAAAATGCCATAATCATCTTCTCGAAATTAGGGCTTCGTAAAGAGTGAAGGCATAACTCAAAGACTGAATCTTGGAATTACATAGCAGCAACAATGGCAGAATCAATATGCAGAGTTCTCAGAGATGGAGCACTAGATGGGGAGCATGCACCGGCTCTCACAATCAAGGATTCCATCCATTCTCCTCATGGACCAGCTGTCTTTAATCACATCCTCACTCAATTGTGCTCCAATATTTTGGCTGAAAAATCTCAGTCCCGGTAAGGTCAATAACCTTTCTTTAACTCTCTAAAAAACTCTATTCCTGGTCTATATTGATTTTGTGTTGGTTTCAGTTTTAATTAATATAAGTATCTGTTACTTTAGAGCGCTTGTACTGATTACACTATCTCGGAGTCCATCATTCTATGCTCATTTGCTGGAAAGCAGAGGAATCAACATGTCCTCATCGCATAAATGGTAAGAGTAATATTAGTATTCCAGATGTGAATTTTTCCTTGTAAATTTTGAATATTGTGAATTTTAATCGTGCAGAGTTTTTGAATGTTTCATCAGGCTTAGGGTATTGGACTGTTTTTCTGATCCTTTCGGATGGAAGGATCAACTTATGGAGTCCAGGTGCATCACAAATTCTTCCCCATCAGTTGCAGTTAGCTCTAGTTTATGCAAGGATGTTAGGGATATGACCACATTGTTCTCTTCAATTCTCAAATTAGGAAAAGGTACAGTTCTTGTTTTTTAGCTATATGAGGAAGAAATTAAAGTATTTTATGACTGTAAAGAAGGATATAATGATTATCTATCTTCTTTATCTAACTTATTAGTTCATGTGGTTATAGGAATCATCGGAGACGAAAAAGGCCGTTTCTCAGTTGCTCTAGACTCGGTAATTCTGTTTTCAGCAGATGTAAAATTTAAATGTTTAGGACAACTATAAGTCTTGTGATATGCATACTAAACACGAAAAAAATGTATAACTGAGAGGTCACATGGTTGGATTCCTTATTAATTTAATTATAGGGAGAAGGAAACTCCCTATTTGGTGCATTGGCTTTAAAGTGATTTCAATTCTTAGCATGAGTGAAGGGCACAAAGACGACTGTATTCTGTTTTGTTTCCACATGTTGATTTTTAACTTAAGGAAACTCCTTATCGGCATCAGGCTTTGACCGTATGCAATTCGTATTCTGAGCAGCAGGCTCAGCATAAAAGACTCATGCACATGAATTGGCTTTCAACTTGTCCTAGTTCATAGCAGAGCAGTCTGACTCAGATTGGCATTGTTAAAAACTTGAAAAAAAAGTATTTATACTGGGTTAGAACTGTTACGTATGTTTAAAATCACACAGAAAAACAGAAACACACACACACGAAAAAAAAAAGGTCTACTGTTTCTGCTAGGTGTCCTCCTGCGTAATGTACTCGAATCTCTGCTGTCAACTTCAAAACTCCAAGTTACATGTGTCTATACATTATCGTCTATCACAAATGTTGCTCGTCCCTTGTTTTAACCTCTTAGATCGTGCATTATCTTGTTAAACTCCTATGAGGTGGTTGTTGTTCAAATTAACTGTTTTTGAAGAAAGAGAAATGCGATTTTCTCCTGTATTACCGTGTTTGTAATCAGCAATTACAAGAATAGTTCTTCTTACCATCAGGACTAATGACTCTGATGCTTAGAATTCTTGTGGAGCTTTCTCCGCCTTTACATTCTGCTGAGATAAGTTAGTCATTATTAGTTAAATTTATGCTTAGATTTGTAATTGCAAAATGTGGATTCAACATGGAACTTTGATGCACTTCTAGTGATAAAAACTGCTACTTGTTTTAGCTTTTCAAGGATTCTAAGCTGCCGAATGAAGCATGGTGGAAATTTTATCTACTTCCTTCCCAATACTTGCTTGTACTTGGCAGTTGGCTCTTCTATATTTAGATGTCTGTGTCTGTATTTTGCTTTTTCTCTCACATGTACGTAATGATTTTACAACTTTCCAGGTAAGTGAGATGCTAAGACATGCATCTTTGTCTTCAGTTGCTGGACTGTTGAGCAATCTTCGTAGCCACGGTATGTTATATTTTTCCCTTAGGTTTCTTTACCAAAGCTTCTGACACGCGTGAAAGATCATTAGTTAGCTTTAAATTATAGGTTTCTTAGGTCAATCAGATCTTCTTTTGGTATTTATCTAAGATGTGTAACTATATACATGTGCAAATTCAACAGCGTCATTCCTCCATAATATCAAATAGATACTTCATCAGACCAATTTTTACTTTGGCTACATCCCACAGTGGAAATTATTGGATTTCTCCCTATTGCAGCTCAAGTTTCTAGTGCCTTTTGGTTATTGCATGAGGACCTTCATGAAGTCAAGGCTCCTGCAGCACTTGAATACATGTCATCTATGCTGGCCATCGTAGAACCTATGACTTATAATGTACCAAGAGACAACATTGAAAGCATTTCTCTGGTTGAACAAAATTTTAATAGAGGGAAGTTCTACACACGCTTCAAGCGCAGGAATGGACGTATTAGAGTCATGGTATTCTCTCTCCCCTCCCCTCCCCTTTCTGATTGACGCCGACTTGAAAAACAGCAATTTATCTTCTAATTTGTTCAAAACTTTTTACCAGTATGAGGAGTTATATATCGAGAAGTCGAGCATTAAGTTCAACTCCTTTTCATCTGAAGATGGAGTCACTCAGAGTCTTGTGCCCAAGGTTAGGTCATTAAACAAGGGCATAATAAAGCACGCAGGGAGAAATAATATACATATATATAATATGGTGTATTCTGTTTATTGGATATTTTTTTGCAGGTGCAATTTAATCTACAGCTTTCAGAGAAGGAAAAGAATGACAGGGCAAAAGTTGTACTTCCATTTGAGCACCAAGGTGTGAGCACTTTGTATTTGAGTTTAGTGCTTTAGCTTTGGTTCATCTAGCAGTTGACAATTTGGATGGATCTCTGTTTTTAGTCTCTTGTGTCTTTCTTTTCTTCCTCATCACTAGGCTTCAAATGATCTTTTGCTGGTTCCATACTAACTCTTCACTTACTTCAGGAAATGGGAAATCCATTCAAATTTACAATGGTCGTAAATTTCTCAACGATGGCAATAGTGATGCAAAACCTACAATTGTCGAGAAAGCGCAAGCCAATGGAGAATCTAGAAATGGTGAAATTATATATTTTCGTGATTCAGATGATGAGAAGCCAGATTCTGATGAGGACCCAGACGATGATTTGGACATATAAGTGCACTGTCAACATCAGAACATTATTATTATTGTTATTAGTTTTCCTCCGATTGCTTCCGATCCAGGGTCACTATATTTTTTGTCGATATGTCCTTGTGAGTTAGAAAGCTAGAAGCTTCGGCAATCTCATAGTTCAGTTCGCATGCTTGTAGTTCAGTTCAGTTCAGTTAACCTAGTATTAGTTCGAGCACCATCAAATGATACTTTTAGTAGAAGTGTTCAAATCTGCCCCTTAGTCACGATCCTTGTTCGCCTTTTGATGAGAAACCTTGTAGTCTTCGTCCCATGAGAACTCTATCAATAGGTGCCTCAGGACCATTCTCATTCTATTTTCCTAGAGAGATTGGCCACAAAGAATGTTGTTAGAAGGTGCTAACATATTGCGTTTTTGAATTGAGATGTTCAAACGAGAGCCATGTTAATACAATACTCTGATTTTCGCAATGTTGCAACTTGAAAGATCATATTGGAGAAGGCAAAGTTGATTCTCTATTTTGCTCCGGGATGTCTGGTTCTAAAAACTTGTTGGACATACCTCCTGGTTTTTTGCGGGTGCCTTACGATTTCAAGCGATTCCGCCTATTCTATAGAAGGTTCTCTTAATATTTGGTAATGTTTGTTTCAACTTAAATTTTTTAGAAACTCTTAAAATTCAAACTGAAACGTGGGCTAGACACATGTTGCTAATTGTAAGTGGACTCCGACATTTTTTTTTCCTGCCATGTCAATATCAACAATCTAAAATTTTGGCGTTATTGATCACACAAAAATATAGATAGCCTGGACGCTCCAAAATCAAGACGATGATGAATTTATGGTGGTACCGGTGCTGGTGTTGGACCGAGGGTGGTGGTATGTAGAAGGTTATAAGATTTCTTAGTACTGAGAATTAGAATGTTGCACTTCTTGATGGGTGCATGATATTTATACATTATGTGGGTATTTTGCGATGTCATTAATAAAAATTTTAAATTTTTATCAAAAGAAAATATTCAAAAAATTTAACTCAAACACAAGTACGATGAAATGAGAACAAGATGTTCGTTCCCATAATCAATCGGATCAAATACCCACGTAAAGATTCAGATAGAGCTGATGAGGTCTTGCGAAGCTGGTGGCTTAAAATTTATCTCAAGGTGGTTATAAAAAGCGAATTAGATTTTCCTTTTGGACGTTGCTTAATTACGACCTAATCGCCTCACAATTTTCGATCTCTGCACTTTTGCTTTAATCAATTTGATAAGATATCTCAACATGGGCAGCCGTACTTGGTTATGTTTGGGAGTTGGTCGTTTAGGCCTTGGATCAGATGGGCAAGTGGTCTAATGGATAGAAAAGATTAGACGAAAAAGGTAAGATAAAGAAATATGAAAAAGTTGATAATGTCTCTGATTATATTTTGCAAACTTTTGTTTTGTGCCATATGTCTAGGATTGTCATCTTTTTTTTTTTTTTTTTTTTTTTGGTTACAAGGATTGTCATCTTTATATACGTGGCAAATGGGTTAGGATAATATTTATATTTATATGGTTATATATTATTTATGATCTATATTTAATTGTTCATTTGTTTGCCAAATGAGAAATTTGAGTGAGGTTTAATCCCTTCCCTAATGTACTAGCACATGGGATTATAGTTCAAATTCTATGTCCCATTTGGGTTTCATCTTATAGGTTATTTTGCTTTATGATTGATATATATATATATATAGTTATTGAAGAATCTAAAACTCTTACGAATGTCATCACAATTTTAAGGAAAAATGTAACACAAGATAGAGACTGAAGTTTCAAATCATGGGATTATGAACATAAAAATCTTTTCTAAAATCCATCAAGTTTCAAGATTAATGAACTCCAACCGAAGAAAGCAAGAGTCCTAGGGAGAACGAGTATTGAAATCTTTCAAAATTTGAAGATCATGATAAGAGTTCTAGATTTAGATTTCTGGAGTGATGAGTAAATGACAGTTTTAAAAAGAAGGGGTGAGAGCTTTAAAAAGAGTTAATTACATAAAAGCCTTACAAATTTTTTGATTTTTAACACTTTTAACTCCATAACTAATATTTTAATAATTAAACTAGTTGAAAATGTATAGAAATGACCCAAATGTAACTAAGTCGCAACTAGTTGAAAATATATATGACATGACATCGTATTTGACAATTAACACATCACTAAAAGTTAAAAGATAAAAATAAAAGAATTACCAAATAAGAAGTCACCTCAGATTTTAACTAATTAAAGTTGGGTTTCAGGGGGGGTCATTCTTATACAAATAAAAATAAAATAATTACTAAATAGGGCACCATGTCAAATTTTAACTAAGTAAAGTTGGGTATTGAGTTAAATTTGAGTTATTTCTATATTTTTTAAACTAGTTAAAAGGTTTAATTGTTTAAATATTAATTGTAAAGTTAAAGTGTTAAAAACCAAAAAATTTATAGATTTTTTGTATGATTAACTCTCTTAAACATACTAATGGAAATCTCTAGAGAGAAAGTAGGGCCGTAAATCGAACCAAATGGTTCGTGATTCGCTCGGTTTCGATTCAAAAATTAATCGACTCGATTCGGTTTCGATACGAAAAAGAATCAAACTTAATATTCAATTTAAAATTTGATAAGTTAAACGAGTATAATTTGAGTACATCAATACTCGCGAGTACTTCGACTTTTCCTTTTATACTAAAATATCATAACTATTTTTAGAAATATATAATCAATTATGTCTTAATAATACATTTAAATATTATACATATTGAGTAAGTTACTCTAAAATTAATGTTCATAAATAAAATGAATTGTTATATATAATTTTTATCCTTAATAAATAAAAAAATCTATTTATAATGAAAATTTTTACCAAATATATGTGTTCGTGAATAGTTCATAATCAACTCTAATTCGATTAGAGTAAAATTTGAGCACTAAAATTTTTTTCAACTAAATACTCGAATTCGAATTTGAGTATCAAAAAATTTATTAGAATAAAATGTGAGCACATTACTATTCACTCGAATTCTATTTGTTTACTCCCGTAAGATAGTCATTGTTTGCCAAGGAAAAAGGTAAGACATTATATTTTTTGTGGAGCAAGAATTTTCTCTAAAACTAGTTTAACAATTATTCTTTTTGTAGCAAAAAAAGTAAATTATATTATTATCGATACATTTACCGCTCAGTTAGTAATGATTTAACATTTTTTAACGACATTATCACTTTATCAATATTATCATCGGCCTAATTCTTTTGCTATGATAATATTAGGCTTATCAGCGGATGTTATATACGGAGTATATGATGCTCCCCTCCATTTAAAAAAAAAAAGGTTATATTTAAGTATCTGACTAATATTTATACGTGTGTATTTAATTAAAAATTACTCAATTGCACATATAAATATTAAACTTTTTTCATGAAAATTATTATAAGTGTTCATTAATGATAAAATAAAAAGACGATAATAACATTATAATAACTCTTATGATAGTTGTAATAACATTTATTATTTTAAAATTAATAAAATTATAATAAAAAATATTATGCAGGATATAACTCTTTTTAAGAGAAAAAAAATTTCATTTTCAAATGTAACAAACCAAAAGTCAAAAATTACGAATAATATTATGATCATAAATCTGTATAAATTTTAAATAACATAAAAAGAATTATGTCAACTAAAGTTGGTAATCTGCAAGTATTACCGTAAATCCTTAAAAGAGATTGATAACATGCCCTGAACTGAGAAGTTTCTCTCAGCTAAACTTTTTTGTAACCCAAAAAAAGAATTATATTAGGGGTTCGTCTTTCTTTGTAACTAAAAAAGTAGTCCACTAATTATTAACTCGGATTTAACAAACGTTCTTATTAAGTTGAGAGTTCGAATTTTGTTAGTCGTCATTTTTGATAGATAATCTGTAAGTACCATTGTAAATCCTTAAAAAGGATGGTGGCATGTCCGATTCTAGATTGGAGAATCTCTCATCACCTAAACTTTTTGTTTCAAAAATAAAAATAAAAATAAATTATTAACCCGCTCAAGAGACGGTTAGTTATAATATCATCTCCCCACGTTTCTCAAAGTCTGGTTCGTTCCTAACTAAGCGCGTACCATCGTCTGTGTAGGATGAGTTAGTTACACTCTAAACTCTCTTCTTCTTCGTTTTACTCCTCCTCTCAAGTTATTCATTATATCGGTGGAAACTAATTTAATTTGTAAATCAATCATCAATGGCGATTGATCTCTGCTCCGAAAATCATTCTACTACTGCGGCAACAATTATGAGCCCGCGTATCTCCTTCTCTCATAATCTCTCTCAATCAGACATTAATCTCACCGATGAACAACGCCTTCTCCGAACAATCTCAACGTCATCATCAACTTCCGTTGATTTCGATTTCTGCATTCATCACACTTTCAATCAGTCCACCTCCGCCGACGACCTTTTCTCTGACGGAAAAATTCTTCCCACCGATCAACTCAAGCAAAAGGACATCAATTCCTCACCAAAATTAAACCAAAAACCTCCATCGCCACCGCCACCAGCGCCGCCGCTACAACCACCTCACTATCGCAATCACTTGGACCGAGCAGCAGAGGAGGCGGAGGACCAGAAGCAAAAGTCATCGTCAAAGTCGTTTTGGCAATTCAAGCGAAGTAGTAGTTGTGGTAATGGCTATGCGCGCAGTCTCTGTCCGTTACCGATTCTACCGCGTAGTCATTCCACCGGTTCGGCATCAAGTTCTAAGAAATCATCATCTTCCTCGAGAGATCAAAGTGTAAATCATAAGCAGCAATCACAAGCATCAGTAAAACAGAATCAGTTCAGTAGTAATCAGAAGCCTCCATTGAGGAAGAATGTGTATGGATCATCACATGGGAATAGCGTTCGAGTAACTCCTGTTTTAAATGTTCCTTCGACGAATCTATTTGGTTTAGGCTCAATTTTCACAGGAAAGAAGGAGGAGAAGAAGAAAAAAAAAATTAATTGAACGTCGTAAATTAATATAGTCAATTTGAATTAATTAATCAGGCGTTTTGATTTTTCTAATTTAATGTAGATAGTAGTTAAGAGTGATTAAGGATTTAAATGATTGAGAAGACAGGAGATGAGTATGGATAATGGAGGGGCCTAGTTATGCTTCATTTCATGCCACACCACACATGCTGAAGATGCCGAAGATGAAAATAACAGGTAACATTTGCTTTCATGGTTGTCTCATCATTTATTTTTTAATATTTGGTTGATGCTTTTGGTTACATATGTATTTACATTTGGTCATTTTAGTTTCAATTTTAATTTTAAACCCAGATAAGCTAGTTCATTGTAATTTGTAACTATTTGGGTTTCTCTAATATTGTGCTTGCGGTTCATTGACCTTTGGTGCTTTTTTCTTGTGAAGTGCAAAAATAAGTGTAATGGTTCAATAAGAGGATATTCTTGACTATGTTTATTATTTGGGATTATTTACATTTCTCCGTTTAATATAAATTTATAAAGAATAAATTTCTGTACACAGTTCATTTGTAAATCCCTCATAAATTACAAGCACTTACTTTGTGGACGGAAATAAGCAATCAAAATTATTATTGCTGTTGCTTAAGCTCGGTGCATTTTTAACCATACATCTGTAATTGTTTCTGTTGTATTCAAGTTGTTGAATCTAGATTAAAAGGGAAAGACTTGCTCATGCGAAGGAAGTCATATCAGCTCATAGAGAGGAAAACAAGTTGCGTTGAGAAATTATTAGAAAATACTTTGATCGATACAACTACACACGATCTCTTTTATTCAAAATAAAAACGGATAAAACTACTTAATTAAATCATTATCCGCTGATTGAGTAGCTCCAACTTGTGGATATCCGCTTGCCATGTTTAATTAGTACATTTGATATTTAACCAATTGATTAGATAATAATGAAAAGTTCGCATAAGTTCTTAAATAATTTAACAAGAATTAGAAGCATCCAACATGGAAAAGACGTCAAAAGAAACAAAATTATCTCATGGGAAATCAAAATAAACAGAATTATCCAAGGGATTAACGTAAATTAAAAGGACTTGAAACCCACATAAAATACTTACATACATAAATGTTACTATATCCGTTTCATAAAATAGCAACATTTCATTTTGTTTGTACTAGATTATCAATTCCTAGAATTTAAATTGTTGCAAGAATTTAATAATGTTTTTATATAGTAAAAAAATTATTTTGTTAGAATTTCAATGTATTATGCAATATTAATCATTTTACAAAATTAATCAAACTCAAATCAAATTTAAATTATAAACTTTCACAAAAATACTAATTTACCTTTTGAAATGTTAGTATTTTTTTGGAACATATATAATAGCATGTAATATATACCAGACAACTAGCTTGAGAGCGATTTGCGGAACATTTCTCAACTCAACATGGGGCTTATTAGTTTCACTTTGTGTAGGCCATCAGGCCGTGAATTTGCTACATTCATAGACCACTTTCAAAGTCCGACTATAAGAAACTTGGGTTCACCCGTCGTGATAGCTCCCTGGGCTCGTGAGTGGCAACTCCATCGACTATTCTATCTTCACTGATTGGGTTTATTATGAAGGTATTTTTGGGTTTTAGGCATACTATTTATTCTTGAGGGACATTCTCTTGGGTTTTGGATTTCTATTTTTTCACCTCATTGGCTTTGTAATCTATAACTGACTTAATTTTAATTATTACTATCCAATAAACTAAAATGTTATAGAGAATGTGACACCAAATAAGACGCAGTTTAGAGTAGTTTATCTCATCAATAGTTGATGATTTTGAAATTATATAATGTGCCAAAACAAATTATTTGTGCCACATAATTTTATTTCGTATTAATAACAGATAACTCGCAACATTTCAACTTATTTTCTGTTATTATTTCAGGATAATAACATTAGTAAATTCAAATTCAAGTATATCCCTCCCTGGCAACATTTCAAATTGAGCTCCCTCCATTCTACTAAAGAAGTTTATATTGATTATATTCAGTATCCCAGTATGCTTGTAAGCAAGTTTATTATTATTATTATTTTTGGGTACATTAAGCAAGCGTATTAAATTTTGACTATTACAAGTATCAACATTATAAACTGGGACTAGTAATTACGAATGTTATGCATTATCTTTTAAAAACTTTAGCAAATGGTAACCCCACCAAAAAAATAATTAAAAATGATTGTTACAGAGATGAATATTCAAATTTAACAACATAATATTAAGAAACTGAGATTAATTTTATACGAGGGAGAGAATATAAGTAACCAAAGTAAGGCATTGAAGGAATATAATCATGAGTTTTCCTTATATATTAAGAAAATGAAAGGAATAAGAAAAGGGTACCTAATAACATATATAGATTACAGATATTTAATTATTCAAAGAGGAAAAAGTTCACTACTTTCCCAGAATGTTACAATCAGATTCAAACCAAAGGTTTATACAAACTGAAAAAAGATTTCGTGATAAAAATGGATAAAAAAAATAACAGCATTACCATATAGCCTCTTTTTTCTGGTAATCTCATCACTAAACGCAAACAATCCAACCAAAAAAGGAAAAGAAAAAAAACTCGACTGAATGAAAGAATTTCAATCCAAATTTAATATTGTTTGTACCCCAAAATGGTCTTGCCAATTCCTCTTCCAGTCCTCCCTCCCCTGTTTTCTTCATTATTAATGGCATTCGCCGCAGAAGAACTGTATCCTTTCAATTGTTCTACACTTGCGTAGCTCTTCCTCGCCATCATCAATCCCCCATTCCTTTTCTCCCCTGAATTCGCCGACTTACTGCCGCTCAATTTGGCTCCAATTCCAAGCACTTTCGAACTCTTTGCTGGAGGGGTCATCGATTTCTCCATCACGGGCATCAACATCGCCGGCGGCTTCCGGTTCTCTTTCCTCAACGCCGATGAAAAATCAGGGACTGATTGAGTCAAAACAGAGGACCCTTTTCGCCTCGGCGGTGTCGCCGCGAAACTCCCCTGAAACTTGACTTCTTTTCTCGGCGGGGTTAAGTTTGATTCCTCTTCTTGGGACTGCGTTTTGTTCTTCATCCGGAGCCTCGATTCTCTCAAATCGGCGTATGCTTTGTATCTGGGTCCTCTCTCCATGAAAAAATTCTCTGTTGTTAATTGCAGGAGATTGGGATTATTGGGATCTGAAGGGAACTGTGAGAGGATTAATGATTTGGGATCGAGGGCAGTGAAGAGACGCTCCACATTAGTGTTTGATTGCAGAGAGCCGTTAAGCCCTGCCATTGTTATTGAATTGGTGGATTTGCTCTGCCTTTCGTTGTTGCAGAGCTTCGAGAGAGAAAGGGGAGGAGGAAGAAAGTGTAGTTGTTAATTATGTTTTCTAAATTGGGTTGTTGTTCTCGTGTAGTTTGTTTTTAATTGATTTGAGTTTCCAACGGTCTAATTAAAACAGGGCGACGAGAGAGAAGAGGCGACTATTTGTTGGATGTTCCAACGTTCTAATTTCGTGTGGGTCCGGGTCCGGGTCTTTTCCAGGATCCGAAAGGAATAAAACGAAAAGACAATGGAGGAAAAGCGGCATTAGATTCCATACGGAGGAACGACTTGGTTGGATTTGGTCAGATTTTAATTTACATAAAAGGCATCAAAATCTTACTTTTATTATGATCCTTTTTTTTAATGCATAAATCACTGCTTGTTTAAAAGTATCGTGTAAAATTAAAATCTACTTCATTAACACAATTTCAATATGAGTTTACTCATTTGACATTTTATCTTGTGTCTCAATCACTCTATATATTTGATACTTGATTTTTTTTAAAAGATTTATAACTCATAAAATAACGTGATAATTTTAGAAAAGAATATGACCTAAATATAAGACATTAAATGGAGTAAAAGATTTCAAATCTTAATGTGAAGATAATGAGATGTAAGATGAGACATGAGATGGAGTAGGAGATTTCAAATCTTTATGTAAGTTTACAAGGTGAATTCAATATTTACATTACTTTTTGAAGTAGAATGAAATATATTTGGAATATATTTTTGAACTAACGAATATATTATTGTGTAACACTACATTTACCAAAATTTTAATGTCTACAATTATTGTGAAACCAAATATCGTACCAACTCTCATTCCCCTTATCATGTTCCCCTAGTCGTTAGTCTCCACAAAGTTGGAATACAGAAAGTTACTTACTATTAATTTCTGTAAATTATTTTGTTGTGTACCTTAGATATACTGAATGTTTATATGACAAACGCATTTATAATGAACATAATTTTTGAAACACATTAAAGTTTAGAACCATTGATTCGTTGAACATCAACAAGTGTTCCTTAAAGAAATTTACAACAAAATGGTCATTGCATTAAATCATTCACAACTTAAAAGTAGTCATTCGAAAACTACCTAAGATAGAATGTCAATCATGGTACTTTTCTTAACGTCATTGTTATATATTAGTTATACGGGTGCCACATGGCATCTAATTTGTAATTAACTTAAAGGTTTATAAGTCCTTAAGATGTCCTTAATATATAATGCATAACAAATTATGTGACAGAAGACAAAAAAAAGGGTACACAGTTGAAGGGCAAAGTGAATTGCGGAATTGATTCATGAATAACGCTGATATAATCCATGGCATAAAACTATCAATTACCTAGTTATTAACAAAAATAAGTTGGAAAAACTAAAAAGATAGAGAAAAGGTCAAGACTTTTAAACCTTCATACTCTTTGTTTTATATCTAAAATGTAGAGTTTTAGGTACAAGGCAACCTTTCCACAATTTTTTTTAGATAGAATTCTTATTTCTTACTGTGGAACACAAAAGATTATTAAAATGCACAAAAGACTATTTCTAACTGAGACGCATTATTTATCCCAAAAAAGGAAAGTATTTTAATTTATTGCTTTCAGATAATAAGAATATTCGTTAGACGGCCAATTACAGTATTCACATACGGCTATAATTAGTTATGGCGGGTATTTGCAACACTGAGAGGTTGCCAGTTGGATACATATTACAAAAGACATGAGCACAACTAGATTTTGTTACTTCTCAATGGTACAAGGAGCCAGCTACATTAATCTGAAATTCCTAAAATCATTTCTTTGTACATTACCTTTCTAATTTATTCTGTGCAGTACCCTCACACGCTGTGATACTTGTACTTCTGCGCCAAATTAAACCTATCAATTTTACTGTTGAATCCACCAAGTACCAACATTCTCACAGCCTCAACCCCCTGTTCCAATGCTGCGTCAATCTGTCCATGCCATGAATTGTAGAATCATAAAATGCAAATGAAAATTTGGGCGCATGTGAGCGAGTGCAAGAGCAAGAGATAGACACCGTGTATGCACGTGCGTGTGTGCAGAGACAAATTAGACAACATTTCCTTGCTAGAATATTTTAGATAGTACATTCATCAGAACCAGAAAAGTGAAATTTTGATCAACTCTAGGGAATGATATCAAATTATAAATCCTTCCAAAAGCTCTGGTTCAAAACAGAGAAGCCAAACATAAAAGAAATGCCATACAAAGGAAAAGAGTACCATGCCCATGTGGTTATTAACATTTAAACAACTCAGTTCAGTTTACATGAGACCTATCTAGCTGCCAGCATACAATTATAGACCTCGTCAAATGGGAACAAGATGATAACTAGTTCAACTTTAATACTATTATACGAAATGTAGTGTCTATGTATTTGCCTATGAAATTGTGGACCAGATCAAAATATTTATCCTTCGAAAAATTAGAATTTCCGACTGAGAAATATTTGTCAATATCAAGGAGAATCAAATTGAACTCGAAAATGTAACCAAAAAACAAAAAAATGAAATCGAAAATGGGCTTCACCTGTTTTCGCTCCAATGGACTGAATTTCTGCAGAAGATATGCTTTTATGTCCATCGTACCAGGTGGATTTCCGATTCCTTAAGAAATTAGATGCATATTTTTAGATATAAATATTTGTATATCTGTTGCAACTACAGGAAGAAAAAAAAATAGTAGTAAAGATAATGATTAAAGCCAACCTATGCAAAATCGGGGAAATTCACGACGGCCATCCAAATGTTCCATGACGCTCTTAACTCTGAAATAAGTTATCATCAACGAAAGCAATCCTTATATGTGCAAAAAATATATTCACAATGCTAGAAAATCATGATAAATAAGATAAACTGGCAATAGACATTCAAAGTGAAAGTGTGAAACTGCTCTGGGACTAAGGCTAATGCATGAAATAAGAATATTAGATGCAAGTAGATGCACTGTCTGAAATATTAACTACATTGTTCGAGTTCACTCTCAGTACAGAGTAACAAGCTCAACCTCTATATAACCTTTCATTGCTATACTCAAACTTAGAATAGTCAACTTCTTAAGCAACAAATTAGTCAGACAAGCCAAGTATCTTTGCAGTTTAGAAGACTATGATCTAATCCAATTTGCAACTTAAAGCACTCGATGTTGACCATAGGATTTTAAACATGATGAAATGTTCCAGATCCAGAATGGTTCACAAGAACTGCAAAATACATGCATTTTCATGGTAATAACAATCCGAGTAACCACCGAATGGTATTTGTTTGTTATGGTTACAGGGTTCAAAGAGGAATGATACCCATTGTGATAGAAATGTCCTGCTTTCGGTTGAAGCCTCAGAACACCATTTGGTAAGCTAGTCTCATCATAAATCTACAGAAAAAATTCCATAAATTTATGCAATTAAAGGTTATTTAACTGTTTAGGACTCCACACACACATAAAAATAAATAAATAAATAATAATTGTAACTGTTTCAGATGTGCAATCTATTTACTCTGTAGAGTGGTACGGAAATAAATACCAGAAGGATACGGCGCAAGGGTACTCGATAATATGCAGCAAGTGGTCCAACCTAGCAAATTAACAAAAATAAGATGTCGTAGCATAAGGATACACATGTCGGAAATTAAAGAGAAGATACACATAAATCGTGTAATTATGCAAGAAAGATCAATGAGCAGAACCTTGTTATAAACATACTGAAAATTGAGAATTCACAAGCCAAAGATAGTTTCATGAACATTACGATAACTCCTTTAAAAAGAGAGGGGAACGGGGGGCGGGAGCTGAGGTAGTTAACTGACCTGTATATGGTAATATCCAAGAGTAAAGCCTTGAGCAAGAATGCTAGTCTAAGAGTTGAGGGTAGAACAGGTTTTTGATACATGTTATTAAACCCCGTATATATGTACCGTTCTAATCAAAAGTTATAACACCAATTCTCTAAGAGCTATTAGTGAAGCCATTGTATAAATTAGCTGATTTGATAAGAACTTATTTTTTTTTTTATCCTGCCTATATTACACATCTGGCATAATCAACACTATTATAGGAGTTATTCAAAGAAAATGTACAAAGATTTACCACCAACTTTTAGTGTATTTATGTTTTGGGGGAAAAAACCTTTCAGTGTAAGGGAAAAACAATACAATTTGACAATTCAATATTGGATTTTTCAGGACTTAGGGGTCAATCCTCCCTAGAATTTTATGTTTTTGATTTAATGATTTTCTTTTTGGGGTACATAATTCAAAGTCATGCTCACTCAGGCTTCATTGGCAAGGTCTGTACCACCAATTTATTGTTTGGAGGGATTGGGAATAACCATTTGTCTACTTGCCATCTTTTGTGCATCTTCTCCTGTTTTCAGAAGGCCATTATCATGAAACGAGTAACAATAAAGAGACAATAACACAATTCTCTAACCCAATTCATTTCAAACCTAACTGATATGAATAATCAAACCATATAATAAAAATGCCTAAAATGCTAAAAGAAGTTGTTGAAATGAATTACACAACGAACCGATTCTCCACTAAGATTCATGTAAGTCTGAGGCTTTGCCAACAAAATCGGCACCTCTCCGATAGAACCTGCACTGTGTACTCATCATATTCACAATCAAATACTTAAAAAATTGAACATCTAAATGAAAGTAACAAGCAAGGAGAACATCTAGAATCTAAAAAATAAATAAATAGAAAAAAGCTAAATATTCACCTATTCCAAACAATGTCTTGGATTGTATAGTATTCATGATAATTCCTTCTTCTTGAGAAATTCGATCAATCATCTCAAAACCAACCTAATTCACAACAAAAGATGATTGCAGCAACACAAGAAATCCCTTGAGATCAATAAATCAGTAAAATAACAAAACCCCATTATTGACCTGGTTGTTGGCCTCACTAGACATCATCTATCTCCTCAAAAGTGAAAAGTGGGGAAGTCTATGGGTGCGTGAGAGTGTGCGTACATTTCTAGTCAGTGACCTCCTTTATAACACCCGAAAAAAAAAACACATTATTTAGCATTTAGAAAGAATTAACTTATTACATTGTGACGGGTTCCATGATACTTGTTTCCGGGGTTTCCCAATCCAGCAATAAGCCAAGGAGTGCACTCCACTTTTGCAGCAGCCCCATTTGGTTTCGGCAATGAAGCTGAGAAACTGAGCCTAATCGGAGCTAATCTTTTGGGTAGAAAATAACAGTCTATAGGATATGTTATGCAAGTTGTAGGTGTTGATACTGCGCACAACATTGACCTAAAAACAAAAACATACAAAAGCTGTATCAACAAGTTTGGTTCCTACACCTATATGCCACCCTTCAATTTTAGAGAACTTGCAATGATATAGAAAAGCATATTTGATGTAATTTTCTGTAAAACATGCATTATTATAACTGTAAAAAGTGATACTCAATAATTGAAACGAACTGGGGAAGTGTTAAAGAAGAAATTCTGCCATAGATTTCTATGGAAGTGGGACTTACAGCTTAATTTGAGCTGAATACGTGAAGAAAGGAAGCGCAGACAAAACGGTGACCAGTCCCTCCAATCCCAAGGATCAGAAGCCAACAGATATTTCTGAGCCGTAATAACGGGGTGTTTTAATTATTTATTTAATTCAACGATTGTGATAAGTTTTTAATATTTTTTTTTCTTCCCATAAAAAATTACAATAGCCATTGTAAACAACATTTCATTCAAAAATTTTGTATTATTCATCTATGTTAAAACTATAAAATATAGTTGATATAAGCAAGTAAATTTTATTCACTATCCTAATAAACACAATAAATATCAACATTGTTGTATTGAATACTTGATTTATATTCACAACAAATTTAGAAAATTAAATTAAAATTTTAAGTATCTCAAGGCAAAATTCGTAAATCCAATTTGTTGTTATACTTAGAAGTTACTAGAATTCATATTAATATCATGCCGATTAATATATAACAATTTCCATGGATCGCACTTTGTAGGAGTAAATTACTCGTCTATTCACTTGCAAATCTATAGAGTTGGATGTGGCGTCATATCATTCAATCTTTTAATGATGTAGACTTTGCAGCAGATCAATGGATGAATTAATAGATTATGATTTAAGAAACTCTATAATTTAGACTTCTTCTAAGTAAAAGTGAGTGTTTGGTAATAATTTTGTTTTATTAGTGAAAATATAAGTTTAAAATAAGATAGATGATGTTTTGATTATGATGACTTACAAGTTAAAATATAGTGTAAATTTACTTAAAAGAGTTTGTATGTTAAAAAAAGATTAAAAGAGAAGAAACAAATATATAATTACATTTGGTCAACTTTACTTATTTTATTTTTAATTATAAGCAAAAAAACAATAGGAAATATTTATTTGCTTATTTATTTGAACTTACCAAACATAAATTTTAATAAAATTACTTATAAGAAAGTTTGACATACTTATAAGTTATTGCCAAACACCCCTCAGTATGTCTCTCATTCCTCTTTTATTTTATTTAATAGAATTAATGTTTTTTTTCCCTTTTCCTGAAGACGAACTTAAATTATAATTTTAGTTTTCCTTAAAATTCATGTTTATAATTTTAGAATTGCACTTTGGATTGATTTGTATCGTTTAACAATTTCTCTCTCCTGCCACACAAGCCATACCCATTAGTCCATTACAGATGCTCTTAAGTCTTAAGTATGGCTTAACATTTTATAACGAAATTAGGTGTTATTTTTTATATGTTAAATGATTTATTTAATATTAGAAAAATTAATAATAATTTTTTTAAACATATTAATATGATTTATTAATATGTTGAAAAAATGATTGTTCGTCTTCTTCGCGTGCTTCGTTTTCGTATACGTTTTCTTGCCGGAGACAACATTGGTTTTAGAAAAGAATTTTCCCTGAAGACCTTTACAAAGTCCAACCGGCTGGAGATATGATCTGAGAAGTTGTTCTACTAGTGACTGTATACGTACTTCTCTGAAATTCTTGGTTGTGTAAATTTGCTATTGTTCTTATATTTTAAAAATGAAGGTGATACACTAAGGATCAAAATTAGCATAATTCATGCAATTTTAAGTTATCATCAATTCTATAAGTTTTAGTTTTAACAAAAATATCTTATTATTATAATTATATTGATTATTTATAAATAAATGTACACTAAAATTAAATTTTATATATAGACGTATAATATTATACATTAACCCGTATATCTCATTCCGATAAAATTTTAGAGTCAACAGAGACATTACTTTATTATATGTGGGACTGAATTATCCAAAACACAAAAATAAGCAAAATAGAAGAGGCTAAAAATTTAGTAAATTTTTTATTTTTTTTCATGTTAATCTGGCTAAAAATTGTATAAAATAAAATTTATTTTAAATTAAAAATACATTGAAAAAATTAAAAGGAGATAGTATTTGAGTAGAGTCAAATTCTCAAATTAAAATGGACTATAACATAAAACGAAGTATTTGAATATTTTAGACGGATCAATCTTTAGTTATTAAAAAATTAACAAAAACTTCCATTTCAAAATTAAAAATTAATTTCTCTTGTACTACTTAAGTTTTTATTTGTATTTAAAAAATATTAAAAGTAAAATCATTCATCCTATTTTAAGTTATAAAAATTTATAAACTTATTTTGTATGAACTCGGTACTTTTAATTTTGAATTTTGGGAGTGAGGGAATATATCCATCGACAAAGACGGGGAATGAGTAAAATGAGTTGCACAGATAGCGTCGACGAAGACGTGTCACGTGCGCCTGCGACATCTCCGACGCAACCAAATACATTTCAAACTTATCTCTTTTATATTACTGGGCATAAATAAATAAAAGCATGGAAACTTTTTGTCATTTAAAAAATAAATTTACTATTCTCGGTTTTCTCATAAGGATAATTAATAATAATAATAATAAAGAACATAAAGTAAGTGACTGTATTGGTAAATAATTAATTTGATATACAAGAAAAGATAAAATAAGATATATCTAACAACGTAAATAAATACTCCACAAATAATTTATTAATAAAAACAATCACTTATTATAATTTTTTTTAATAACAATAACAATGAAAATAGAGAAATTGGAACGGGCCTATCGAAACGAAATAGCGTTGAAATCTCCACCAGCGCGTCTGGAAGTATTCGATTCTTATTCTCCGCATATTTTCCATTTTCGGTAACTCCAAAGCTTTCTCCTATACATACTCTTTCTCTCTCTTTCTGCTAACAATGACTACTACACAAACTCCATACTAATACTTGTAAGTTCATATTCAAATAACTTTATTTTCTTCAATTTTCCAACTAATTATTATTCATCGATCTGCATTGTTTTGCTTATTACATTACTGTCCACTTGTTGAATTCTCTGTGGTAGTTTTTCACTTGCTTTTACTTTCTACAGTTTCTGTGTTTGTGAGTAGTTATAGTGGTGTATGCGTTTGTGATTTTCAGGAAAATCAGTGAAAAATGCAGTCATCTAGTTTTGCTGTGAAAGGGAACTTGGGATTTGATCTTCGAAATCGGAGGGTTTCTCCATGTTCTGGAGAGTTGAGTAAGAGAATTCGGGTATCACGCAATACCTGCAGGATTGATAAGAGAGACTCTTGCTTCGGATTGCGCCTTAGTTCCCTTTCTGTGGGTGCGGAGCTTGGTCATGTCAGAGACGGAGTGACAAGTGTGTTCCGATCATCGATCAAAGCCAGATCAGTAAAGGCTCAAGCTGCTGGTTTGTTCTTCTCTTCTTATTTCATGCTTAATTGTCTGTTTGTCTCAATGTTTTTGTCTGTGGTCCTGTGACTTTTTAACTTGTTTACAATATGGACCATCTTATTGATTGAAGTAAGAGAAATTTTGCATGTAATTGTTTTACGATTCGGCATGTACTACACAATAATTAGAATGTATCTACTTCCATGGAATGGTGCCGAAATAGAACTCCTGAATTGTTTGAATTAGATGCGACGCATTGTCATCAGATGTTACTGCTGATGATAGTCTCCTAAAAGTGGAGCAGTGGAGCTCATGCGATTCCTTTTGGATTTGAACTTTGCATCTGGCACATTAGCGTTCTTTTTCTTGTCATACATCAGTTGAAAAAGGAGTGGAGTCTGTTACTCTGTTAGTGTGGTCCACCCTTATGCTCCTACCTCTCCAAACAAGATGTTAGTGGTTCAAGTCTTGGCAATGTGTAGGGTGTGAGTTTCAATTATGTACTGAATTAGCATTATTTTTTTTCTTCGAAAGAAAAAAAGAAGAAGAAAGGAGTGGGGCTAGGAAGTAGCATGATGGTCTCTATGTCTTGTGTTTGTCAAAAAGCTTCTTGTTTGTCTTCCGAAATCAGTTTGCAAAAATCGGAAATCTGTTGATTTCAATAAATTATGATCTTGATATGGAAATGTGATTTTACAGTTTTATTACTTTCAGCACTTGGTCTTGAATTTTGGATTTACAATTTGAATTAAGATGGCCAATTTAGAGTAATGGGATATTATTATTTGGAATGACAGACATGGTATTACTAATGTATCTATATACAGAGATTGTATCTGAACTCTCATAAATCAGAACATTACTTTGGAGAAATTATTATAATTATCAGAGATGGTAGTCTTGAGAATGAGTGACGTGCATCTGCCAACATCGAGAATTACTATTTTACCTCTACTGCGTCAATACTTTGCTTGATTCATTTGTTTGCTAACTAGTATTAGATATTTGAACCGTAGAAGGAGATTTTGCAGAAGTTTCTCCCACAAAAATCCAAGGGAAATCGTCTGGATCAGTATTACCTTATGTTGGAGTTGCTTGTCTGGGAGCTGTTCTCTTTGGATATAATCTTGGGTAATAGCACTACTTTTGCCTTTTTTGCAAGTCATCGGTACAGTCTTACTGCTTTTGCTTTTCGCTCTAGTTTAGGTTAATTGTTCTTAATTCTCACCCAATCATTTCCTATTTTATTTTGGTAATAAACCTGAGAGCTCTATATATCTACTTCAGGGTTGTAAATGGCGCTCTTGAGTACCTCTCCAAGGATCTTGGTATTGCTGAAAATACTGTTTTACAAGGCAAGTTTTCTTTGTGTTGTGATAAGAATCCTGGCTCATATTGCTGCTATCAATTATGATTGTCTAGTATATTTTATGGCTTACATTAACTACATCCCTATGCATGGCCTGCGCCCACCACCCGCCAGTGAGAACACTATTAAGGTTTTTATTTTAACCGCAACTTGAAAGCCCCTTATTAATGTTTGAGCCCATGACCACTACCATGTAAAAGAGGGAACACTGAACGCTTATGCTAGAGCTCATCAACTTTCCTAGATATGGCTATTCTTCATGCTTCTATGATAACTTAAATAATCGATCTTTTGCAACATTCAAAGTATTTATATATATATATATATATATATATATTATTTTTACAATATAAATTGTTCAACAGGATGGGTTGTCAGCACAACTCTTGCTGGCGCCACTGTGGGGTCATTTACGGGAGGAACATTGGCTGACAAATTTGGTCGAACGAAGACATTTATATTGGATGCAATTCCACTTGCAGTCGGAGCTTTTCTTTGGTATGTTCTTTTGTCACTGATATAGTAATATGAGGTTCCAGTTTTTATTAATCATTCTCAATCATTCGATCTTAGATAGTCCGAACATTTCAGTGCTACAGCCCAGAGTGTTCAGACAATGATAGTAGGCCGATTACTTGCTGGTATTGGTATCGGTATTTCATCGGCCATCGTGCCACTGTACATATCGGAGGTATTAATTTCTCAACACCATTTTCTATATTTAATTAAGCACTTTGAGTTTCTGAATTAATCAATATTGTGGTCAGATCTCACCGACTGAAATACGTGGTACACTTGGCTCAGTCAACCAGCTATTTATTTGTGTTGGAATTCTTGCAGCACTGGTGGCTGGATTACCGTTAGCGGCAAATCCTTTATGGTACTTTTCCTCTCTATATTGAACTTTCCGTGAAGTATGCCTGCATTATTACCTGACAAAATGAACTAGTTGATAAATATAAGCTCTCTGGTTTTTAAGGTTGCTAAATTTGTTATTCTTGCGGACATTATGATTGCTAATATTTATAAATTTTGGGAAGAGTTCGGGAACTAGTAGGGATGCCATGATATACTCATTATTTATTATTTCTTTGCCAGGTGGAGGACTATGTTTGGTATTGCAGTCATCCCCTCTGTCCTATTGGCACTTGGAATGGCATTCTCTCCAGAAAGTCCACGGTGGCTTTATCAGGTTTGTTTAGAAATATCCTGGTTATCCCATGGTTTTCTATATGAAATTTCATTTGTTTATAATTTTTTTTTCCTACCTTTAGCATAATTTTCGAAGACTATTGGCCATATCAAAATGCTAAGCTGGATTCATTATGTTGCAGCAAGGGAAGATTTCTCAAGCTGAAATAGCTATAAAAAGACTATTTGGAAAAGAAAGAGTTTCAGAAGTTATGAATGATTTACATGCCGGGGGTCAAGGCTCTACAGAACCAGAAGCTGGCTGGTTTGATCTATTCAGTAGCCGGTACTGGAAAGGTATAAATGATAAATCTAGAGAATGGAACTCTTTCTTTTGATATATTGTTGTAAAACACTTAAGAATCAGAACTTAGTTGATATATTGGAGTAAACACTTATTCTTAAAGTGCATCAGCCCTAAAAGTACAAGCTAGCTATGGAGTCAAATCTATTCTCCATTTGGAACAAAAGGAGTTTCTCTTTGTCACTCCTTGAAAATTTTCCCTGCCCAACAGATTCAAATAATGTCAGAAGTTAGAAATTAATATGTAATATACAAGAGAGCGGCCTTAATGTTTGTTATGCTTATTTCAAACTGAAGTTTATCACGATACTTCCTGTTGAGAGTAAGACAACATAATTCTAACAAATTTTTATTGCTGCAGTGGTCAATGTTGGTACCGCACTTTTCCTATTCCAACAGTTGGCTGGAATAAATGCCATCGTATATTATTCTACTTCTGTGTTTCGCAGTGCTGGAATAGCATCTGATGTTGCAGCCAGTGCTCTGGTTGGGGCTTCAAATGTTTTTGGTTAGTTTTCTGTAGCATCTATCAAAGTTAACTGCATGAACGCTTCAAGTTACTGAATTTTGATAATGTTGCAGGCACAACTGTGGCATCTTCTCTGATGGACAAGCAAGGAAGGAAAAGTCTACTTATCACAAGCTTTACAGGAATGGTATTGTAACTTATATCTAATTTGTATACTTGTAGCACATGAACTTGAATTTATAAAAACAACAGAGAATTTATCATTTAAAAATTGAAAAATGAAGAAAAAAGATAATTACAAATAAATTTAAATGCAGTGCTCAATAACTAGTCAACGCCGCTTATTGTGTGCCTAGAAGTATATTTAATTGGCCCATATCTTTGTCTAGGAGAAAAACCATTCAAGTGGTGCTCAATTATAAGTCAGGGTAATCATTTATGTTCCATTTGGTTGTCAGAGGGACCGCTGAGAGTGAATTTTCTAACAGTCCTGTTACACTTTTTGGATGCCTTTTATCTCATATGTCCCCTATGCACCTGGTAGTACTTGAGCATTGTCTTGATAAAATGAAATCAATATGAGAACATTTATCTAGTTCAATGTTTTTCTCTTTTTCTGCTCACGGCTACTTGATTTTAGTTGATTTGGGGCTGAGGTTACATCAATGCAAGTTATTTAGTTTATGAATTTCATCCTCCCTCTCTGTCTTTATCTGTTTATTAATAGAACTAACTGATTTCCATATTATAGATAGACCTTTCCTTTTTGTTTGGCATATTAAAAGGGTGAATCTTAAATCATCATATTTTGAAATTGACGGTGGCAAATATTTTAGTGGTTTGATGCTTATTTGTCATCCAAATAGTTGTATTTGGAATAAGATTCTCTGATGAGTATGAAATTTAAGTTTTTAGATTAACTAAAGCCACTTTTACGTGGGATCTTGAAGCCCCTTTTATAACTACAAGACCACACTAGGTGGACGTTTCGTCATTCTGTCATTAGCATCTTACAACTTTACTAATGAGTTTAGCGTTTCAGGCATTTGCAAAAATTCTCTGTTGCATAATAGTTTGTGATCATGATCCATAAAGTTGGAAATATACACATTCTGAAAACCTATTAAAGAACAGTCTTCTGTAACTATTACTGATTATAGATCATAAATATTGCTGATCCCTTAACTCATCCATGTAATCATGACAGTATAATACTAAGTTGATATCAAATTATGGATGAGCCATACACTTCTTTTCTTCACTTCCTAAAGATTCCTTCCCTGGCAATTATCTTATTGAAAAGTCACATATTAGACCAAATTCTCCTTGTATGTTTTGTCTTTTTGAAGGCCGCTTCAATGTTGCTGCTATCTTTATCATCCTCCTGGAATCTTCTCGCACCTTACTCTGGCACACTTGCGGTTGTTGGGACTGTTCTGTGAGTTTCTCATTAGCAGAAATTTGACAAATATTTGTGGTTAAATGTTCCCCCTTTCTCTGACATCCAATCTTGTTGCTAATGTATGTTCTAGATATGTTTTGTCCTTTTCTCTTGGTGCTGGTCCTGTACCTGCTCTACTACTTCCAGAAATATTTCCCTCTAGAATCAGAGCAAAAGCAGTTGCCTTGTCACTAGTTATGCACTGGGTAAGTTCCCATGTCCACGAGTTAAATGTTAGAACTAGACACAAGATACTTTTATACCTGATAATGTTTATTGCTGGAACTGTGTTGGCACAAAATGAAACAGATGCATGCATACATGCAATAAGATCATGCTAAATTTCTTTTATATTAGAATGGAAATCATGGAGTACTTGAAAGATAATTAAACTCAAATTCGAATATGTAACTGCATTGAAACAAATTAGGCATATGCCCTCCATATACAAAGAGCAGAGAGAATTACATTCATCATGAGGAATAAGCACAAATATTCTAGGAACCATAATAGATGGTCATGGTGTTTTTATGATTCTTTCTATTTTACTAATAGTATATACAGATAAAAACATCAGACTTGATAATTCAAAATTGGTACTCCGCGTTCCATTAGGCTGAAGGATGAAAAATTACTTGTCAACTTAACATGAATTTATATAATTGTGCAATATATAATAGAAACTATAAATCACAAAATATATTGCATTTAAAATTGTCATAAGTTGTACCAATTTCGAAGTTAATTATATCTTCATTTTACGTTGATATGTCAAACGTATCTTGTAACTGTGTAAGATACAACAATAAACAATTTAAGTTTTGTAAAATTTTAGATCCTATTCTAAATTGTATAGACCAAACCTGCCTATGCGAGGGCATAGAAATATAGGGGAATTATCGCATTTAAGGAAGGATATGGGATTTATTCACACCAATATCCTTATCCAATGCAGTGCAATATTGTTATTGATAATCCTTCTAATCGCATGAGATATTATATTCTCCCCTTTTCCCAAAGATACTTTTACTTCCCAAGTGCTTGTTAACCTTCATTTTAGATTTCTTTTGCATGCATATGTGATCTCATTATAAGGCTCACTTCTTTCACCTTGAACAGGTGTCGAACTTTGTGATTGGCCTCTATTTCTTGAGTGTTGTAACTAAATTCGGGATTAGCAAAGTGTACCTAGGATTTGCTACAGTCTGTCTTCTTGCCGTCATGTATATAGCTGGTAATGTTGTTGAAACTAAAGGCCGATCATTGGAGGAAATTGAACGTGCCCTTAATCCAGCAGTATGAGTGGGAGACTGTATTGCTTCTGGACCTCGTCTCCTGAAATTCAAAGGCGTTCCGGGATTAAGTCCAAGGTTGAAATAATTCAATTCAACACCTTTCTGTGGTTCCATTTTTTAAAATGTTACCAAATGTAATTAGCATTCAACGTAGATGTCACGACCTGAACCACATCGTTGGACTGGCAGTGTTTTCTGACATATTATGGTTTGAGTTTTTGACTTTTGCTGTGATTGGTTGAGTTCTTCATTAATTGCAGACGTTCGGAGTCCTGAGTTCATTATTGCATAACTTCTTATTCTGTCGGTTTGAAATAGGTCATTTGACGTTGCTTTATGATATGTTAAAGCAACAAGAATTGTATCAGTTGGAGAACATAGGCTGAAGCCAGCAATCACGTGTCACGTGTTGCTTGACTCTTCTCACAACTTTAAGGAGATTACACAATTGATAAAATGATTTGTGCAATCCAGTTTATTTGGAAAAATGCAACTTAATTTTCAAATGCAATGTACCAATAAGGTGAAACTATAGATGGACATCGATTGCACCTTACCCAAGTCCAAAATAATGCATCAAATAAACCAAAATGTAGCATCAAATAATGCATTAAATGGTGCTGTACTGCCTTCTTCAGAAACGGTAATAGAGAAAAAACTCGCGAGGTAGAACTCCGAAAAAAAACCATATTTACTTCTCAAGTTTGGTAGCACAGTTCCCTATTGATACACGTGTCACTTATTTGCCGCTCCGATATGGACATAAAACCACAAATTTAACACAATACTTCATTCAACAACGGGTGATGGAGGGGTTTTGGCGGGGGAGGGGGGATGGTGGGCGTGGGGGTAATAAGAGGAATTAAATATGGAACTCGTTTTATGAAAGAAATGGAGCATTATCCATTCCTCAAACGGTCAAACTAGAAGTTGAAGGCGAAAGTGGGAGCACAAATGTCCCAAAAAATAGACAACTAGGAGATTTTGATGTGGGGCATTTCAAGGGGTGCAAAGAATGGGACCATTCTGAACATACAAATTCTGTGAATGAGTAGAACGCACTTTACTATTCAAGTAAAGAGCACTCTTCTTGCATGTATTCTGAACTATGAAGCATGTAAAACTGACATCTTTATTAATTTCTTCTATATGCGCAATGAGATTATAACATCAATTTTCTACTAAAACGGAATCAACAATTTATGTGATATTTTTTTGAAAACACACATAACTTCAGTATCAATTACATAGATGACCATAGTATCATATATAAATTCAGTATCAATTACACAAGGCCGCAGTACATGTATATACAGTTGAGCACAATGGCCTAAAAGGTTTTATATCAACTTCTCTAGTGACTATATCTCGTCTGCAGACCATAGTACCATACCCCTCATTCATATGATACAGTGGAACCACGATTCAAAACTTAAGAGATGATGCTATTCCTGACAAAAAAATTTGCCTTGCATATTGGACAGTAACAACACCAAGCAAGTGCTTTTAGAATCTGAGCACCATTAAAGCCGTTTACGCAGAAGAGACCTAATACAGTTTGTCCAAAAGCAAATGACGAGTATATCCGCTTGCAGCTTAAGATGATATAAAGTTACATGTTGGATTTTCTCTCCCATCTTTCCTTCGTGTCAAGCCTACAGTGTTCATCAAAGGAGCAAAAAATACGAAAGAAATTAGACAACCAAACAGTGAAATACTATAAAACCAAACAGTGAAATATAAAGTTATTGTAATTCATTATACATTTATATAACGCCAATAACATGCTTTTTCTTGCAAGACTTGTGGAATCAAACACGAAAATATTTCAAAGATAATCTATACCCCCAATGTAGCTTTTGGCGCTTCTTTGATGCCATCTCTTTTGGAGCACTCTTTTCCTGCAGAGAGTTATCTCCCATTTTGCTTCCTATAGAGAAGGAAAGACTAGAATCCTCAAATTCGGTACTCAAATCTTCATTTGTACTTTCTTTAACAATGAGGTCTTCCCCTTGACATCCACCAGGCCCATTAATTATTCCTATAAACATGTTTAATGGCTTTATACAAAGCATCACAATAAAATAAAATTACACAATACAACAGCCACCGAACCTTTGGATTTCTTTTTAGTATTTGATTTTGCTTTTAATTTCAAGCGCCTTCTGTGCAGTTCCTATTACATAAGAAGAGACCAAAAATTGATGAACAACACTTGGAAAAACAACTAAAAACAAGAGTATTGGATGTTGAATGTATGTACAGAAATCTGAGAAAAAAGAAAATTTATAAAAAGGTCATAAATGCAAAAGTCGTACTGGGTAATTCGTAAACTTATTCATTCCTACTTTTCCTGCAAAGAATCATTTATTTATCAGTCCAGTTCCGAAGAGTCGATTTCCGAAATTCTGTGCATTGTAATATCGTTGACTCAAACAGTTTTTACCTGAATTATGAACGATTCTACCTAAATTATGAGCAATTCCAACTCTAAATAAAATAAAATAGTGAACGTACCATAAGAATATCATGAATTCACGATAACTTATCATTCAATAAAAAATTCATGATCATATTCATAAAACTAAACTGGGTAAAAACTCCAGCAAGCCACCGGTTTATGCAAAATAACTTACATTTATATAACATCATCTCTAAATACATCACATATCCCAAAACTAAATCAAATCGAAAAGCGCAAAAAGAAACAGATGTTTTATTTTGACCAAAAAAAGAAAATACGAAAAGAGCAAAGGATTGAAAAAGGAGAAGGCAAGGCAGAGTTTGGGAGTAAAAACCTGGAACTTGGCAAGTTGAGCTTCAGAGAGTTTGGTGTTAGGCTTGAAATTGGAGCGTAAAAGAGGGGTAGCTGCAATTGCTGCTTCTCTCTTTTCGTCGTCTACTCCTTCCATTCTTCTCCTCTCTCTCCAATTGGTGCCCTAACCCGAGTACCCGACCACTTCTTCTCCTATTACAACCGGGCTGTACATGGTGAGTAACCGAAACCAAACGGTTTTATTTTATACGTAGTATTAATTTTAATAGTATCAGCCCGTACGTGACATGTTTTTAAGTGTTTTCTTGATTTGATAGAATAAATAAATGTTTTTGATGTTAAGATATGAGTATTTTAATATAATTAGAATATTTAAAAAATTTAAATAAAATATTTACTTTCAAATTGAAAACATATTTATAACCACCATTGTATTATATTGTATAATAATAAGTAGGTGTGGTTCAATTCAGTTTTTATAGGATATTAATAGAATATAATCAGTGAATATGCGGTTGGTTTATTTTCATACTAATGTTTTTCAGATTAATTATTGAATACCAATTTTTATTTTGTTCTTCATAATAGCAAGACTTGTCTCTAGATGTATCCACTGAATAATTCTTAATACCAAATTTTTTTCCTTGTTCTTCACAATATTAAATTTATTCCTTCTAAATTCCTTAATTTTTCTTTCTTTCCATAAACTTCAAAACAAAAGTAAAATAAAACATTTATTTTCTTTTCTTAAAACTCAAAGACAGGGAGGGATCGATCAAAAAAGAATCCGTGACATTCAATCAAAATTTGCGAAAGTCATAAGGTCAGAAAAGAATCCGTGAACTATGTGATTTAAAATGACCTATCAAAATAAGAGATTAAATACCTCCCTGTAAACATAGTAGATACATCTAGAGGCAAGTCTTGCTTCTTCTTTTTTTTTATATTACATAATTGAACATTATTCTTGGACTATATATCAACGAATGTATGGAGATATTAATTTTATAACTTGAATAACAATAAGATAATCGAGTGTTGATTTAAAGTTTGATTGTGATTGCATTCAACAATAGAGTACTCCGTTATTCAGGCAAATGTATATTAGATTTGTAACCAGAAAAAAAGTATATTGGGTTATAAAATGTGAGTAAACGTAGAAATATTAACACTAAGATTTTTGCATCAAAAATCCAAAAGAAAAAATTATAAAAAATAAATTTCAAAACTTTACTAATAATATATGAGGGTATATGATTTATTAGATAATTTCTTTTTCTATTCAGTCTTGTACATTCTTATTCCCTCAACTACTTTCCTTAGGTTATTCGTACAAATTTCCCTTAACATATTCTCTATTTTACAGAATCAAACACAATTTTTTATACATATATAGATTCTCTATTTATTTTATCTGCATCACATTCTCTAAAATATAATACATCATAACAAAATAACAATATTTTAAACTTTTATTATTTACATTTGTTACTTCTTTATTTCTTTAATTAATAGATAATATATTAATGTATTTATATATCAGATTTTAATATATTATAACATATAATATTAATATATCTAAATAATATTTTTAAATTTAATATATTATATGTTCGCCATATATTATAATATATTAATATATCATATATGACATACGATATAATAAATGTATATATAATATTTATATAATAAATAAACTATAATAGTAGATGCAATAATATTTTGTACTAATGTATTAATCAATCATATGATTTAAACAATTTATATATAAATAAAATATTACTTTATTATATTATATATATATATATATATATAGAGGGCCGATCCATAGCTAACGTTAGCTCTAGAGTCTTTCGTAGCTAACACTTTTACAGCCGTCCAATGAATGATCCAACGCTTGAGATCAAACTTAAAAAAAAAAATACCCCTTCCGCCAGTGTTAATAGCGGAAGGCAATTTTTTTTTTAAAAAAAAATTTTCCCCTCTGCTAGTAACATTGGCGAAAGAAAAAAAAATTTTCAAAATTTTTTTCCCTTCTGCCAGTGTTACTAGCGGAAGGGGAAAAAAATTAAAAAAAAATTTTCCCCCCCGCTAGTAACACTAGCGGAAGGGAAAAAAAAAATTTTAAAAAAATTCCCTTCCGCTACTAACACTGGCGGAAGGCCAAAAAAGGTAAATTTTTTTTTCTTTCCGCCAGTCTCACTGGCGGAAGGCAAAAAAAAAAAAAAAAAATTCCCCTTTCCCCCCCTGTTACTGGCGGAAGGGGAAAAATTTTTTTTTTTTTTTCCCCGGCCCCCCCGGTGGAAGGCAAAAAAAAAAAAAAAAAAAAATTTTTTTTCCTTTCTGCCAATGAGACCGGCGAAAAGGTAAAATTTTTTTTTTCCCTTCCGTTTTTCCCCTTCGCCTGCCTTCCGCCACTCTTGTGCTTGATAGTAACAAGTATAATATTTTTTTTCTTCCTTCCTTCGTGATATGCTATATATATATGATAACAAAGACCTAGGTCAAAAAACTATCTTATTCCGCCGCATGTAAGTTTCCTTCTTCGTTCTATCGTTTCAGTTTTTTTCTTCGTTCTCTAGTTTTATGGAAAAAAAAAATTTTGAATCTAACTGATTTATTACAAAATTTTTCTTTATTACAGATCAGATAAACATATCTCAGGTTGACATTTAAATCAGGTTTTCAGCTCTTCACTTTCTTAATTTTAAAATGAGTGATAACGATAGAATATATGATGTTGATACATTTTTTGATGATTCGGATTCGGATATAAGTATGAATGTTGAGAACGAAGAACATGATATTGAGGAAGAAAATAATATGGAAGAACAAAATAATTTGAATGATAAAGAAAAAATAAATATAGACAGTGATGGTGTTTGTCCTCCGTATGTGGGTCAAATATTTACAAGTATATTTGAAATTGAAAAATACTATAATGCATATGCTCATAATAGTGAATTTGAAGTAAAAATTTTAACGAGCAGAAAACATTCGGGGTCAAATCAATTAGCTCATAGATTATATGCATGTAGAAAAGCAGGTAGATCTATTAAGAAAAAAAATTTGTTTGAAAATGAAAATGACGATGAAAGCATAATCCGGAGGAAGAGAGATATTATTGAACGCACAATGTGCAAAGCGAGAATGTTTGTTGTTCATAACGTGCAAAATAATAGTTGGCGTGTAACAAAAGTGGAATTAAATCACAATCATTCAATAGTTACGCCTAGTAAAATAGATTTCATGGCAACACATAAAAATATAACAGTTGCTGATAGAGAGTTAATCAATTTACTCCACCGATCAAAAATCAAACCAAGTTTGATCATGAATGTGTTGAGTACAATGAGCGGTGGAAGGACAAATGTTAAATTCACCGTCGAAGATATTCGAAATGTTATACGCAACTTGCGACATGACGCATTTGATGCAAATGATGCACAAGAAGCTTTGACAATTTTAAAGAGACTCAAGTCAGAAAGTGTTGGCAATTTCTTTTATAATATAAAAGTTGACGAAGAGAATCGCATTGCATGTATCATGTGGGTGGATTCTCGATCAATTATTTGTTATAGAAATTTTGGAGATATAGTGACCTTTGACACCACTTATAGAACAAATAAATATGAGATGCCATTTGTTCCAATTACGGGAGTTAATCATTATTATCAGTCTATTTTGTTTGGGTTTGCCCTTATCAAGGATGAAACAGAAGATACATTTGTTTGGGTGTTAGAAAATTGGCTAGAAGCGGTTGAGAATAAAATTCCTTTAACGATCATAACTGATCAGGATAGAGCCATGAACAATGTCATTGCTACCGTATTGCCTTCCACCAATCATTTGATATGTACTTGGCATATCAGTAACAAATTCCCAGAGAAACTTCATCATTTATATAATAGTTACAAAATGTTTAAGGAAGACTTCGACAGTTACGCATCTATTTTTACAAATAGTCGAAGTTAAATTGTGAATATGTTTTTGTTGTCATTTATAATAAGTTGTTATTGTAGGTGTTTGTATTCAGTGACAACTGTCGAATTCGAGGAAAGGTGGGCAAAATTGGTGGAACAATATGATTTACAACATCACGAGTGGCTTCAATATATGTATAATGTAAAGGAGAAGTGGATCGGAGCATACTCAAAGTCATATTTTGCTGCAGGGATGACTACAACCGGGAGAAGTGAATTCATGAACAGTTTTTTTGATCAATACGTAAATAATTGTACCGGTTTGAAAGATTTTGTGATTAACTCACAAATAACCATTGAGAAACAATACTTGAATGAGAGAAAGCAAGATCTTGAAACAGAGTACAAGACAAGAAATTTGCATAACGGAACTTTATTGGAGAAGCATGCGGCAGTTGTATATACGAAGAATATTTTTAAAGACTTTTCGAATGAGTTCTATGAGGGTCAAAAGTTAACGTGTCGTAAGATTCAGAATTTTTGGGTAGGTGGTACAAAGGGATATACAGTTTTCAATGAGGAGGTACCACAAAACCGACAATATTATTACGTTGTCGTTAAACACGGGGATTCCAACAATGTGACATGCATATGCCAACGCTTTGAGCACAGCGACATGATTTGTAGACATATTTTGAGTTATATCACCTTCAAGAGCATAAATGAGATTCCAATGTCTTTGATTTGTGGCAGGTGGACGAGAAATGAAAACAAAATTCATGGTGATCCTGTTTACATAAATGAAGTAAATGCTGAATCAAACTCTGATGTCGATGATATTAGTACAATACGGTACAATCATTTGAATAGGGTTTATCAAGAAATTGCAGCAATTGGTTCGACATCGCAATCATCTTACGTGCATGGTCTTGAAACAGCTATGAAGGAGAAACCATGGATAAGTAAGTCAAGATTGATTGAAGAAAATGACACGGTTGAAGGTGGGAGCAGATCGAAGGAGCTGCATATGGAAGGTGGTAGTATTGACGAAGAAGATGAGTATTTTCCACCTCTTCAGTCATAAACTAAGGGGTCGTAAGAAGGTCACAAGATTTAAGAGTGGAATTGAACAAATTCAATTTGCAAAAAGGCTGCGAAAATGTGCTATATGTCAAGAATACACTGATCATGATAAGAGAAATCATGATAAAGTAATGGAGATACGCTCGCAAATGTCTCAACATAGCACATTAGATTTAGACGATGATGAAGAAGAGGTGTGATCGAGTTTGACCTTTAAATTATATTAATTGTAATTGTATGATTTTCTGATGTATTTGATCGGTGGATATAATTAGAATACTATGATTATACACTATGATTAATAGTATGAGTATAGTAAAATACTATAATTATTATGATTATTAGTTATTGTTTGAAATAATTAAGTACAATATTATGATTATAATAAAATAATATTATAATCATAATGTTTGAAATCATTATAATACTATGATTATAAAAAAAATGACTACAAAAGATGAGGTAAATATAATGTTAATCATAATTATAATATAATCATAATACAATCATCACGATAACTACAAATCTAATATGAGTTAAATACATTATAATCCTAAACCCTAGAGCCTAAATCTTAAATTAGACATAGTATATAATAAATCATATAATGACAATAATTGTGTGATAATCACGTATAATATTATTATATATAATGTTCCGTACATATTAAGCAAATTGAATTATGCACTAAACACGAGTCAACTGATAACATTTCATTTTATTTATCATATAGAATAATACAAAATCTGAATGTGTGAAACATGAGCTCGATATGTAAGATATATGTTTTAATAAATTATTTTTATTTCAATAATCATTTATTAATTATTTGTTGACGTTACTTGAAATAATGATAATAATAAAATGATAAGAACATAAAAGATTTATTTTAGGTAATTGAGAAATATAAATATTTAAATAGAATATTACATCAATTCATATCGTCATTATATTCCAATTGTAAAAAAATAAAATAATAATACATGAAAATATTACCAATAAAAGAAAATTTATATTCAAACATTAAAAACATAAAAACTATCAAAAGAGTAAAAAAAATAATTATTAAAAATAAACTCATGTTATGCACGACTTTCTATGTTAGTCAACAATTATTTTACAACTACTCGTATTTAAATTCAATGTTTTGTCTTTTTGATGTAAAACAGAAATACTAACATATTTCATATCGCATGTATACGCTGAAGGGAAGAATAAAATTTTAAAAAATTTTTTAAAAAATTTTCAGTGTTAGTAACGGAAGGGAAAAACTTTTTTTAAAAAAAAACCCTTTTTTAAAAATAATTTCCCTTCCGCCAGTGTTAGTAGCGGAAGGGGAAATTTTATTTAAAATTTTTTTCCCTTCCGCTACTAACACTGGCGGAAGGGAAAAATTTTTTTAAAAAAAAATACCCCTTCCGCTACTAATACTAGCGGAAGGGAATTTTTTTTAAAAAAAAATTTTCCTTCCGCCAATGTTAGTAGCGAAAGGGGAATTTTTTTTTAAAAATTTTTCCCTTCCGCTACTAACACTGGCGGAAGGGAAAAATTTAAAAAAAAAAAATACCCCTTCCGCTACTAACACTGGCGGAAGTGAATTTTTTTTAAAATTTTTTTTCCTTTCCCCCAGTGTTACTAGCGGAAGTGTGTGTGTGTGTATTTTTTTGTGTGTGCAGTGTGTGTGTGTGTGTGTGTTTTTTTTTTGTGTGTGCAGTGTGTGTTTGTATGTGTGCAGTGTGTGTGTGTGTGTGTTTTTTGTGTGTGCAGTGTGTGTGTGTGTGTTTTTTGTGTGCAGTGTGTGTTTGTGTGTGTGTGTGTGTGTGCAGTGTGTGTGTGTGTGTGTATTTTTTGTGTGTGCAGTGTGTGTGTCTGTGTTTTCTGTGTTTGTGCTATGTTTTGTGTGTGTGCAGTATGTGTGTGCAGTGTTTGATTAAGGGTTTTCAATATTTTGTAGGTTGCAATGGACAATTATCAATTAAATCCGGGTCCCGAAGATAACAGTTTGTTGGAAGATCAACCTACTCATATATCTACGCACATATACAACACAAATGAATTCAGAGTACTCGACATTGCTCAACAGAGTAATCAGAGGTATGATCTTTGGATGTTGAGTGACGCACAGAAGGATATACTTAATGCAGTTGGAATGCATACATTTACATACGGATGTATATTTCCAAGACACGATGCATCCTTCGTTACTGCATTAGTGGAAAGATGGAGATCATCAACAAACACATTTTATGTTAATAGCGGTGAGGCGACAATCACATTGGAGGACATCCACTATATAATCGGTTTACCCATTAACGGGAAACCTCTTACTTGTGGTGTCTTATCCGAGAAGGAACAAAAAATATTGTTTCAAGACTGCTTTGGTGAACGGTTCTATAACCAGTTCTACAAGGAAGCAAAGCACGGTGGTGGTATCCGTTTGACGTGGTTGTTGGAGTGTTTTCGTGAACTGCCAGAGGATCCACCGGTTGACTATATAGCTATCTACACAAGAGCGTACATACTGTGGTTGTGTGGTGCTATATTGTTTCCCACTAAAACCAAAGACATATGCCCAGCTAGGTATGAAAAAATTATTGTCTTTGTTATTGTAATTCTTTGTTGTCATAATTTGATATTAATTTGGCTAACGTGTTGTTTTAATTTTCATGTTAGGTACATGGTGTTTGTTAGAGACATTGAAGATATAGTCAACTACGCTTGGGGTTCAGCAGTCCTAGCATCCATTTACCGAGCGCTCCACGATGCATCCCACTACAGAGAAGTTAAGGGTAAGATTGTGTTACCTGGAAGGATAACGGGATGCATGACAGTGGTGCAAACTCGGGCATATGACAGATTATGGATTGGACGTCCAATGCCTCGCCCTGGATCTGAGTTGTGGTCGCCGCGTGTGCTGGCATATGCATACGCTAAGCATGGTTTCTATAAGGACAGACGAGCAGATCCACACCACAACGTCCTAACATACCGAGCACAGTTTGAAAATCAACCGCAAGACAAATTCATCTGGAAGCCGTATAAATCGATTCAAATGGTTGATGATGATGACGAGGACGCTTGAATGGCACGACTGTTCGCAAACAGTCGAATCCCACTGATACATTTTGACGAGATTGAGTATCAAATGCCAGACAGAGTCCTTAGGCAACTCTGTCATTATCAAAGGATACTTGACCCTCATGTTGATCACACTCATCTACGGTTGAATCGGGCGGAGAAGGAGAATAGATTCCAAGTCTCCAATTACGAAGCATTCGGCGCGCCGTACATAGAGATGTGGCACGACTTCCAGGAGAATCTTGTGGGTTTGTTGGTATCTGAAAATACCAAACGCAACAAACTGGACATGGACGTGTACTACTTATGGTACAACAAAGTGACACGAAAACGAATTGCAAAACCGGACGTCACTGATATTCGATACAGTAATCGTGTCATTATTGACCAACCTCGCGTAATAAACGTGGTACGTATACTTAATTATAATTCTTGTATTGCATTATATATATTTTGTAACGCTATTAACATATACTTGTTTTTTTTTGTGCAGTTAAAACAGACATTGACGCTGTTGCAGCAGTGGCCGAATAAACCTCCCGAGATTGAACAACAATATCAAACACTCTTAACTGATAATAGTGCCATGTTTCAACAAATGCAATTGTCCAATCTCGGGGTTTATTCGGACCAACCCCTTTATACTCCGTCCTTCATTGATCCTTCTGAAGCTCCAACTTCCGTTACTTTTACATCAGATCCTCCAGTGTCCTTCACAACTGAGTTCAATCCTTTCGCCGAACATGCAACTCCAACTCATTTATCCCAAGTGGCACCACTCGTCCGTAATCCGGGTAGAGTCTCAAGACACGATCTACTGATGGTTCCGGTCAAAGGGGGCATGGTGAAGCCGTTAAACCCTTGGAAGGTGGATTGGTTGACTCGACACTGGTTTAATGGTGAACCAGTCGATGATTCACAGTATTGGCCTCGAAAAATTAAAGGTTATAACATTAATCAACAGGAGGCCACAGAATTGTTGCCTGGGGCATGGTTAGCCAACACAATTGTGGATGCCTACCAAGAATTGTTGGCAGAAAGAGACGCCGTCATAACACGGGCGAGAAAGAAGTTAAAAAGGAATTTCTACTATCTGCCGACTTTCTTCATTGTCGTGGGTCAAACCATGATAAATGCCGGAGTCGAAACTGATATTACAAATGCTGTTGACTTTGTACAGCACTTTGTAGAACAAAATGGTTTACGTGTTTCAGAATGTGATGTCATATTCATGCCATTCCATTCTCGCATACACGAACATTTTGTCCTGGTGATGTTCAATGTTAAGGCATGAGCAATAAAAATCATTGATCCCATGCATCCTGAGATGACTCCGGCACAGTTGGATGCGCGATACCAGACGGATATTGCAGTTGCGGTAAGTACAAAATATTTTATGTTGATTTACCTATGGTTTTAATTTGTTATTGTCACTTACTAATTTTTTTTTTTAATTGAGCAAAAGACTTTTGTACCAATCTTGCTAAGATTTGCTGACCCCGAAACCAATTGGCCCCCAAAAGATGCAAAACTCGGGAAGAAAGTTGAAGTGGCGAAACAACATAATGGTTCAGATTGTGGGGTTTACATTTGTAAATATATGGACGCAATCTCACGTGGACTAAATCTCACTGCGGCTAAATGGACTGTTCAAGATGCATCCATTCTTCGCTTGCGTCTTGCTTGGGAACTGCACAAAGGAATGGCCAGGGGTCCCCCTAGAGGGTACAAGATCACAGGATCACTTATGATGGATTCTGATGAAGAGTAATGATTAACATGTACGATCAATGAGTGAAGTTGTATTTCTTTTAATTATATTTGATTCAGATGTAATACAATTTGTTTCTCAGTGTAATATATATGTTTTTTGTCGATGGTGTGTTATATATTTGTATTTATTGATTGTGTGTTATACAATTTGAGATTTCAGTGTAATTTAATCTATTACACTAAAAACATATGACATACTCCCTCCATTTCAATTTGTAGGTCGTTTTAGCAATGACACATAAACTAAGGAGCCAATAATTGTTGGTTACTTTAAGAAAATTTATATGTTAAATCCCGTTTATACCCTTCATTAAGTGTCCTAGTTTTACTCCTTCCCAATGTCAAAGTTACAGAAGTCATTGTGAGCTGGGTCATTATTAGGGGTAAAGATGGAAGAAAAATAATTAATTTGCCTACGAATTGTAAAACGACATACATTATGAAAAATCTCTCCAAACCTAAAACGACTTACAAATTGAAATGGAGGGAGTAAGACTTTAAAATAAAAAACATATTTTATCAAACAATTCTTTTTTTACATTGGCGGAAGACTTAAAAAAAAAATTGCTCTTAAAAGCATAAATATCAACCACAACATTGACGGAAGGCAGACGAACGATAAAAAAAAAATAAAAAAAAAAAACACTGCCACAAGCCTTTAAAAAAAATAATACTTTATCAAGAAATTTTTTTTTAAACTGGCGGAAGATTTCAAAAAATACTGCCCTTGAAGAATATATATCAAGCACAAGAGTGGCAGAAGGCAGGCGAAGGGGAAAAACGGAAGGAAAAAAAAAAAAAATTTTTTACCTTTTTGCCGGTCTCACTGGCGGAAAGGAAAAAAAAAAAATTTTTACCTTTTCCGCAAGTGACAGTGGCGGAAAGGGGGAATTTTTTTTTTTTTTTTTGCCTTCCGCCACTGAGACTGGCGGAAAGAAAAAAAAATTTACCTTTTTTGGCCTTCCGCCAGTGTTAGTAGCGGAAGGGGTATTTTTTTTTTTGTTAAGTTTGATTTCAAGCGTTGGATCATTCGTTGGACGGTTGTAAAAGTGTTAGCTACGAAAGACTCCAGAGCTAACGTTAGATATGGATCAGCCCTCATATATATATATATGTATATTTAGTAAAGTAGGATTATAGAATATTATAAAATAAGATAAAATAATATTATACTCTTGATAAAAGAAAAGAAAAGGCATCATTAGTTTTCTTTTCTTGATAAAACGCATATAAATCCTCTTTAGTTTCACTTCAACATATTTTTGTTTCTGTTTTCTGGTCGTGTAGCGCTTGCGCAACATTTTTGGTACTCTTATTTCATGCTATATAATTATATATATATATTCATAATCCAATTATGAACAAGTACTTATATATGTCTACAAAGTATGTAATGTACATCGTTTATTATAGTAAAAATTTACAATTGGTATTAGAATATGCTATTTGCTTTGCAATTGGCTTCATTAATTATGTATGCTTTTATGTTACATTGATAACTCTACTAATAGTGATCGAGCTGCTGAGATTAGACCGCCAATTTCAATACTATGAGCTATGCCGGTATACCAGCTAGAATCCACTTTGCATCAGATCTACTTATAAATAAAGAAAAATAAGTCACATGAAGATTGAAGACAAGGAATACTAAAAAGTGAAAATAATCAAAGGAGAAAAAAAATCAAAAGAGTGCAGTTTTACTGCTGAATAATTTATTTCCTGAATCATCATCCAATATTATGATATGTATCCCAATAACATTTGAATTATGTTTACAGAAATACTTTAGAGAGAGAATGAAAATGACTGGTATTTGCAAAATATTTAAAAATATAGTATATGCGATTCGAAAATTGTTCATAATTAGTAAAAAGTATTCCTAATATAAAATACTCTCTATATTTTAAACTTCATTTCATAAATAAATTTCTAAGAATGCAAAAAGTTATTCCTGACTGAGGAACAAAAGAGATATAAACAACGTAAAGAAAAACGCAAGTAGTATCGTAATAGTAAGTTAGCATCCATACTTTTAATGAAGAGAACAAAGAAAGTAGAGAAAAAAATGAATTTTTCTTGTCTATTTTTCATCTCAAAATGAAATGAAATTTTCTTAAACACCACAATTTTAATGAATATCTTTTCATTAAAAAAATTCAAAAACATCTTAATGATTGATTTCTTTTCTATAACTAAAAAGAAAAAAAAACAGCGTAGCAGTAGTATATATTATAACACGAGTGAAGTGTTAGTATCAATATTTTTATTCTAAAATTAGTTTGATAATTGTAAACAGTGTATTATTAAATTTATAGAATCACTATTTACATTTATCAAAATTATAGTATTATTTTATTATATTTTATACTATTCTATAATCCTACTTTAGTGTGTGTGTGTGTATATATATATATATTATTTGTATTATAATATTATATATTAATGTAATATAAAAACTAATATATTTTTTATATTTAAATCCATTAGTAAAATATTATAATGATTAATTAATACATTAGTATAAAATATTAACATATATATTATAATAATTTTTATTATATTATATTAAAATTATTATATAGTATTTAATATATAATATATAAAAATAATACATAATATACAAATATTAAATTAATATTATTATGTATTAATATTATATGTTATAATATATTAAAAATGTGATTTATAAGTTTTACTATAGTATTTATATGTATTGATATTTTAATATTATATTATAATTATTTTACATATATGAATGTGATATATATATATATATATATATATATATATATATATTATACATATAAGATATTATTATATAATATATTTTAATGTATAACAACATATTAGATATTAATTAAAAAATTAACAAATATAAATAATAAAAAGATTAGATAAACATAGTGTAGATTAGATAAACATAAAATCAGTATATATATAAAAAGTTATGTTAATTCTCAAAATACAACCAAAGAAAAGTAGAACACTGCTTTCCCTCGTCTCTTTCCCATCTCCTTTTCCCATTTGATTCCCCGTCTCCCCTCGTTTCTTTCGATTCATTCTTGGCCCACTGTTTTGCCGGCGCTGTGCTGCCGGAATCTTTTTGCCGTCGGTTATTTGACGATTCCTAGCTAGCCAGATGGAGGTTTACTTAAAATTGTTCGTGGAGGAGACATCCTTCTACAATCGCATTGTACTGGGGACGTTTCTGCCGGAAAAACTGTGGGTCCCACTCCCCCACTTCGTACAAGGGTGGCTCCGGAACTACATTGCCGGAACCATACTTTACTTGTTCTCCGGATTCCTCTGGTGCTTTTACATTTACTACTTGAAGCGCAACGTTTACATTCCTAAAGGTGCCCACTTTACTCTTCACTTTTTATTCTTTCGTTTCCGTCTTCTGTTTCTATCTTTTATTTGGTACGTAGTATTATTTATGTATTTCTTTCTTCCATGGGTTAATTTCATCTTGTTCAGTAATAAGCTCTACACTACATTTTATGTCCTGGGGTTTTTCTTTTACCAATGACTTCTACTTGTTTGTATTAATTCCCACTAATTCCTTGATCCCTGTTTCCTGCTCTCTCTCTCTCTCTCTCTCTCTATATATATATATATATATATTTGTTGGGCTTCTGTTACCTATGGATTTTAAATTGATGGAAAAATTGATTTTAAATAATTCTGTATGTCATCCTCATGTAGTTGATAAATGTCTTATGTCTGCCACCCAATTCTAATCTCCAGCAACACAACCAAAGGGAAAGTTTCAAGAATGTCAGCCACTGTGATTTAATGTTTCAATGCAGAAGCCTTCTTGTGCTTTTGTAGTTTGACTTCATAACTCAACTGCATCTACCAACTTCTGTCTACAGGAGTAATTTACTGGTATCAGATGACTTTCACATTCACTGCTTCCAACTTGATCTGTTCTTGGTCCCCCACCAAGAAATTTCAATTGGCGATATGGTCGAAATTATCCAAGTCATAAAAGAGTCATATGTGTATGTAGCATATAGTATATTTGTGAAAATCTACATATTAGTATTGTGATGTAAATTTGTCAACATATCAAAATAATAAATTCTTTTACTTACAAATACTTTTAAATGGCTTACTATATGGAATTTTGCATTAATTACAATCAGAATGAATTCAAATTTTAGGATTCTCCAAATTAACTAGGGAAAAAAAACTGAAGTTGGGAGTTTTTCTTTGAAGAATAGTGGAAGTAGTAGAGGAGCATAAATCCAGCACCGTTTCAGCTATGTGCAGAGTATTAAATTGCTAAATCCCGTTATAATGTTACACTCTCATCATAAATTTATAGGCATGGACTATGGTGTTACACCATGACCATCATAAGTCGTTATGCTTTTGCCATAAATCCCCAAACTTAAGGAAACCTGAAAAAGAAATAAATTAGAGATTTTAATGGATTAGATTTTAAATGTTAGAAATCTTTGTAACTACATATCCTATAGGCTGTATATAGCCATGGAAATGATAGAAAAACCATATGGGTAATTTAGTGCAAAAAATACTTCACAAATAAAATTTCATTGTAAGTTCTTAAAACTTGAAAAACAGTGCTGTACTAGTGGACCTCTGATAATACCAAAATCAAGTTAATTTTCCCCAGTTATCATTCACTGGCATCAATGTTGCCAGACAAGCATGTCTAATATTTTTGTTTCCCTTTAAACCATTAGTATCTCCTTCAATTGAATTGAATGTCAGAAAGAAGGAAACCCTACAAAGATAATGAGAACTTTTGGGGTTGTGTATGTTGTGATAGACACGCCCCCTACGGTTATAGTGCTTTTAAGTAGCAGATATTGGACCTGCACGACTAAGAACAGAAGGACAATTACAATATATGGTATGCAGTCGGCAAACTCTCTCTTAAATCCCTGACGCATGCTCCAATGCACTCATCATGGTGCTGCCATTAGTCAGGGTATGTTTATTAAAATGGCTTTTACCCATGTTTGTGTCAGTTATGATCCTAGTTTGCATGTAAGTAGTGTGTATCAGTGAATGTTACCTTATGAATAACTTATACGTTTCGATAGCTTGTGTTATCTTTCCAAGAGAAATCTGTTACCATTGCCAAAACAGGCTGCATGAGTCTTGCACTTTTATTTTATTATGTTTGTCAATTTAGCATCCTGTTGTGTTTTATTGCTTACTCATGTGCAAGCAATAAAGGATTTTCCGGTCTCATGAATTCATTCCCACAGATACTATTCCTACAAGTAAGGCAATGCTCTTGCAAATATATGTTGCAATGAAGGCAATGCCCTGGTATGTTGTTCTCCCAACAATATCTGAGCACTTAGTTGAGAATGGATGGACTAGATGCTTTTCAAGTATAAATGACATTGGTTGGCTTGCCTACACCTGGAATTTAGTTGCCTATCTTGTGATTGTGGAGTTTGGTATTTACTGGGTGCATAGAGAGCTTCATGACATCAAACCTCTCTACAAATATCTACACGCAACACATCATATCTACAACAAGCAAAATACCCTTTCTCCTTTTGCTGGTAATCTCTATGTTTAACAAAATTAAGCTTCCTGGCATGAATATGAAATATTTGTCACCATTACCAACAGCTGTATATTTATATAAATTTCACTTAGAAAGTAGTCATAAATCTGCTGACTATAATGTTTATGCAATATGAATAATAGTGTACAAATACAAGTTTGTTTAGGAATAAGTTTGTGGACACCTTAAGGTTTATCCCTATTAAATTGTAACAACGTCTTAGGCCTGTCTTAATAATGATATAAGTGTCTATTGTTCTTTTGAATTTGTTCAGAAAACATATTTTTATAGAAAAGGTAAAACATGTTCAACATGTGATGTAAATGCACTTTTAACGAATTCTTCAGGTTCTCATGAGTCATTAACTGTAGTCAAAGATCTTCAGTTATATGCTTAGAATTGCTCTTGAAATTTGTCCCTTTTTTCCATTATTTGTTTGGATGTTAGTCACCAAAGTCCCAAATTTCATTTAACAATCTTTACTTAAGAGCGAGCGCGTATATTTCATCAAAGTACGAATATTTTGATTTAAAAGATTAACTGAAAACTCAAAACAATTTGGAAACTTTGAATTGGTTTTAGATCCCAAGTTGCAAACTTAATATTCTTAGTAGTTTTTTGTGGTCTTGGACTCTATTTGGGTTCACTTTGCTGCAGATTCTGTAGAAAGAGATCTGTTTCATCATTAGTGAGTTGGAGAAACAATTTTCCTTTTAAGGTGTCCTATTCTGGGTCAAATTTGATTGTCAAATTTTTTTCTCTTGAACTCTATTGAAAGCATAATTGAAGGTCCTTTCTTTAGTGGGACCTAAATTTCCAACATCTTCATGTTTAGAAAGCTCTCTTTTGCATCATATTTACCAAGAATCAACTAATGATTTAGTGTTGGTCTCTTTGCATCAGGTTTGGCATTTCATCCTCTGGATGGCATACTGCAAGCGATACCACATGTCATAGCTCTATTCCTGGTGCAGGCGCATTTCACAACACACATAGCCCTTCTATTCATTGAGGCCATATGGACAACAAACATTCACGACTGCATCCATGCTAAAGTATGGCCTGTAATGGGTGCTGGCTACCATACAGTTCATCACACAACATACCATCATAATTACGGGCACTACACGATATGGATGGACTGGATGTTTGGGACTCTTCGTGATCCAGTTGATGAGGAGGCAAAGAAGATGTGATGTGGGATACCTTGAGCTGTGATCAGTCATTTTTATCTTTTTATGTGCATCGCTGGTGCTTCATATTGGACAGAAATGTGATGTGTGTACGTTTCTTGTACATTGGTGTTTTTTAGCTAGTTGCCTATTTTTTCATGTCAATTGTCTGGAAAGTTGGTTTTTGGGAGCTACAATCTCCCCCACACTGCATTTCTGTTGGTTTTATGGTATAGTTTGGATGTAACTTATCGCATCGAGTGTTTGAAAGAAAATGGTGGAGGTAGAATAATACAAACTGTTTCAGAAATGCTCTTGAATTTCACGTGTTCTCTTCTGAAGCTAAAAATCTTGCTGCTTCATCCAATAATTATGGCAATTGGCAACTTAAAATATGGGTTGAAATCATGAAACGTGGATCCTCATTTTGCATTCAACCTCTCCTGGTATGTCTGATTTCATTATTCCAGTGTTTATGAGTTTTGAGATGTAAAGAATATAACATAAAGCTAAAGTCCAATGCTTGCAAGTCCTTGTAGCAAGATAAGAGAATAAACTGAGAAAAAACGAAGAAAAATTTTCATCGAATAGTATAATTTATTCGATGAATTTCTTAACGAGTTATATTCGACTCAGTTCAATTACGCCTCTAGTATAAATTATAAAATTACTGGAAGAAAGTGAATTAAGTCTTGCGGATATAATCGATACAAAATTTCCAATACTTCCAATAAAATTATACAACACCAGGAATATTCAAATCTTATACAATAATTTTCATACTCCATTTTCTCTTCTGGAATTGGATCAAACTTACAATCACAACCAAAGGAAGTCTTTAATTCCTCGCCAATACTCTCTCATAATAAATTATTCTCTCATAAACCTTAATTTGTCTTTTAATTCGTTTTTCCAAACTCAAAAGAACAAGAAAATACTATAAGTATTTTTACACAACATATTAATCAATGCTGAAATTTAAGCTTTCCTTTTTTGGCGGTAAGAAGTTCAAGTCTTTTTATTGGAAGGGGTTTATACCAATTTAATTCCAATTTATAATCTTAATTGAAGGAATTTTGTTTTATTACTTATATGATGGAGTGATTAGTATTGCTGGATAACCTTTTCACTTGGCAGGACAAGAAAAAAAATAAATAATAAAATCATTGTATTACTAATTTTTTTTTGATTAATTAATTAGTGCTTCTAATTATATTTTACTATTATTATTATTCATAATTTTTTGCTGCCAAATTGGGTTGGTGCCGTTGAAGCTAAAAATTATAAGATATTTTTCTTTCATCCGAACCTCACCCTCTCACTCCGTGTTATAGATTTTTGTTTATCACTCGCGTTCAGAACTCAAATTATTTACTTTCTTCGTTATCTTTCGCATCCTGTTTTTGGAGCTACCATCCATGTCCGCCACTCTCTCTCTTTCTCCTCTTCCTCCACTGTCAACTCCCTCCAATTATCCTTACAACTCCAACCCCATTTCGAACTCATACCACAAAGCCATCTTATTTGCCTCTCTCCCTCATTCCCCCACAAACCCAATAACACCAATTAGATCCTCCAGTTACAACAAAAAAGAGAACCCCATTGCTAAATCTTCGCACCAGAATGATTCCTTTTTATCAGAGCCCTTTTTTCGTTCTAATTCTGCTACCAAAATGCCTACAGCTCCATGGATGAAGGGTCCTCTTGTTCTTCAACCCAATCAAGTTTTGGACCTCTCCAAATCAAGGAATGATGGAAACTTTACCAACGATGAAGACAAGAAACACAGTCAATCATTGACAGAGAGAGTTAAAGGTGGGAGAGGAAAGAATGCAATGAAGAAGATTTTTATGGGTATTGGAGAACTTCAAGAAAGCCATGATTTGGAGAAGAAAGAGACCCAGAAAAGCCCAGAGCAGATTAAGTTAGATTTTTTGTTCAAGGACTCTCAGGTGGATGGTAATTCGGATTTTGGTGGGAGAATGCCATGGGAAAGAGATGAGAGGGTGATATATAGGAGGATGAAGAAAGAAAAGGTGGTGACTGCGGCTGAATTGAGTCTTGATGGAGTGTTACTTGAGAGATTGAGGGGTGAGGCTAAAAGGATAAGGAAATGGGTTAAGGTGAATAAAATTGGGGTGACTCAGGCCGTCGTTGATCAGATTCGGTTTATTTGGAAGAGTGATGAGCTTGTCATGCTCAAATTTACTCTACCGTTGTGCAGGAATATGGACAGAGCTCGAGAGATTGTAGAGGTTGCGCTTTTATTACCCTATTTTACTAATGTCTTTGCAATTTAGTCTACATTCAAACTCATAAATTATTCATATTGAAAAAGTGGAACTCGGAAATTATTCAAGTTTCTTGTTTATCATATTGCTGAAAGCTCAAATTTTCATCCTTGTCTTTGCGTAGTCTTTGTATCTCTTATTTATTTATTTTTAATGTTTAACCCCATAAGGTAGCTAAGTTACCAACACAGTAGGTCTAGTTTCAAATTTTGTAGACAAATTATTTCTGTTTAACTCCAATAGGGTTGCTTAAGATATCATCATGGTGAGTGCATGTAGTGGTGTAGGACGTAATGTAAAACCTCTGTTGAAGCAGTTTGGTTGGGGTTTCCTAGTTTACCTCCAAAAAATGGGTAGTAGCTGTACGTGCCCTTTTAGAAATGAATTGTGTTCTCTGAAGGTTCCATCTTGTTGCTTCCTTGATCTTTTACCTCTTGAACAGGTCAAGACTGGTGGATTGGTTGTGTGGACTAAGAAAGATGCACTTGTTATCTATAGAGGAGTTGATTATCAATTGAATCCAAAAGTGTTTCTGAGGATGCATACTTCTTTAAGTGGTAGAAATGAAACTTATATATCAGATTTGCAAGTAAATTCAGCCATAGAAGAAATTGTAGGTAGAAAGATTGGCATGGACCAGGATGTACCAATAGACGGGTCACTGTATGAAAGGGAAGCTGATAGACTATTGGATGGCTTGGGACCTCGGTTCATTGATTGGTGGAGACCAAAGCCTTTGCCTGTTGATGCAGACTTGCTTCCGGAAGTGGTTCCCGGATTCAAACCACCATTTAGACTTTGCCCGCCAAAAGCTAGATCGAAGCTGGCGGATGATGAACTAACTTACTTGAGGAAACTTTCTCATCCTTTACCCACACATTTTGTGTTAGGTACTTTCTTTTCCAATTTAAGACATTATAAAAGAATGAGTTATTCATGTTTTTTTAGTCCATATGTTAACACTAGCTTATACTAAAGGAGTTTTTAGTCCTTACATTAGACTTTAGCATGTTTATGTAGACTGAAGTATCTTATGAGCCTTAAACACTCCCTGGCACGTAAGCCATACTTTAATGTTTATGTGAACCATACATCATTCATGCAGTAATAGCCATGGAAAATACTAAAGCAGAAGCCATCAGAAGACTTGTGACTTGAGGCACCCCTCTTCAAAATACTAGCATAAAAGACTGTACCCTCGTTCACCAAATATATCCTTTAAACAAGTAAATTGTTATGTGCTGGAGGATGTTGCTGCATTTTCCATCCTTGTATTGCACTCCCTTTCTTAAATTGTTTTTGCACAAGGCATACATTAACCTTGATTCATTGTATATAGTATTTTTTTCACCTTTTATTTCGTTTCTTTCAAATGAAACACACAACTTAGCATAGCCATATGGAGTGCAACAAATTCATGTATTGCCACATGTTTAAGGAGACATCCTTCTACAACTTCTCTTGCTTGTGTCTAGAGTCTAGACATGGTTTTACCTGCACAAAGTTTTTCTGACTTTCTTTAGGTGAGCAGAATAATCTACTTCACAATCTGATAAGAATGGGAGAAGAGAATAATGAGTTTATCCTGTAAATGGAAATTGGTTAATAAATATTATGAAATTGCAATATTAATTTTTCTGATGCTCTTGCGTTTTTATTGATGTCCTTCACCTCTTTCTCACCTTCTCTATAGGGAGAAACAGAAATCTTCAAGGCCTGGCGGCTGCCATTTTGAAATTATGGGAGAAGTGTCATATAGCAAAGATCGCTGTGAAATTGGGGATTCCTAATACCAACAATGAGGAAATGGCAGACGAACTCAAGGCAAGTTAAATATTCTAAAAAAAAAAAATCTTAGATGTAAAATAAGCTTGTTGTTGTGTCCATATGTTGAATAAGTGTAAAAGAGTACAGATCATCTTGAAGAGTGCCCATGACTAAGATCATTTTATTGTTTCGGTGATGCTCTCTTGATGGGCAACTCATGAAGACTCTGCTTTATTCTGCAGACTCTCACTGGTGGAGTTCTACTATTGCGTAATAAGTTCTTTATCATAATTTATAGAGGCAAGGATTTTCTTCCTTGCAGAGTTGCAAACCTTGTGGCAGAGAGAGAGATAGAGCTTAAACAGTGCCATCTTCAAGAAGAAGCAGCACGAGTTAAAGCAGCTGGAACTATTTGCTTGACTGTTGAACCATCGATAAAAGTTAGCAGTATTGGTTCGTTGTCAGAATTCCAGGATATTCAGTCAGAGCATGGGGACATGGAAGATGGAAATAAGGAGCTTAAAGTTCAACTTGAAGCTGATAAAGCAAAATTGGAAAAGGAATTAAGACAGCAAGAGCACAAGCTTTTCGTTGTATGTGTTAGTGTTTTGCTATATTTTTGTTCAGTTTTGAGTTTATTTTTGCAACATTGAGAAGTTATAGCTGAATAATAAAAAAATTCTGCAGCTCAATGTGAAGATAAAGAAGGCTGTCAAAAATTTAGAGAAGCTAAATTTGGCATGGAGACCTGCCGAGACAGATGTGGACCAGGAAATGATAACCCCAGAGGAGAGACTATGTTTAAGGAAGATAGGTTTGAAGATGGATAACAGTTTAGCGCTTGGTAAGCAATAGCTTTTTGTTTCTTCTACATTTTCTTTTTGTTCATATGTCGTAACTTGTAAGGAACACATTATTATTGTTTCTTAACCAAGTGGATTAATTTTGTTTCTTTAATTTTGTAATTATCACTGGCTTACATTATGTAAAAAACTTTTATATCAGCCAACACAGGTTTTGGTAACTTTTTAATGTAGTTAATTTAAAATAATTATTCTCGAAGCATGACAAACTCAATGAACAAAAGTCAGAGTTTTCGTTTAGAAAGCTAAGAGGTAGACCTCAGTGACACACTCATAAAGTTTGTCCCAGAATTCAATTGGTGCTGATAATTCAATAACGGACTGATTTGAATGCTTGACGTTGATGATTGAATCCATCAAGAAGTCCAACCCACCTGATTTCATTCCCTGGCACCTGAATACAAAATCAAAATCTTTGTTTCCTTGGGACAAATTATTATAAACTTCAATCATATCGAGCAGAAGAAAGAAAAGGGAGAGATTTAATCAAATTGGTTCTCCCCCCCCGGTTTCTTGAATAGAAATATATATATATGTATGTATATATTTCTTAGTTGGGTGGCATTCCTTGAAATATACTGATCCTCATTTCCCTGGTATTCCTTGTTTTGGGCTGTTTACTGAATGTTCTTATTGTACTGTATTTCTTTACCTGATGCTGGCTTTAGGAAGACGAGGGGTATTTGAAGGTGTAATTGAAGGGTTGCATCAGCACTGGAAGCACAGAGAAGTAGTCAAGGTGATCACCATGCAGAAAGTATTTTCCCAGATTGTATACACGGCAAGACTACTTCAAAGAGAGAGCGGTGGAATACTTATTTCAGTAGACAAGCTGAAAGAAGGCCATGCTATAATTTTGTACCGTGGAAAAAACTATAAACGCCCTTCAAAGTTGATGATCCAGAACCTTTTAAGTAAAAGAGAGGCAATGCAAAGGTCAATTGAAATGCAGAGAGTTGGAGTAAGCAAATTTTTTCTTTGCCTTATCGATCTAAACTCCCCTCATATTTATGATTAGTTTTACATCACCTTGTTGTGATTGGACTGATAATCATCATTTCCTTTCTATATCCAGTCATTGAAGTTTTTTGCGTATCAGAGACAGAAGACAATCTCAGATTTGAAGTCAAAGCTAGTAAGAGTCTAAACCTTAGATTTTGATATTGAAACCAACGTACTGTTCCCATTTCACAGTGGTTGACATCAGTATTTACCATTTTGTGCTGGAATGACCACAAATTAATTCTTCTAATTTACCAAATCTCTGGCTTATCTATCTAATAATGTATTCGTGTGAACGACCAGTTTCTTGGTGAATTCATTTGTTCATAAAGTTTTCATTCTTACAGGATGAAATGCGGGAAACATGTACAAAAGAGATACTCAGAAGCTTGTAAATCATAACCAATTATGAAGTGTGGGAGGAAAAATGTATAAAAGCGAGACTCGGAAGTTGGAAGGTTGTAAATTATAACCAACAGATATATTTCTAGAGGTCCAATATAAGTACAAGTTTCCAGGTTGTCACCTTTTCCATATGATCCTATATGTACTTTTCACCGGTTTTCTAGATTTGCCTTTGAATGTGATATGACTGTCACCTTTTGATCCTTATTTCTCTAAGGTTTATGAATAGAGTTCAGAAAATTCCTGGAATAATGAAGGCAGATCGCTTGAAGAAAGAAAACATTAACATACAGTAAAACTAATCACATGAAATGTTTTTTTGAACAAACTCTGTTTGTAGCCTCAGTAACATTTTCAGAGCTTAACAATGCTGATATGTAAGAATCTTGTGCTGACCTTGCAGACAATTCAAGCAAAGGCTTTGGTGGAATATTTGAGGAAGGGTCTATCTCCACCATTTTACTCTTAGATGGCCTATGTGCTGGAAGGGTCTGAATGGTACCATAAACCAACCGATATTATTTTACTTGATGCTTCGGCTTCCTCTTCATCATTTTCCGCACCTTGGATTTCTCTTCATTATTGGGTGGAATTTACCTGGTTACATGCTTGTTTCTGTCAACTTGTAGACGTTTTCTGTGGTCTGGTTTTCCAACCAGCTCACCTTCTTGGTTGTCAAACCAATGTTCTTTTTTAAAATTATTTTCTTGTTAATGGTTGACTTAGTTTTTGAATGAATTGATTGAGAAGTCACTAGGTTGGTTGATCAATGGAAAAGATTGTTTTAGGATTCTGCCCTCCATCTTCTTTCCAGGGATTTATGCAATTTAATTAAAAAATTATGAAGTGCTTTATTTCCTTTCTGTGTTCAGTCATTGAAGTTTTTGCATATTGGGAAAGGAAGCTATGGATCCAAACTAGTAAGGCTCTAAATCTTTTATTTCCTTTCATTTTCCGCATCTTTTGATATTTTTATCAAAGCATAAAGTTTCAGCAATCCTTTGTGGCAGTCCCATTTAAGCATAAGTTTCCAATTTTATTTATAAGTTTTTAGAACAACTTCCCCATATGTCTAATAAAATTAATAAAGTTTATTATGAAAATGTCTTTGCCCTTGGCGGTGAGCTAGCTTCTTAATTAGCCTATAATACTGCATAAAGTTACTACTTCCTAGAGTGTTGAAGGCAACAATCTTGAAAGAAATATGTTAATATACATTTAGAACTGGTTACATGGAAAAATAGTTTTCATCAACTATTAGAGTATGTAGCTTCAGTAATATTCTCTGAACTTAATGATGGTGATTTATTAGAATCTTGCACCTCTAGTCTTGTCATAGAGTAAAGCAAAGGGTTTGGTGGGATTTGCAAGGACTGAGCATTTTCTTCCAACATATCCACAACTTTACGCATAGATGGTCTATCCGTTGGAATGGTCTGAATGCACCACAAACCCACCAATATCATTTTCCTTACTGCTTCGGCTTCCTCAGCATTTGCTGCACCTCGGATTCCTAAATCCGTTCCATTCTCTATATGCTCATATATCCAGTCTGGAAAATATGTTTCACTGGAGTGAGCACCTCTAGCTCTGTTTTTCTTGCTTGCTCCTGCAATTTCAAGAATCATCATGCCATAGCTATAGACGTCGGACTTATGAGACACCCCACCGAAATGCCTATTGAATACTTCTGGAGCAATATATCCAGGAGTGCCCCTGGCACCCAACATTGAAATAATGCTCTCCTTTTTCTTGCACAATTTAGCGAGGCCGAAATCAGAAATTTTTGGACAGAATTCTTCATCCAAAAGAATATTTTGAGGTTTAATATCAAAATGCACGATCCTTGTGTTGCAACCTCGATGTAGGTATTCTAGACCTTGGGCTATACCAACTGCGATCTGGTATAACAGAGTCCAATCTAATTGTTGGCTCGTAGTAGAACTCTCATAATGAATGAACCTGTCTAGTGATTTGTTAGGCATGAATTTGTAGATCAGAGCTCTTCTATTCCTGTCAAAGCAGAAACCCAAAAGAGTGACTACATTGACATGAGAAGTTCTACTAATGCTTGCAACTTCATTGATGAACTCCTCCCCATTTCCCTTTGTTTCATTTAAGATCTTGACTGCAACTAGACTACCATCTGAAAGCTTGCCTTTGTACACCTGACCATATCCTCCTTGTCCAAGTTTTTCTTTGAAGGAGTTGGTCATTTTCTTGATTTCTGTGAAGTTATAACGCTTTGGGGTAAGGGAGGCATAGTTCCTTGTAAATGCTTCAACATCTTGGGCGCTTGATTCAATTTGTTTGCTGGATTCTTCCTCAGATTGGAGCCTTGCATTAATTAGTGAATGTACGGCATTGCTTGGTTTTATTTGCTTCCAGACCAACCATCCAGTGCAAATGACTGCGAGGATACCAGGTATTGCTGCAATGACTGAAAATGCAGTGGAACATTGTACGTTAGATTACTAATGATATTGATGATGCCAAGGGCTTTAGAATTCTACTGTATATAAATAATCTTACTTATGAGTATTATTTTTGAAATTGAATTACTGCCATTTCCTGCAAATGTAGGACCGAGAGCCGTTAGCTGAAGCAAACTAGAATTATCTCCACAAACTATTTGTGGTAAGGAGAGCATCCGACCATCCCTGTCAAACTTTTTACACCAACACACCGTTCAAAATCGACGATACAATTCTTTCATCTCAATTCCAAAAAAGAAGATATTAATAATCTATCTAATTGTGATTACTTGCTACTCTCGACGTCTTTTAGTGCCAATTTCATATATTTTGCATGCATATCCATAAGATCGATAGAAATATACGGAGTAGTGGAGAACGTGTTCAATCTACTTGGAATTTATTCTTTTTTTTTTTTTTACTTTTTACGTGGGGAGTTTACAGCCTTAAGAAGTGCAATACAACTTCATCTTTTGTGATGGTAAATTTGTTGCGTTTGAAACAAAATAAATGTAATTCGTCAGAAGAACGTAAAAAGGGTCGAGAGGGAATCAAACATACCGTTTTCGGTTTGATTACATTGTAAGGGATAAGGCCGATCATAACAATAACACACGAACGACGAAGAATTTGAATTGTAGCCACATTTCCCTCCGGATCGACCACATTCATTGCAGTTGGTATCATTTGCTTCCCACTCCAACCCAAAACCATTGGAAAGAACTCCCTTTAGATCATCCTCCGACGATGTCAGATTTGTCAAAACCCCAGCTGCTGATTGGTTAACCGGTACAGTGATACTATCCCGGCATGTTCTCAAGGTGGCCGGAGTCAAGATCGGAGTTGTAGCCAATAAAGTAGCTTGGGTGATGAAATAACTGTCGGTGTTGGTGGGGCCATCCACCGTGCAACGAAAATCAAAAGGCAACGGACCACCACCAGGGACTGCAGGACAACCGTAATATAGTGTCAAGTTCTGATCATTTTTGGGATGCTTGAAGAGCCTATAGTCCAAGTTGGTGTTGTAAATAGGTGATGATGGACAAGTACTGTTCCATAAATCTTGTCTTGCAACTGTAATAAGCAGTGACCGAGGGTCTATTCCGAGGACTCGGTATGGCCTTGTTTCGATTGTTATGACAGGAGGGGCATCACCTTTGCAGTTAGTTAGCTGGAACTTCGGGTGACCGCATTCCGAGGACCGTCCTTCTCCCCAGAATGGATAATCCAGATTTGTAAAATTCCCACAGTTGAGCCGAGTCTTGCAGGCCACAAATCGAGCATCATCAACACACAAAGATGTCGGAAGAAGGTCGAAAGTAGCGGAGACTATGATCACAAAAAAGATGGAGGAGGGAGGGAGAAAAGTGTAATGCATTTTTGTGTAGTCGGCTTACTTTTTCTGTTCAAAATTCTATTTGTATAGAGGTGGTGTGGACAAAAGTTAGCATTTGGTATAATATGTCATTATGGCAAAGAAGCTTCTGTTGGAAATTGTTATGCTCTTGGCAAAGTCTAAAGTATTTGCTATGGACGAAGTTGCCTCGTTGACTCTGCAATATAAATATATTACTACATTATTACAGAGGACTTGGAGCTTTGATGTACAATACCAGAGCATAGTTTCCATTGTTGCCTTGACTTGCCTTAACTACTGAACAGAAGTCGGCAAAAGAAAATCTAAAGAAAGAAAAAAAGAACACGCTAAAAGAAATTTAACTAGTAAAATACACGCGTTTGAGAATAGTCTAAAACAAGAAATGAGGAACATATTACATATAGGTCATGAGCAGACTCATCTTCTTACTTAAAACATGAGTCGAGTATATATAATGAGCATTATATATTTAATCTATCCATATGATATCTTTAGCACTAAGCTAAAATAGTAATGCTACAGGTCCAATGTAAAGCTGCAAAAGATTCAATAGAAATATGGAGTATTGAAGTTTAGCATGTGTTTGCGCTTGAATGTGTGACCACATCTTAATTAATGCTAAATTAGTGCTTACAACTTGATCATATACTACACAATATTCCTCAAGTATTGAAACCGACTAATAGAATCTAAAATTTTCAAAATTTTCTAAAATTTAATCTGAAACAAACTGGCCAATGTTGAGAAACTGATGTACATGTACATTTAGAACTGGTTACATGAAATATAGTTATCATCAACTATTAGAGTAATATTTTCTGAACTCAATGACGGCGATCTGTTAGAATTTTGCACCTCCGGCTACGTAGGAGAGTAAAGCAAAGGCTTTGGTGGGATTTGCAAGGACTGAACGCTTCCTTCCAAAATCTCCCCCACTTTAATCTCCCCCACTTTACTCATAGATGGCCTTTCTGCTGGAATGGTCTGAATGCACCACAAACTCACTAGTATCATTTTCCTTACTGCTTCGCGTTCCTCTTCATTGTTTATCGCACCTTGAATTTGTAAATCTTCGCCTTTTTCCAGATGGTTATTGATATAAACATGAATCATTATAGAATAAAATGGAGAAGATGAATAAGAGAGATGAAAGCTTTATTAGAGAGAGAGAGTGCTAAGTGTCTCGTACATTCACCTTATATTGCTACTCTTTTACATATCATATATTAACCACACTATTTATGTACATTCTCTATTATACCCTCCTGTACATCCTCATTATCTATAACAGTTATATATCCAGTTTGGAAAGTATTCTTCACTCGAGTGTGCAACTCCAGTATTGTTATTCTTGCTTGGTCCTGCCATTTGAAGAACCATCATTCCGTAGCTATACACATCGGACTTATGTGACGTGCCACCAAAATTTCTGTTAAATACTTCTGGTGCAATATATCCAACAGTCCCCCTGGCACCTGACATAGAAATAATACTTTCTTTCTTCTTCGACATTTTAGCAAGCCCGAAATCAGAAATCTTTGGACAGAAATTTTCGTCCAAAAGAATATTTTGAGGTTTTATATCGAAATGCACGATCCTTGCGTTGCAACCTCGGTGTAGGTACTCTATAGGCCTCGGGCAATCCCAAGTGCAATTTGGTATAGTGTACTCCAATCTAACCGTTGGCTCGTGTCAAGAGATCTGTCTATGAACTTGTCTAAATATTTGTTTGGCATGAATTCATATACCAGAGCACTTCTTTTCCTTTCAACGCAGAAACCCCAAAGAGTCACTACATTGACATGAGAAGTTTTACTAATGCTAGCAACTTCATTGATGAACTCCTCTCCATTTCCTTTTGTTCCATACAAGATCTTGACCGCAACATGACGACCATCTAGCAGCTTGCCTTTGTACACTCCACCATATCCGCCTTGGCCTAGTTTCTCCTTAAATGAGTTGGTTATATTCTTAAGTTCTGTATAGCTATACCGCTTTGGAATTTGAGCATCATAGTTTCTTAAAAATGCTTCAACATTTTGGTTTCTGGACTCTTCTGTCATAACCCTTGATTTTCTCCATTTCTTGCTGAAGTAGAATAAGCATCCAATAAAAATGCTAGCACCAATAGCACCTACCACATATAGGACTGAAAACACAAAGTGAGATTATTTTCTCTTAATTTCTTGAATGCCGATGATGATGATAAGGACATTATACTATACTGGCAGATATACATCTTACTCATATATAGCCTTTTTGTTAGTGAAACACCACCATTGCCTGCACAAACATTAAGGCATTATAACACTATGCTAAAGCATGATCAGAATTATCTCCAGCTAGTTTTGATCAGAACATGCTTCACTAATAGAGCTTTGCGCTAATAATTACTCTCTGAATAACTGCACTTACTGTGCTTGCTATGCATGAGAAGAGTAGAGGTTTTTTTTATGGGAACAATAAATTTTATCTTAAGCAAGAAACATACCTCTACCATTAAGAGGTACTTGTGGATTTTCACTGTGATTTCCTACATAAACATGGGACTAAGAACAGTTAGCGAAGCCTGACTACAACTAACCCAAACCAGTGGTAAATTTGACAATTACTCAAATTCACCAAATGAAAAACATGGGAAGATGCTACTATGTCCATTGCTACTCCAACTCCGCACTAAATATTGGTTACCCTGACATGATTATTAAGTACAACTTGAAAATACTTGTTTGTTTCGGTTTAAATTTTAAAAATTTTAAATTATTTGAATAAACTACTTTATCATAACTTAGAATCTCTAAAATTCAAACAAACATTGTATACAAATTGTAGTTATAATTAAGAGATTAAATTCACTTGCGTATAAAAATCTTGTGTGTATCTGGTCTTGTTTGATTTGGATAGTTGCCATTTCCTGCAGAAGCATAAAACTATATATATATATATAAAAAAAAATGATAACTCTGCTCGAAGTTGCGAAAATATTATTCTGCTCGAAACATGAAACCTTTAAATGGAGAATACAGAAAAAGAAGGTAATTGGCTGTGGTCAGACTTCTGTTGCTATGCCAACTCTGTGCAACATATTTTATGGAGTTGAATTTAAGATACAAGCCCTACACATACAAAACTAATAATACTCATACTCCCTTGTTCCAAAATTTATAGTTCCAAATTTAGTGATATATTTCTCTTTTGGTGCAAAATCATTTATGAATGTTATAACTTCATTTATGATATGAATTTGTAAGTGTATCAAATTTTATAAATTTTGTTTTAAGAGTATTCATTGTATGTTTTATGATATTTCATTTCAGAATTATTAAAAGTAGAAAATTTCACAATTTTGAATCATAAACTTCACGTAACTATTTTGTATGAACCAAAATATATGTCTAATTTCGGAACGGATGAAATAATTATTTTTCTTTCAGTGTTCATTCTTATTGTTATTACCGAACCAGGAGTGGACTTCCTTGTAACATCTTATAAAGTATGCGATCTATGAGATTTTCAGGTAGAAAATTCAATTAACAAATAAACGGGGAGAGAATTGTAATATATTTTTCTACGCTTATAGATAACTTACATGAGTACTAAAAACTAGTGTTATAAAAGACGGTAGACGATAAATGGAGAGTGGGTGTTATACGAGATTAATTGAAATTAGGTGTTAAAAGATACTAGGCGATGGAGGATCATCTTGCGCTTAGATGGAAACTAACGGTTTAGGCGGAGTTTTTTAAAACAGTGCTAAAAATATAGTCAGATTCTAAGAGGCAACAAGGAATTCACATACATGACTCGGACGTATTGCTGTAGACGCATCTCCCACCTGATCGGACGCTTTTGTTACATTTGCCGTCACTCGCTTCCCACAACAACCCGAAACCTCCGGCAAGAGTTGCCTTCAAATCATCAACTGACGTCAAATCCTGAGCTGCTGTTTTGTTAATCGGAACGGTAATATTTTCCCTGCAAGTTTCCCAGTTCGGATCAGGTGCCTGGGAAGCCTCATAAGCCACATAAGCATAAGCCTGGTAGGTCACGAAATAACTGTTGTCACTGGTGGTTCCATCCACCATGCAGTCAAACTCGTTCGGAGGTGGTTGACTTCCGGAATCCGTCTCACAACCATAGTACATAGTGCAGTTCTGATCATTAGCAGTATGCTTGAAATGAATATGGTCCGAAGTTGCGTTGTAAAGAACTTTCGGACAAATATTGTTCCACAAGTCTTGTCCGGCAACCGTGATGAGGCATATCGGGGTTGTGTTCCAAGGACTCTGCACTGTCTTGATTCGATGGTGATGATCGATGGGGAGGGACATCGCCTTGGCAATTGGTTAGTTGGAACATTGGGTGACGGCATTGCGCTGGCACGTCGTTTCCTAATGTTGGCACACTGAAACGGCCTGCTACAGGCTACGTATTGCGCGTCATCGGTTGTGGAAGATGTTGGAAGGTGATGTATAACAAAGATTATGATGGAAAAGAAGAGAAGATTGAGGTGGATCACCATGTTTTGATCTTCACCGGAGGCAACTGGCATGCATAGACAACGAAACAGGAAGTTTGGGTGGAGCTTAATAGGAAAGCGAAAGGACTTTGATAGATTGACTTTGACTTTATTAGTGTGAGGAAATTAAGTGGGGGAAGGAAGAATGTAGCATCGGTTGAAATTATTGAAGAAAATTAATCTCCTTGCTGAACAGAATTAGACGGACTTAGTCTTATCTTGCTGCTAAATATCTGATTGTTCTACACTGCAGGACAGAAACGGGAAGACTAATAAAGCAGGTAAAAATTAATTACAGTGCTGCAAGAATATAATCGGAAAGATCGAAAACGAAAATATTTTTGTTAAATTAATATGGCTGCTGATTTAAGGTGGGGAAATTTTTTGAAGTATTTCTTGGTCAGACGAAATCATTTCCGCAGATGCTATTCCTACAAATTAATAAAGCAATGCTCTTGCAAATGTATGTCACGCGCAATCAAGGCAATGCGCGCTGTGACATATTATTTATCTTGCAATGATATTTGAGTACATGGTTGAGAATGGAATGGACAGATTAGATGCAAATGCTAGTTGTAGAATCGTTTTAAGAAAGATACGAGTGTTTATTATCGATTTGAATTTGTTCTAAAAACAAAGAGGGAAATATTATCAGTAAATTAACACATGAAGTTAAATACGAAGCTGGTGTACCATTTTTCTTTAGTCATTAAACCTACGTTTGGAAGTAGGAAAATAGAAGGGAAACTGTACTCAAACTTGTTTAGTGTATGAGATTTAGAATTGCTTTTTCAAAGTTGTAAGGGCACTTACGGTAGTTTTTCTAAAATAGGATTGTCTGTATTTTAGGCAATCAAATGTAAGAATCTGAGAAAATTGTTACTCCAGCAGATTCACTAAAATAGAAAATTTTGTATTTTTAAGAACAAACTTGAACAGTGATTTTCTAAATCTTCTAAATCGAGAAATATTATTCAGCATCTCTATCCTTAAAAAATATTAAAATATTCTTTTAGACCCACGCATTTTTTATTCCTTAATATTATTAAGATATATATAATATGAAATTATATTATATGTTTTATAATATATAAAATATCTTATAATTTATGTTTAATAATATAGATGATGAAATATAATATAATATAATACAATAATTAAGTAAATATAATATTATTCAGTATATAATAATATATAATACATAATATAAAATTATATATACACACACACTATTATATATTTATAAATATATTATGTAATATTATGTACAATATTGTTTATATTATATTAAATATGACAAAAACTATATTAATTAATTAAAACTAATTATATTATATAATTTAATATTATATTTTAATTACCTTATTAAAAAATATAATTTTTTTATAATATATCATATTCTATTATAATACATTAAGTGATACAATATAACATACTCCATATTTTATATTAAATTATATATTATATTTTATAGTGTGTGTGTGTATATATATACACATGATACCCACAACCGCAACAACTTGATTTTTTATGGGTCGTTGCCGACGTGAGTTCTTACTACTGCTATGACTTTGTTGTTTGTGGTGTGGTCTTCTTGCACTTTCCGTAAAAAAATCAATTTGTTGCTTCATCCACGTGGTGTTTTGTTTGTTTTTAAGATACCATTACTATTAGTGGTGTTAATAGAATTTTTTTTTCAAATATTTCATTTACGCTACTAATAGTGTCGAATACAATTTTCTTTTTTTAACAATTGTTGAATTTGGATGGATGATCCAACAGTGTTTATTGTATTAGTTATAGAAGACCTATAACTAATGCAAACTATGAATCATCTCATATATATGAGTGTCTGTACAATACACCATCCGTTTAAAATAATTATCAGTTGTACATATTAATGAAATCTATAAAGAGTGGTGCCATAGACAGTAACTTATACACATACAAATGTGTACAAATTGATGTGATTAAATTTTATAGGGGATTAGTGAATCCTAATGGACCCCAGAATTAATATTTTAGTGGTTGATAATTTGACACATATATTTGTGTATATTTATTTATACAAGTTGTTGGTGGTTAATAACATTTTTCATCTAAAAAACGTCTAAGTTCAAATGGTTGATTTTAACAAGTTCATATCTCAACTTTGTTTTCTTTCAAAAAATTTAAAAATAAAACAAAAATATAAATTTATTCAGTCTTTTTATCATAAAATAAACTTGGTATGTTTGATTAGCGATGGAATATAAACATACAAAATCCTTCAAAAAAAACATTTAAAGAACTAAAGAAAATAAAAAATTCTTCATTCTGTTATCATAAAATAAACGTAGTACATCTCATCAGCTAAGGAATGTAAATATAAAAATTTAAAGCACCAGTATCGCTTGAATTGAAATATATGTAATAAATAGACGAGTTAAACATAATTTAAAACTGTGCAAGCTATAATTTTCTAGACGCCGTCACCAACAAATACAGCCCGAATATTATGATGACATCATTACTGTACAAATTGTGCGTCTTTTTATGTCATGCATGTCACAATGATCATTCTGGAATGGAACATTCGACTTACTGATCATTTCTGAATTTTATACACTAATTGGAGAAAATAATATACGGAGTATTTTTCTAATTTTGAATCGAAGTATTGATATTCTAAGTCACAAACATAAATCTAAAAAGAATGAACAACGCCGGGTGAAACCATGAAGGTGAACCAGAAGAGATAAATCTAATTAGCCATGAAACAAAAATAAATAGATAAAAATAAGGCATTATTAAATCCAAAAAGTGGCTAAATTCAAAGTTGAAGAAGCCTGATTGAATTATTTTTCAAAAAGGTACTATCCGTACATTTACGGGGAGCATTACTCGGGTATAGTGACGAGTACAGGACGCCAAGTCCTCCTCCTGAGTGTTCGCTGCCTCAACCCCATCGATAACGGCCGCAGCGAACGCGGTCCGAGATGCCGCCAAGTCGAGACACAACCGTCGCCAGAGATCTCCCGTACATATCCTTCCGTCTCCGCCTTCTCTTCGGTCGGCGGCGAAGACATAAAAAAGTCCTTGAGCTTATTCCTCACCGCACCTAAATCCTTCCCCTTCCGGTGCGAATTTACTCGCCGATCCGTCGAATCATCGGTTTTACTAGGCATTTCCGGCCGAATTCCGCCGCAGCTATTGCTGCTGCGACTAAGGAACAACCGAAGAGTCTTACGGCGGCGGAATTGAATATCTGGACTAGTTGTTGGACTCCGCGTCGGACTTCCCGCCAGGGCGCATTGAGTGGCTAATAACTTAAATTTCTGGAGAGTCGCCATGTCTGATGTTCTAAAAACCAAATCTCGAATCGAATTAGCAATGTGGAGAAGAAATTAGAGAAGGATCTTTCGGTTTTGCCATAGATTGATTTGTGTCTCAAATCAAATAAGAAAAAGTAGGATAAGAAGCGGAGTTGGATTGAAATAATTGACTGCAAATAGAAGGAACGGGAAGTATTATTGGAGTTATTTATTATTATATATGATCTGAATATGTTGTTAATTTGGTGAGTGTGGCGTGTATCGGCACAACAAGTTGACGGGCATGTCGACCCTTTGTTTATTTGTTTGTTATGTTTGTCTCTGTCGTTTTGGCTTTCCTCCTCATTATTCGACAGGTGGCGCTTTCTCTGGAGTTGTGGCGGGGTCCACCAACTACTATCCTTCGCGAGCAGGATAAAACACAGAAGCTTAAAATGAAACATTCTATACAAATAATACCATATTTCTACTTTTGTACTATTATTAGTTTTTTTGTTTATCCTTTTTGTGAATTTTTTGCACCGTTAGTTTATTTGCGTTCTTTAGCAATTAATCACCTTTGAAATTCAGGATTTTTATTTTTGGTTCTTTGGTATCTAATTAGGATTAATTTAGATTATATTTTAATTGAGTCTTTTAAAACGAAGTTTCCGATCGCTTTTCAAAAAATATTAACTAAACGTTAATCATTGTGAATGTATTGAAACATTAGCGGAATTACCTAAACTTTACCATTATGAATCCAAACAAATTTATTAACTACTTGATTTTCAAAATGCATAACACTCGACTTTTTCACGTATTTTTAGATGAAACTTAATATATATTAATTTTTTTATTTTTCTAAAATAAAATTAAAAATATTTTAAATGAAGATTAATTTGATATAAAAATAAAAATTATATAAAATATTTAACATGTACTAAATTTCACCTAAAATTATGTGAAAAAATGTCAAACGTCGTACATTTTAAAAAAGAGATAATACCTCAATAAATTATTCAAAGCTACCTTTGAATATACATTTATTTCGCAAAAAAAAATGCATTTGTACTTTTTTATTTTATTGTGAAATTTCAACCAAAAAACATTTGATTTGAAGATGAACATTTCGATCAAATATATAACAAACATTTGTAAAAAATTACAAATATAACTTCTTTTTGTTGAACAGATAAACTGTAATACATAACGTGTACATTACTTTCCAATATTTATCACTCCTGACAATTTCTTCAATCAGCTTTCAAAATTTCAAAAACCTAACGATAATGAGTATTTTCTAGCAATGAGAGAATTCTAATCCAAGTGGAAAGACACTCATGGTAAACAATTCAAATCTAGTAGCACAAAACATTTCAAAATCTGACATTATCGTTTGCTCCTTATACTTGAGGACCGGACTTTTAGCGATAATAACTCCACACCATAAAATATTGAATGAAATCTGACCCCATAGTTGGCCAGATTTTCAATAGATAACAATTATCTTCAATTTAAAGTTTTTTTGAACTTCTTTGATGACGTGAAAACAATCAAACAATGAAATAATGAAATATGGAATAGAATATATATATATATATATATATATATATACTATTTGGTAATGTTCATTCATACGTTAAAATTGATTGGCGTTACTTCTTACTGCACATTGTAAACTATTAAGATAAATGTGTTTTATATTGTTAAATTGTATAAAACTTGACACACATTTGTATTTTTTCTTATTCTATCCATCCATACAATTAAAATTATATAAAAATTAATTATATTTAAGATTATAAAGTGTATTGAGAGAAATTTGAGGGAATGAATAATGGCGATGAGTCAAATCCAACTATAGGAAGCTATACAATCTTACGCATAAACATGACAACATGATGGTTATGAGATAGAGAAACTGTTCTCAAATCTTACCCGCTAAAATTATATAGTTTCTCAAATCCGCCCCGTTAACGATTCTAACAAATCCGTCCCGTTAACGATTCTAACAAATCCGTCCCCACCCCGTTACCCAAAATTATTATTTTTAATTTAATTAATTTATCTTTTCCCTTTGTTTTTTTATATTATTTTCTTACAAAATCTTCTAAAATCATTATAAAATATGTTTATAAACGAATCGAAATCAGAGTTAAATGGGGTGAGATGGTAAATCATATATCCTACCCTAATCCTATAGGATTCAAATAATCGAGTCTCATTAGAGTCGGAGTTGATGTTCGGATGAAATTGTCATCTGCTTACGTAGTTCTCCAGAAACTGGCAAAAAGTGTGCAAACAATGTGTTAAGATATGAATTCGTCAGTGTCATTATATATTTGGAATTTTCGGGCGTGTAAACCATTCTTTTGTAAGTGATTGCTAAATCTCATGCTCAAGTACTCTCGTTTTGCTTTGCTGTAGAGAATAAAATGGTCCTTACTACGTTTCAGTGGTGTTTGGTGACGAGAAACCCCACCAATGCATTAACATGAAGAGTCCCTTTTAGCACGAAAGGACAAGTAAAGGTAGCTAATGGTGGTGACAGCACGAATTCTTGCAACTATAGAAGAATAATTAGGAATATACAACTTGGGATTCATATATATTATAAGATCAAAAGAGATTTTCTTATACAATAGCAAAACACAAAGCAGCATAAAGTTAAACGTTTTACCTAGAAAAGTAAAACCAAATATTACTCCAATTTTCAAAGGAGAATAAATGATTAAAGCCAAATATCTGTAAAAGAAGAAGACGTAACAGGGTTGTGGGAATCTATGATTATGTACATCTCTTTAAGTTTGTCTCTATTGGTATATATATCTATATTCCGGTTTCAGCAAAACAATGCCAATGAGATGGGAAGAACAGACTGCGAGTATAACTATAAAATAACATTAGCAAAATATAAACAAAATTCTCAATCATTAGAATTAGGTGTGGAGCTGCTAATCCAGTTATCAGCAACTGAATTAGGCGAGAAGGACGCAGGCTTACCCTTCAGGGGTGCACCATCATCCACCAGAATGTCCAGCACTCCCAACTTTTGAGCATCTAAATCTTCATACTGTATCTCTCTCAGGGTTTCGACCACTTCCTTCATTGTAGGTCTCAAATCCTTCTCCTCTTGCAAGCATCGAAAAGCCAACTGCGCCACCAATGTGGTCATCCTCTTTACTGAAGTATCTGTTTCAAACCCAAGACTTTTATCAACTAACTCATTGAACAACTCGTTCTGAATTTTGCTGACGGCCATGTTTGCTAAATTTATATCGAGCCTATGCCTGTCAGTGTCCACAGCTTGTAATGATGATATAAGCTCAATCAAGACTACCCCAAAGCTGTAAACATCACTCTTGTCAGTGAGATGGTAGCATTTGTAGTACTCGGGATCAACATATCCGGGGGTCCCTTGTGGTGCCGTTGACACATGCGTGGCATTATTGGGAAACAATCTGGACAACCCGAAATCAGCAACTTTTACGCAGAAACTGTTGTCCAGGAGAATGTTGTTAGTTTTGACATCTCGGTGTATGATATTAAAGGCATGGAGATAAGCTAGCGCTTCAGCTGTTTCGATGGCAATGTTCAATCGGACAGACCATGAAAGCAAGCCCGAGTTTGCTCGTTTTCCATGAAGATGATCCGCTACTGTTCCATTAGGTATGTATTCATAAACGAGGAGGAGTTCTCGACTACGTTTGGAAGTGCATCCGTACAGCTTCACAAGGTTTTCATGATTCAATTTAGTCAGGATCTCAACTTCATTCATAAACTGCTCTACACGCTTGAAGTTATTTTCATATAATCGCTTAACTGCCACTGCACGACCATCTTGAAGCATGCCTAATCAGAAAATTAGAAAGAACCAGTTCAATAAGTAAAAACCACGGAGTATATGTTACTTGGTGCTGATAAATATAGATATCGGGTTCATCTCATACCATAGTACACGGTGCCAAAGCCGCCATCTCCAAGTTCTCTGGCGGAATTAAAATTGTCAGTGGCCTCTTCGAGTTCTGTGTAGCTGAAAACCTGAACTCCAAAGTAGGTGCTTCCTTTCCCCAAAGATCTTGAAGAAGGATAAGAAGGAACACTTTTGGTGAAAGGAGTTGATGGAGTAGAACTAAGAGCTTTGATTGAAGGAGTAGCTGCAAAGTCCTTGCTTTCAATTAAGGCTGCAGATTGGACAGCCCTTCCTTTTCTCCGTTGCCGACAGAAGAAGATCAACCATCCAATGACAATGCCAGCAACTATAGCACCTGCCACAGGAAGAACTAAAAGTACAAGAACACATGAATTATTTCTTTCCATAACCATAAATGAGTAATAGAGGTTAATTTGTATGGAAAATTATATGGCCTTACCTATATTGAGAGTTTTTGTTCCTGAACTGCCGCCACCGTCTGCAGATAACATTAAATTTACGGTGGTTAGCCGAAGCATGGGCAGGACATTTTTCAACTCTAAAATGTTCTGAAATAGTCGGCAATTGCAACTTTGTCCGGATTAATAAGCATACCCCTTAACAAACATAACATATTACATTAAAATGATGAAGATCACTCAAAAGGGAAGAGGAATTTGAATGTGTTAAGGCACATCTTCTATAATTACAAATAATAACAATAATCATCTCATAATTACCGGGAAATATTATATTTTAGATTTTTTAATGTTTCTTTTTTCTAATTTCTAGTTTTCCTCCTGGTATTCTATAGCAAATTAGGCCCCGGTTAATCTGAAATCCATTAGCTTGCCAAAATGAATATGGCTTCAACTAATCACTTACGTTATGTCAGTGAATCTATTCATATTATCATATATGTGGACTGTGGTCATCATATGAAGTTATTACACAAAGCAAATTCAGCTCAATTCATGAAGATAGATAAATGTACACAGATAGCAATTTTTAGAAATAACAAGTATTATTATCAAACTTAAAACCAGAACTAACATCATCCAATGATCACATACCTGCACCATTACATAGGGTATTGCCACAAATGCAAATGGGTCGGGTCGCTTCGGGGTCAAACCCACATCGCCCGCCTACCAATTTACAGTCCGAACACTGCCGAGTATACGGGTCAACAAAATTCACAGTAAAGCCGGTGGTGAGAATCTCGGCAAGAGTCGATAAATTGCTTCTTAGCCCTTCTCCGGCGATCCTAAGCACCGGAACGATAAGACTCACGGCACACCGAACAAAATTCAATACGGGGTTCGAACCAACTAAGTAATAAGCGTCGCTAAAATTGACACCATTAACTTTGCAGCTGAACATGTTCTGGAGTGGAAATAACGAATTCGACAAATTACAGCCGTAGATCAAAGTGAGTTCAACATTATCAGGGCCGTATGTGAAAATAGTAGAATTGAGAGTGGAATTAACGAATTCCTTGGGACAAGTGTTGTTGTAAAGGTCTAACCTCACGAGAGTTAAAGTTTGGCGAGCTTGATCGATTTGAAGGACTTGGTAAGTGAGTGGACCGGCGATTAACTCGGGATAAGTGGTGTTGTTGGGGCAGTTGAGTCGGAATTCGGGCGGGCCACAGTGGGCTGGTCGGTCGCCGCCGGTAAATGGGTATGTGACGTTTTGAATTGGGCCGCAGGAAAAGGCGCGATCACAACCGGAGAAGGAGCCATCGGAGGAGAACGACGGCGCAATGGTGGTGAAAACGAGGGAGAGGAGAAAGAAAAAGGGGAGGGACATCGGGAAATGTGAGAGTGGGAGATGTCATTTGGTAGAAGATTTGTACTGGTAAACTAGGTCAAAATGGAAAGTGTCCCGTGAGTGTAATGGGCTGGCTAGTGGCTAGCTTTGTTTGACAATGGTGGCAGTGGGAGTATTATTTTTTGGGTTAATGTTGGGAGTTGTTGAATTTAATTATGGGGGGAGAGTGAAACCAATGACAATGGCTGGTCGTTGATAATATCCTAATATCAGCAGCGTTATTGTGTCATTCCATGTTTAACATGTGATTCTTTAGCATGATCTTTCTTTCACCAATAGTCCAATACTACTCTTTTGGCATTACTTGTCCTGCATTCTCGTGATGAACAGCTTCAGTTTGCCGGTTACAAGACGAGGAAAACACCCCATGTAACGCTAATGAAATGAAATGTTGACAGTCTAAAGGATGGGTGAGAATCATGATTATAGGATGTGTCAGTGATTTTTTTTTGGTTCAAACACCTCTTGTTAATGGGAGAGGTAACCTAAAATATTATATATATATATATATATATATATATCATAATTTAATTCTTTTAGGATTGCTTCTTCTCGAATAGAATTTTAGACCCTTTTTTGAATGTGTTTGTGTGATAAGTAGATGATGAGGTTCTAATTCCCAGTATAAGGCACGACCAGCATAGCACATGAAGATGATAATAATAGCAGAGATTGAGGAAACATATATATAGTAGGGGGGCCGAAAAAGTGAAGAAGAGAACAAATGGATTGGCAGCAATTACGGAGGAGCAATAAATACCTTTACTACTGGCAGATATTCCAATAAGCTTGGAGTTGCTGGACGTATATATATCGCGCCAGTCAAACTCTCAAGTATTCGGGCAGACATACGTAATCTTGGAACAATACCATCACAATCATCCCTACCACCTTAAAACTTGTGTAGAGCATAGCATTCAAGCAGAACATCGACGAGAGAAAGGTAAAATTTCACTTTTGTCCTTTTTGGTAATGTAATCTTTTTATTTTTAATTACCTTATTTCAATTCTATTCATAAAACTTCAATTAAATTAGTCCATCTCATTTTGTCCAAAAATAGACTATTCTTTTCATGTGACTTTATCTGAAAAACAAACATATCTTATTATATTACTTTTATTTGGAAAAAAAAGAAAATAACATGAATTTAACACATGAGGGTTATTTTTTTTTTTAAGAGAAATTCATTTCAGAACATTCTATTTCAATATACATATTGGTTCAATGTAATTTTCTTTTCATTTCTTTTTTCTTGAAATAAATTTAATATGAAAAGACAAATTTGTCATTGAGAAAAAGTCATGAGATACACATTTATTTTTGGAACAAAATTGAATGAGATGACTTAATTGAACTTATGAATAGATGGAGTACTGAAATGATGAAATAAAAAAAAATCACATTGAAAGTTAACCAAAATATAGAGGAACAAAAGTGAAGTTTTGCCTTAAAAAAATACCAAATATCATTTTTGACTTCAACGGTAAATCAAATTAAATCGAGTAAAATATTTATTTAATAAAATTGAACATCTAATATAATTCGTAGTTAATTGTTCGACTAAAAATGACAATCTTAATTGTATATAATCGCAATGAAATTAATTAAATCACTACGAAGTGATCGATTCTTAACCGTGCAATTTTTATTCAAACTTTTATAAAACTTTGATGACCCGGTGCAATTTTGATACACAAATTATACCACACCCTTACCTTGATTTATTATACTACATCCGTTTGAAAATTAAAAATACATTTTAACTTTTTAAATCAAATGACGGTAAATTAAATTTTAAATTATTATTAATTATGTTGATTATAATTAATACAACTATTATATTCTTAAAGTTTATAACAGAAACTTTTTATTACAATATAATTTGCATTTAAAACTTTTATAGATTACATAAATTTTAAAATTTAATATATTATTATTTATCAAAAAAATATTAAAACGTACCTCTAATTTTAGAATAGAAGGACTATATGTTTTGTTAAGAAGTATAATACTCGAATAGGCAACGTGCACAGATAAATTAAAGATTTAAAAAAAAAATATATATATATATATATATATATATATATATATATATATATATATATCTATATATATAATTCCTAATTAACTAAGCATTCGAAGCTATAAACGGACGTGTCCTCGGCTGGACTAGATTGACCAAAAGTCAAAGTTCTATATGCTTATCCCCTTTTTAACAAATACTACTCCCTTGGTTAAAAAAAAATTGAGTAAATATTTTAAAAAGTAATTAGTATTTTTATAAAAATTTATGTTTAAAATTTGATTGATTTCGATTGTAAAATGATTAATATTACATAATACATTAAAATTCTAACAAAATAAACTCTTTATTATATGAAAATATTATTAAATTTTTATTACAATTTGAATTTTAGGATTTCAAAATTTAATATAAACAAAATAAAATATTACGAAAGTTTTAAAATAAAAAGAAATACCACCTTACTCCACCCAAATGTAAAGTGAAGTCAAAAGTTTCAAAGGGAAGTTGTATTGGTCAGCCATGAGGTACACATGATGCTACATACGAATAAGCCTCGGTTGTTTGTACACTCCCCACCCACCGGCCATGCCCATGCCTATCGATGACTCATCTATTTGGCTTCAAATAACAAACTAAGATAATATATACTCCAACGATGATGTGCATAACATATACTCCGTATAAATTAATTAAAGGATTGCTAAAGGCTAGACATATATGTAGGTAGTCTCTTAATAAAAGTGAACCAGCCTGATTGTTAATTTACTTGTTTAACTATGGATTATGCTTGTATTTGTTTCTAGATTTGTCTACAACTAATTAGTTCCTTTTAAAAATTAATATGATATTTGTTTTGTAAATATTGAAACATTTAACAAATAGTCCACTATACGAGAATTAAATAAATGTGGGCCGAATAAGTGAGTTTAATTCATTTTGGCTTTAAAATTGAATTTTTGTGTACTATTTAATTTAATCTGGAATAATAGGTTAAAATAAAACAATCACAAAAATACTCACTTTTAATTAATCTGATAAAATAATTCACTTCTAAGTAATAGTCCTATAAACTATTAATCTCTCATAATTTAGTCTTACAAACAAACGGCACCTAAAAATTGTACTCCCAATAAAAAAAGACAAACATGTATACATTGCAGTTCCACATGATATATATAAATATATACACGTTCTAAAATAATACGAACTAATTCATAGTACAAAATGCATTAGTACACATCCTACATGTTATCCAACCCACATGTTAGATTGTTGATATCATTTATTCTTTTGTTCTGCACAGGCTTTTTTCTTTTTTGGTAAAACTCTCACAGGCCATATGCGTGTTTGAAAACATACAATGATATTTAGAGATTATGTATAAAAATTGATTGGATGAGTAACCTTCCCTTCATTGGCGGATGGATAATAAAGTTTAGTTAATATATGACCAAGTGAAGAGGATGTTCTAGTCATATTCCGTGGAAGACCTTCCTTATGTCTAATTTTCTAAAGATAGATAGGTCTGATGTGTAATCAATTGTTGTATTGTTCACCATTCTAACTAGGAACCAAATGTGCATCCTAAGATTTTTTAATGAATCAAATTAAGGCTCGTCAGTAAAACACAACAAAGGAGTATAATTTTCAGAAGAACGTAAAAAGGGTATAGAGGGAATCAAACATACCGTTTTCGGTTTGATTACATTGTAAGGGATAAGGCCGATCATAACAATAACACACGAACGACGAAGAATTTGAATTGTAGCCACATTTCCCTCCGGATCGACCACATTCATTGCAGTTGGTATCATTTGCTTCCCACTCCAACCCAAAACCATTGGAAAGAACTCCCTTTAGATCATCCTCCGACGATGTCAGATTTGTCAAAACCCCAGCTGCTGATTGGTTAACCGGTACAGTGATACTATCCCGGCATGTTCTCAAGGTGGCCGGAGTCAAGATCGGAGTTGTAGCCAATAAAGTAGCTTGGGTGATGAAATAACTGTCGGTGTTGGTGGGGCCATCCACCGTGCAACGAAAATCAAAAGGCAACGGACCACCACCAGGGACTGCAGGACAACCGTAATATAGTGTCAAGTTCTGATCATTTTTGGGATGCTTGAAGAGCCTATAGTCCAAGTTGGTGTTGTAAATAGGTGATGATGGACAAGTACTGTTCCATAAATCTTGTCTTGCAACTGTAATAAGCAGTGACCGAGGGTCTATTCCGAGGACTCGGTATGGCCTTGTTTCGATTGTTATGACAGGAGGGGCATCACCTTTGCAGTTAGTTAGCTGGAACTTCGGGTGACCGCATTCCGAGGACCGTCCTTCTCCCCAGAATGGATAATCCAGATTTGTAAAATTCCCACAGTTGAGCCGAGTCTTGCAGGCCACAAATCGAGCATCATCAACACACAAAGATGTCGGAAGAAGGTCGAAAGTAGCGGAGACTATGATCACAAAAAAGATGGAGGAGGGAGGGAGAAAAGTGTAATGCATTTTTGTGTAGTCGGCTTACTTTTTGTGTTCAAAATTCTATTTGTATAGAGGTGGTGTGGACAAAAGTTAGCATTTGGTATAATATGTCATTATGGCAAAGAAGCTTCTGTTGGAAATTGTTATGCTCTTGGCCAAGTCTAAAGTATTTGCTATGGACGAAGTTGCCTTGTTGACTCTGCAATATAAATATATTACTCTATTATTCTGTCCGCGAGACTAACAAACACCGCTTACTATTTTTGTAGCAGTCAAACATATCAATTCCTCACTTCAACTGCTCCTTCATAATTCATACTTTTACTGAGAAATCTCTAGAAGGAGTCTTATGTTAGGTGCATCAAACCATTGGTAAAACCACAGTCTCTCCGTCGCGCAGAAAAATTATACACTTTAACTTAGCATATTATAAGGGAAGCAAATGAAAGAGAAAACTGCGCATTTAATGGTGACTGGGGTTATAAAAGAGGACCATACCTGATCTAGTACATGCATTTGTGCAAGGTTGATCACGATAGAAGCAATTGAATTGATTATCAGTTCGATTATGTCCACAAACATCCCCAGATTCAGTACATTTGATACACAGGTTGCTATTGATGTTCCATGTTATTTGAAATCCCCCATCAATTGCTGTGCCTAGAGTTGTTTTATTGCCATCAAGATCCTGAGCATTCTTCTCTAGAATTGGAAGAACGACGCTGCTATTGCAAATCCCAATGCCATTGGGTACGCTAGGAGAACTCCTTGTTGTGTAAAAAAGGTTGGTATTGGTATCGTTAATAGTACAATTATGCTGGACTAATTTTCCTATATTTGGAGGCATAAAAGATGTGCAACCATAAAATAGGGTCAAGTTTCGGATCCCAGAAGCATAACTGAAGAGTGTAGAATTGATGGTGGTATTGAAAAATTGTGCAGGACAGGTCTCGTTCCAGTAGTCATTTCTGGCAACTACAAGGGAATTGACATGGGGACTAATGTCAAGAATTCTATACTGTGAAGAGATCATTGTGATGAATGGTGAGTTATTTTCACATGTTATCTCAAAACCAGGTTCACCGCAGTAATCAGGGCGGTTTAGGCCCCAAAAGGGGTACTTAATGCCTCTTATGTTTCCACATGTGATTTGTTGATTACTACAATCTTCAAACTGGGTGCCATTGGCACATAGAGAAGATGGAACTTTACTCAATATCGCTGCAATGATGAAAAAACAGAGGGGGAAAATAGGCGAAAGAGAAGGATACGTTTGCATGGAAAGTCGAGACCTAAAGAACAAAGGTGGGAGCATAGGGTGACCAGTGATTCTGTTTCTCATCTCAAATTTTATAAAACTTTGATGACCCGGTGCAATTTCACCTTAGCAAATGAAAACATTTTGGATAAAATAGGAGAAGATTGTTGTCGATACTCCACTTAATTCATTGAATATGGAAATGTGACATTCTCCTAAACATAGAAAGAAAGATAGATATCTAGGATGCTTCATTTTGTCTATTCTGTTTAAAACTTTCTTAATTTGTAGATGATACTAAATCTTGCCTACTAGCAGTATCCATAGACTACTCATCCCCCCTAAAATATACAACTAACGTCTTAACGGTGAATACTTCCACATTCTTGTACCTTTTCAATTATGCTAAATTTTTGTACTTACCAACATGATCTTAGTAATTCATTAACAGATATATCAAGTCAACACGTCTATTAAAGGTTTGTCTTTTCCTTGAGAAAAAAAAAATCCTATTTCTAATTATAAACGAAAACTTACAGATACTGTTTTAGTAAAAAATACAACATGGGGAAGCAATATGATGATACAGGGTATGATAACTGTGTGTTGCTGTAATAAGTAACAATGTGGATGTTACTGCACCATACACATGTCGAGTTAGTTAACCGAACCCTTTGAAACTCTCTCCTTCAACAAAGTTGAAATCTCAACTTGGAATCAGGTAACACTACACGTAGAAATAGGGTCAACAAACTTGTTCCAAAACGCTTGCGTCTAGCTTGTTTAAGGACCAAAATTTCAGGTGGACTTTAATAAGAAATGAGCCAAATTTGATCATATTTATTTTGAACAAAATAGCTACATAGATATAACTCCTAGTTCTTTATAAATGTGAAGTTACAGAAAACTATACAGATGCATTCCTTCTTTCACAAATAAAACCAACTTTCGTACCTGAATGTGATGAACTTCTGTTGGCTGAAGCGCAGATATCTGAAACATAAGGTCGGTCAGGGCAAAAACAAGTGGTTTGATTTGCAGAGAAGTTGTATCCACACTGTCCATTGGATCCGGTGCAGTCAATGCATGGTTTTCTATCCATTTTCCATCTAACCTCGAACCCTTCCTGGAGAACTTGATTCAACCCCTTTGAATTAACAGATTTTCCTGAACTCGTCCCGAGAACTGGAACAACAACACTAACATTACAGTTTCCAGAGACTTGAGCTCCGGGGACTACATAAATGCTATCATAGCCGCAAAAAATAAGAGTAAAACCTGACGAGTTCACTGATACAGGGCACCCATGGAGAAATGTAATATTCATATAATTAGAAGGATAATCAAAGAGAGCAGAACTCAAGGTTGTGTTTACGAAATCCTGGGGACAAGTTGCCCCCATTACATCCTCTCTAATGAGCTTCATAATCTGATCGGTCAGATCAACTTTTAAGACGCAATGTCACACCCATCATTCGAATTGTAGTTGTATTACTGTCTTGGCTACATTCGAGTAAGAAGTTGGGGTAGCCACAATACTCAGGATCACCATTGCTGCGGAAAGGATATCCTACTCCGGTGATGGCACCACAACTGAATGTAGCACCACAATGTCAGTACCACACATCAGGGCTACCAGAACATTGAGGAACTCGAATCAAAACAGATGTATTTTGGATAAAAAAGAGAGAAAACAAAGGGAGCCATGAACGGAATTGAGAATCCATTAAGATTTCTGGTTAAGCTAGAGCAAGAAATCGACTGATGTTAATACAAGAGTTCATACAAGTAGGTCACGCCACGGGCAAAAAAATGGGTGGTTGATACGAAAGTGAGGGAGAGATAACAAATGCCTTCAACTTGACTGGTTAATTGTTAATTATACAAAGTTGAAAAAGTTCATTCACCTTTTTCATCACTTCTCAATTTTATCTAATTTGTGCAAAAGTTATAGAGAATACATTCATGTTAGTTGAAGAAAAAATGGGAAGAAAAAGAAAGAATTGATGCCACGAGCGGAACAAACTGCGACTAAGATGACATATAATTTCCCTTAAGCTCACCTACCTAATTATATACCAGTCAACTATTTACTTGTCCAGATAACATAAAGTTTCAACGGTAGTTGATCGGCAATATCACTAAATCGAGCAAGTTTAGGTGATATTGACAGAATATACAAATGACTGAACTTCCGCCGTAATGGCCATTTTCAGCAAGAACAAAACTTATTGATGACAAATATGTGAAAGAAAATGAACTTTCTATTTCAAATTTTAGGCAAGCAGGGGAATGAAAACATTATCTATTGCATTACGAAACATAGAACAAAAGAGCGAGGAGTACATACAATTTGTTGGAATTAAACATTAGAGAATTGACATTAGTCCTTCTCAAATTGTACAAACTGAAATACGAATCAAGAAGCAATGTCATTGACCATGCCATGAAGCTTTTTGTCCAACACATCTGAACACAGCTGCCCCATCATATGGTAAAATGACATGAGATCAGATAACTGTTCGATTGACATTTTCTCTATCATGTTCCTCGCTAATCGTTCCCTCTCCGTATGCAATTTCATCTTCTGGGTGTAGGAAGATGCATTTCTCACTGTTGCTCCCATCTGCTTTAACCTATTCTCTTGTTGCAAACTCAAGGCTGTGTTTGACTGCAAATCATATGGTCACTTCAATATGTGAATAATAGTTCCATTAAAAAGTTAAAAAAGCAAAAATTATACAGTATGAGGTTTGCTTATTTCAAACACTTTGTCATCTATGATACCTCAAGAAAATCTGCTCCTGGTTCTAGTTCAGAATCTTTAAGGGGATTACTCCCATTTCCTCCCACATATATGTTTCGTGCTAGGGAGAAACTTCTCACTATAACTTTTCTCCTCTTCTCCATTTCTTGATTAAGAGTGAGAGATTTTGGCACATTTGTTGAGCTATTAAGCTTCTTCTGATAAGAAACCACCGCCTTCACAAATTCCTGCATCATTTATGCAGTGACCTCATAATTAGAACCGTCAAACAAAGACAATTTCTTCTGAAGTTCGTGGTTAAATGTCAATGCAAAGAGAGTATATCCCTTTGTCCCATTTTTATCCCACATTTTACTTTTTCAGATTGTGATCTCAAAAAATGTCAAGTCAAAGTTAAAATCTTCAAAATTGATAAGGACCCCATTGAGCTTCTATATTTTTAAAAACCAACTGTTATTTAAAAAATCTCACATCCAAATCAGGATAAGGGCAGTATACATAAATTAGTTGGGCATGCTACCCTGTAAGCAGCAGGGCATCCTGGATAATCAAATTCATCCGACTCAGGCCGCCTCATACGCTCAGGATGAAACTGTAACCCCATGATAAACTTGCCCTCTTCTGGATTATAAGCGTCAGGATCATAAAACCCTTCAACCAAACCATCAGGTGCAAAAGCCATCGGAACAAACCGCTGAGCTAGTTTCTTTACCCCTTGATGATGATAACTATTAACCCTAATCTCCATTTTCCCCTCTTCCAAAGAATCTTTAAACCAATCACTCAAAGGGGTTTTTTTCACCACCTTAACAACATGCCTATGCCCATCATAATTATCATAATCAATATGAGCAACCCTTTTATCTTCAGTGCAATTTCTTGTTAATTCTTTGCCAATATCTTGATAAAGGGTACCCCCACATGCAACATTCAAGACCTGTGAGCCCCTGCATATACCCATATAAGGAATGTTCCTTTCTAGGCATAGCTTGGCAAGACTCAATTCAATTGAGTCTTTTTCTTTGTCGATGGCTGTATCACTAGCATGTGCCTTCCTAATTTCTTCTAATTCTTCTGGCGATAAACCCGAATTTTCAGCTTCGTAATGTGACGGATCAATGTCTTCTCCTTCACAAAGAAGAACTCCATGGATGGGCTCGAAGCTGTCCAACAACATGTGGACCCCAGTCACCCGGGGCACAATTACGGGGACAGCTCCATAGCCCACAATAAGATCAAGATGATATTCACCTGTTTTCAAAATTAATTCAATTTAGATACCTGCCTTTTCATGTTAAAACATAATTCAATCTAAACCATTATCAATCTCACAAAAATTGTCAAAAAGTGGTCTTTTGCATGAATCTAATTGTGTGTATTTATCAAAACATCAAAAACATATATAACTTAATCGTGTAGGGGTGTAGTACAACATCATCATACATAAAATACCAAAAGAAAACAAAAACAGAAGTACGTACCGACGAAATCTACAAATTTGTTCTTGCGAAGGCTTCGTCTAGAGACGATTAGTACACGAGGTAGAATCACAGAGAGATCGGCGGCCATTGCTATATTATTATTATGTTGTATATAACGAAAATCTTAAAAATCTTTTTTCTTGATTATGGTTAAAAAGAAGTGAATGCATATGAATGTATATATTGTGGGAGGATCGAGATATTAGTAAGCTCTCAACTTGTTGGGGAAAGCGAAGTCCAGGCGCCGCTTATTGTCATGGGCATGACTATTTTAGTTTTTTTTATTTATTTATTTATCTAATTATGGAATTTCTCCGAATTTAATTTTTAATAATCCATAAATTAGGGTCTGGTTGTTGTTTAATGGGTGTCTGGGACATGACACGTGGCTAGAATTTATATATGATAGGCTATGTCTAAGGCGGTCAAAGCTTCCGAGCTGGCAGGGGTTTAATCTCCAAAGAGATATGCAGGGGGGTTTTTTATGGGTCGAGTTTATCCAGGTCAGGTCCAACTAGACAGTATATTCATTGCATAGAGAGGTTTAAGCTTTTTTGTATTCTTAGAATTTATGAGCAATATTATGGATTTCTACTCACTTCGTTTTCAAATAATACTTCAGTCCAGATTAATTTGACTATTTTAATCAAATAGATTAATTTTGAAACTCATAATTTGATAAATATATTTTATATTTAAAAATTAAAAGTTAATTTTAGCAGTATACTAAATATATTTTCTTATGATAATAGTTATGTGTCTTAATCTAATTTATATGTGTGTATATATATATATATATATATATATATATATATATATATATATAATTTTAAATCCATTCGATTTGATTAGAAAACGTTAAATTATAACAATTAAATCTGGATGTTTTATGATTGTCTTTAATTTTTTTTTTTATGTTCTAGGTGCATCAAATATTTTCTTTTGTTTGACACCCCTCATTTATTCATCTTGTTTCTTTTTTCTCAAAACACTTGTGTCTCTGACGCACATTTAATTGAAGGTTAAAAATTAAATAAAATATTAAAAGAAATAAAAATTTTATGATTTTATATACTTCTTAATATATGTAAATCAGTCCAAAAAAACTAACATTGAAAACCGATGCAGTAGTTACCAAAAAATATTAATTTATAAATGTGGTATATTTCATTGAAAAACTAAAGGGACGAAAAGAAGGAATGTGAGAGATTACAATAATATAAATTTAGTAACATTTGAACCTTTTGAGAATATTAATCCTATAATTATTAACATTGACGAAATTTCTTAATTTGCAATTATTAACATCTCTTGTGAATAAATATACTACTAGTTTGGGCAAATACTTGACGAGGAATAGTAATAGGTAGCACCACGCGTAACAAAAGAAAAAAAATTGTTGAATCAAACTAAAAAATTGGAGCTTCATAAAGGGAAAAAAAGACAAAAAAAGAAAAAGAAAAGAAAAGTAGTCTTAATTAGATGATGTGGGGTTCTTATCCTACGATATGGTGCAAAAAAAACGTCTGCATTATAGGAAATTAGTAAAAGTTTTGGATTAAGAAACGTTTATGTTATTGTGACAAAATAATTAAATAAAGGACATGTTTATCTAGTTAACGAAATCTTAGCGCTTTGTCATTTCGACTAAAATATTTGTATGCCTGAATTTCAAGCTCATCCAAATATAAATAATATTCTACTATTTTTCGTTATATATAACAGTATACTCAATACAAAAATATATTATTTCCTATTATTGTTACAGAAATATAGATACTCCTTGGGAACCAAGAGAGAGAGAAATCTTATTAATTTATGGAATTTATTTGTATTTATAATCTCTATGATGATGATTATTCTCTCTAGTTCATAATAATAGTCGTTTTGAGTTTTGCGCTTAACTTTATTTTATATGTTAAATTTTTTCATTTTAGTTCATTCTTACTCAAATGTTTTTTATTATTAATTTTTAAAAATTAAATAAAATATTTAACATATAAATAATATACAGTTATTATGAACTAGAGGAGTAATGAAAAACTTATTTAAAAGACAAAGGTCATCTCATGTAGGGCCGTTGTATTTTTCTACAAATCCTTTAGTTATACTACGGAGGAGTATTTCGCATGTGTGCCTTCGTATTAATTACTTTCGGTTGCAAAGTGTATGTTGATCTCCTCAAGTGTAATCGAAACCACATATACAAACTACAAAAGTTTTATGTAAAAATGTATTAATTATACATGCTCATACAGAAAATGCTAAAAGTGTCGACATGAGCTCTCACTCTTTTAGCAGTTTCATTTGAATCACGAGGGATTGCTTCGCAAGTTCTTTAGATGTCAATTCTCAACCACTTTTTCTACCCAAAATACAAAAATCTCAACTACTTCATTGTAAGATAATTACGCATTAAATCTCCTTTTATCTCTAAAGTAAAGTTATCTGCATCATTTGTAGATCTTAATTATTTGCTTCGCTTTCACCTTTTCAACATATCTTTTTCTATATTTAAACTAAATCTTTCAAGGGTAATATATATTAATATTCATATGAGATCGAATTAAGTAAATCAAATAATATTAATTGCATTTAATAAAGAGTTATAGGAATGTGAGAACTTTCCAAATGTAAAATCTCTAAATTAACTTGAAATACGGGGACTAATCAAGTAATTTGACATTGTTATAGTTTAAATATGAAGATTTTGTACAAACAAAGTTCTCAATCTCTCTTTTTCTCCATATCATAACAAGGATACGTAAATTAAGGTTGAATATTACTTTTTTGTATTTACCACAAAAAAAAAAAAAAAAAGAAGAAAACTCCATAATTATTTATTAGTTTATTTATTGTTATAACACGCACATATATAACAATTATAGACAACGAAATTTGAATCTCAAACTTTTTCATTATCTTAGACTTGTGTGGCACATGCATGTAACAATTATAGACAATAAAATTTGAATCCCAACTTTTCATTATATTAGACTTATGTCAAGTCGCTCCGTATTTATTTCGAGACAGACCATTACCGACTAATGTATGTATGAAACATCCATATATGTCCAACAAATGCAAACCATACCACGTTTGGAAGACGGTCGGTCGTCAAAGTTCACGTGACCCGCCCAGCTCCGATAAATTTATTTATTTGTTTTTGTTACTTCTTTCAATTCATTTTCTTTCCATATACAGTCCTCCTAATTCCTAATTTTCATTATTACTCTGTATTATTATTAATTATTTTTATTATTTAATTTTTCTCTTCCAATAGTAATGGAATTGTTTTACTGCTATATATTAATGTGTATTTGTCACTTTGAACATTACCATGGTGTTGACCGATAAACATATACTCATGTCACATGTCAACATGAAAGATCAATTCTTTTCCTTGTACATACATAGTATAATATAAGATTAAAGAATATCTCGTGTTTGACATGAAAATTTTTATCTCTAAGTTTTTATATTTTTATTGATTAATTTTGATAGTGAAGATGAAAAGAGTCGTAACATATAAAACATTATTATTATTATTAATATTATTATGCACATTAAGAAATAATTGGGTTGTCGAATATATTGTATTGTACGTGTTTATAATAATAGTGTTGCATACACACACATTGAAATTTGACAAAACTTCATTTATGTTTTTATATCTTTCGATCAACTTTTAATATAATCATCTTTATCTTAATTTTGTTATTTCAGTTATCTATATATTCTTAAGTGACTTAAGTCAGTTTGTCAATATTACAAAATAT